>VXBO01002563.1:112076-133552 GCA_013400135.1 Rhinoptilus africanus | reverse complement strand
GTCCTATTGCTGCATGCTGTTGCAAACAGTCCCTCCACAGCTTTCTTGTGGTCCTCATTCAGGTACTGGAAGGCCTCTGTAAGGTCTCCCCGGAGCCTTCTCTTCTCCAGGCTGAACAACCCCAACTCTCGCAGCCTGTCCTCATAGGAGAGGTGACCCCGCCCTCGGATCATCTTTGTCGCCCTCTGCTGGACCTACTCCAACACGTCCATGTCTTTCTTGTGCTGAGGGTTCCAGAACTGGACACAGTACTCCAGGTGGGGTCTCACCAGAGCAGAGTAGAGGGGAAGAACCACCTCTCTTGATCTGCTGGCCACATTTCTTTTGATGCAGCCGAGGATGCAATTGGCCTTCTAGGCTGCAAGTGCACATTGTTGCCTCATGTTCAACTTTTCATTCATCAGTACCCCCAAGTCCTTTTCAACAGGGCTGCTCTCTATCATGTCAACCCCCAGCTTGTATTGATAATGAAAATTGTCCTGACCCAAATGCAGGACCTTTCACTTGGTCTTGTTGAACTTCACGAGGTTATCTGAGTCACATCAAAGAGGTATTCAACAAAGATGTTTCTTAGTCCAAGGTGCATTGAACTGGAACTGGGCTGTATGCAAAAAAACCCCATATATATTATTTTGATTTTTCTGAGCAATCCATTCATTGTATGAATACATGTGTCACTGTTTTAAATGAAATTTGGTAGTTAAATAAGTGACAATTAATTTAAAGGCACAGAACTGAGAAAATCTGGATATTGTGAGACTTGGTGAAGGTCAGATTTTGGAGTTGGACACAAATGTATTGATTTGTAGATAAACATGTAAAGTAGAGGTAAATAGGGCCACTACTAGTTTCATCAAGGTTTAAGAATTAAATCTTAGTGTACAATACTGAGAAATTAGTGGGGATTTTTTCCTTTTTTCTTTATGAACAAGACATAGGAACTGATGGTTGTATCAATGTGATTGATGGCGTACAACTCTGTTCAAACAATAAATGTTTCCCCAAAATTTCATAAAGTTTCTATGTCTTGCCATTTTACTTTGTTCAAAGCTTTTAAATGACATGTGTACAACCTTCTATCAGCTTTCTCAAATATTAGCAAGTATTAAATAAACTTCATGTTAGAATATTTCTCTTCATTTGTATGTCCAATGTTTAACTAATTTAGATACCTGGAATTGTATTTCTAAATGATTAATAAAGCCAAATGTTTGCTTGATTGCTTTTAAAAATAGTTTAGATAAAGAAAGAACCAAAGAAAATTTTACAGAAGTGGTCACTTTGCCACTGTACCATTAAAAATTAGTGGTAGGAACTTGCAAAATTATGAATTTGAAAATATGAATCACTTACCACAGAAAAAAAGTTTGATAGGTCAAGTAAGGGAAACACTATGAGAAACAACTCTCCACCCACAGACCAGAAATGTGAGAGGTGATCTCACAATGTCTGAAGGTAGATGCTGCTTTCTTCATTTTAGGACACAAACATGTCATTAAATTCTCAGTTTGAAGACATGTCTCAGTTTCAAGAAAAATCATAAAAACCAGTCCCCTGCAGGAGTTTTTAATGTGATCACTAAAAAAATATCTCTGGCAAACTGCTAATATTTAGCTGAATTTCTATGAAACACCATTCATGAAAACGACTCTCAGACCCTCAGTCACCCAGAATCCAAGATGTCTCTGAGACACAGCTGATTTCTTCCATCAGCTGTGAAACACCTTCATGCATTACCTGTCCACTAATATCTCACAATTTTCTGCAACATATCCTGTCCTGAGTGCTTCAAATAACAAGACCAATATTCATAGCATAAAGTCAAGGATGTCATTATTATCATTCTCTGTTCTACAAACATCTTTAATTTCCATAATGAAGACAACCTATAGGTAAAAGACACAAAAAGTAGGTCAATTTTTTAATATGCCATCTTGGAGAGATTTTAAGTTGTTCAATTTCCAAGTCTACATGATATCTAAAATACCCATATGATTTATCCTCATCGGGATTACAAACTTGGACTATTCTACTGATTTCCAAACACAACCAATGACCCTTTATCAAACAGTTTTTGTCATACAGTGATATCAAAGCTACTTTCCTAGACCATACTCATAATAAGTAGCAGTTTGCAAACTATCTTATGCAGAATGCTCAAAGCCCACCTCTCTCTCACCCTTATAAAGCCAGCAACCACCTTCATCAAGCCAAAAAAAAGCTATAATGCACAGTCACGAACTCAGATCACATCAGATTTCCTCCAGGGAAAACACATGAGGTACACACTTCCACAATTTAAAAAAAGCTCTTACCCATCAGAGAATTAGATTAATATTTTAAAGGTGTTTTACTGTTTTGAACCACGTTAGAATTTAATTCAACACAAAAAGAACCCCATGTCCTCACGCTGCTTCCACTCCCCTAGGCACACATCTGAATCTGTGCTGGAAAATTAATTCTTCCAACAGCCTTGTCACTAAATTCATCTTTCGAAACAAGCTCTCCAGAGTCTGATGTGCACTGAACAATTTCAGGTTGTTACTCAAGTAATCATTTAAGCTTGCCAAAGACCTCCACAACCACCGCAAAAACACTCCCTGCAGCAGACACATCAAAATCCTCAGATTTTTTTACTTTAATTTCTTGAAAGATATGATATTCAGTACTGTTATTGAAATTATGTGTGTGGAAATAAACAACCATTATGCACTAGAATAAACTCAAACAGAAAATCAATAAAGTATGGAAACTCCAGATACCAGCAGGGAAAATTTTTTTCTGAGGAAATAATTTCCTGATCATCTCAGTCCAGATCTTGACAAAATGGTTTACAAAGATGAACTTCAGAACTATGTTCATAATTTTATGAAATAGCAAAAGTAATGGATTCAATAAGAATGCTGGTTCCAGGGAACAAGTACCACCACCCCAACTATACATACACACACAGGCATGCACAACGTGCAGTTAACTTATACTTCAACTGATTCTTTCCCCCTCTCTGCAGATAACCATTTTAAGATCCCCTTTTCTCTCTTTTCTCTCAGGTGGTCTTTTGCTGATATAATATCTAATTAAATCTAACCCAGTTTGTTCTCAAATTGTATTTATGTTTGCTTTTGCTGCTTCAGACCTGAAAAGCCTGCCTGCTCAAATGCTTGGTTTCCTCCATATAATATGCTATAATATCCTCCATATAATATGTTATAATATCCTCCATAAAATATAATGCAAATTTTGACTGGTTAGAGCAGCTTCTTTCCTCTCTAAACCTTTTCCATTTTAAATGAGCCTTATCAAAACTGAAGACCAAATCTCTTATAATTGTCATATTTTAGCAGTCTGAGGATACTGCTACTCATTCTTTACCTGTCTTTATCTGTCTCAGTATCTCATTCCCTGTTTGTTGGTAGAAGTATACTGAGCAGTGTTATGCATGGCATTGATGGCAGTTGTACGAACCCTATAAAACTATTGAAATAAAAAAGGGACTATTGTTATTATCTAAACTGGCTTCCTGCTAAGAGATGGCATGGTGCATTGCCTCCTCATTTCTGCAAAACAAGATGTTTTTGCTTGAGTTATAGTATATTTTTAGGCACTTGTGTTGTGATCACTTGGTCTATTTCATCTAACTGTGGCTACTTAAAAATTGGGCATATAGTCTAAATTAGTCATGCAGGCTCCCCTCTGGCTTCTGTGGGCTCTGTATTCACTGGTATGAATAGACTTCTCCAGAAGGTGATTCATCCCGTTCTGAAATAAGTGTTTAAGACAGGTGAGACAGATTGCTCCCACAAGATTGAGAAGTTATCACCTCCCTTAGTAACTTGTTTGAGTCATTTTTTGCAACCTCACATTACAAATATTTCACTGCATTGCTGATCTGAATGTTCTAGTGTCAGACTTCAACCTTTATGTCAGCTCTTTACCAGCTTATTTTTTTTTAATTTTATTGGGAAGATACTTCTGTGTAAGAAGCTGATAATGCAATTGTTTTTCTTTTATTGGACTCTAAACTTTTGTTATGCTCAGGTAGAAAATTAGCAGTCTCGTTAGATGTCTGGAAACTTAAAGTTTTACAATGACTTTCAAGCTGAGTTCAGACATTCAATAAAGTAAACAATTTTCTTCATTAAGAACATTGACCAGATGGATATATTAAGGAATTAATCCTTTTAAAACTTTTAGAAATCTTCATACAACCTTCAGTAAATTGCAACTTTAAAAAAAAAAAAAGTGTTAGTCCCTTTATTAAATAATAGCTTTATTCTGGCTATTTTGCAGTCCTTGTGGGCCTTATTCAATCAGTGGGAGTTTGTCTAACTTTTTTTATGGTGCTTCATCCTGTTTGGAAGTATGTTGTGGGGTCCTTATCAATTAGACACTTCTAAAATTTTGAATGATCATTCCTTGTCTACTCTGTAGACTCCCTACTTCCTTTTGCTGTAAAAGTGATATTGGGAAATATCAATTTTACTCATGTGTTGGAATAGAGGGAGAATAATTGTTTAGCCCCTGATATGGGTCACATTTTTTATTATCATTCTCAATAAATGAGCTGCATAAGGCATGCATGGACTACTTTCCTACTCTGGAAAAAATTTTTATTTTATTAAAGCTATTGACTTAAACTAACCCATTCTAATAATGTCTGCCTTCCTCAACATAGTGGAACAGAAATAGTCTCACCCATGCAGTGATACAGTTGCGCAGAAGTGTATCTACAGAAGGGTTAAACAGAAAAAGTGATCAGTTTTCTACAGCAGAAGTCTTGATTTGCGCCCTTTAAAAACTTGGTCTTTCAACTGGAAATTTCAGACAAATACTGCAGTGAATGCTGTAAGAAATTCTTATACACATTGTTCATCCTCTATCAGTTTGTCATTTTCCACTGAGATTTTATGCTTATTTCACCTTTTTGTTTACTCTTTGCTTTAAAAGTCTGTTGGAGAGGAAATGAAGCTGTGAGACAGAGGGCTGCTACAGGCTGACCAAAATGCCTGGGCTCAGCATTTTAACATACCTCCTTAGCAGATCAAAGAGTTCTTTCTATGCTTCTTTGTGTGCTGCACAAAAATGGATTTTGCTACAAATGTGTAATGCATGATTGCAAAATATGCAGCAAGGACCTTCATACATTTGTGTACAGAACTTTTAATTAAAGTTGATGGAATTAGATGATTAGAACTAATGGGAATGTTGCTTATTTAGTATTTAACTGCTTATCTGTTTACCATCTGCTTTTCTCTTTTTATCAATAAAATAAACAGCAGATTTTTTTTTTTTGTTAGTTGATAACTTTGCAGCTAAAGGCATTTAGCTGAAGCACTAAAGCTGCAAAGCCCACAGGTTTACACAGCTTTAACCATCTCTGTTCTTACCTGCTTCTCGCTCTTGGCCACAGGTATAATTGAGGTAGCTTGAGGGCATTGCTCCCACCGTTTTTTTAGAGGATTGAGTTCAAGTATACGGTCAAGATCTTTGTTTTCCTTCACTTCCCTTCTGTGAATATAGCATGGACATAACATTTTGGGGCAGTATGGAGTAATTTCAAATAATGGACTGAGCTGAAAAGCAGATGAACTTTTTCCTTGTATAATATACTAGGAAAGTACACAGATTTTTTTCTTTTGATTTTTCTCCCTGCTCCTCCACCATTAGATACAAAAAACATACATAGGACCAGTAAATAGGGTAGTCTTGAGAAATTTTTGTATTGTAACTGCCTTTTGACTGTACATGAAAACTTCTTGCACTTCTAAACAAGAAAAAAATTTCCTCATTATAACTTGCACACTAGACTGTAACATCTATGCAAGTTTACAGCTAGACTTGGAGAAAAGAACACTGTTCTGTAGTGGTAACTACTGTAGTAGTTGCATTACTATATGCATACTATATGGTATTATGATGCGATTTTACAGATGGTAACAAAAGGTGGTGATTATTTTGACCTAAACTTCTTGGGACTTCTTAAGAGTTAATGATAACAGTGTGACTGATTTAGTTTCATTCTTTGCCTCAATTTCCACATCCATTCAAATATTCACCTAAGTTCCTGTGATTGTTCATTAAAACAGTACAATTAGAGTTGAATTACCACTATAAGCTTCCTCCCATAAAAGTGATGAGGTGGAAACCTACAGAAAAGGCAACACAGGATTAGCTGTCTCCCTGAATACTGTATCTGCTACTGAGGATTACTTTGGTCCTCACCACTATTTGTATTCCAGTCAACACAGATGGAACATATAGATGGGTTTGGACATCTTTGCTGCATAATGGATCCCAGTAAAGCAATGGTTCAGCAGATGCTTGTCCAAACTGATATAATAGTATAACATCTCTAATGTTTGCAAAAATAAGCAAGAACCAGACAGTGTCTTCATGGCCCCCAGGAATTCAGCCACTATGTAGTGGCTCCCAGTTCTTGCAGAACTCTTGCCAGCACAGGGTAGCTGGTTGCCTGCCCAGGGCTATAATATCGCTCACTGACTAACTGAAAGTCATTTCCTTTAAGACAGCAGCTTCCAACCTGTGCCACTGCATATGCAGATTCTCAGCAGTAAACCTCTATCTGACCGGGATATTCCTCACCTATGGGAGCTGCTGCAGGCTTTGCCATTGAGGATGAACCAAAAGAAGCGTATTTTTGGATTTAAACAGGGCAAGATCTGCAAATGCCCTGGACCATGATAGCTCAGCTTTAGAAGGGCTGGTGGCTCAGGCACAGAAATTTTCAGATGTGTTTGTGATGCTTCTGATTGCTGCACTAGCCTGTTCCGTTCATTGGCAGTTTTTTCTGCTTTATTAGCATCTGAGCCTTTCTTCTCACTCCAAGAGTTAGTCCATGCAGACATTTAGTGTCTTGTTGCATTTATATATGAACTCTGGTGCTCTCTGAAGCTTAACAAAACATAGAGCATTGCAGTGTAGAGGAGGAAGAGAGCTCTTGCCAGAAAACTGAACTCACACTTGAAACTGCAGCTGCGTGGCCCAGGGCTCACTGCTTGCTTGCTGTCCCTTGGATAAGATTCAGTATGTCACTGTGACTGGCTAATTTAGGACACGGTGTAGCAAATAAATCTAAAGGTCTTTATGCTCACTTGTTAGATTTTGTCCCAAATGGATGAGTACTTTCAAGGTCACGTTCAGCTGAGAGATGGTAGAAGAAATTCTTCTTGTGCCTCTCAGCTACTGCCTTCCAGAGCAGATCTAGTAATTGACTTCACTGATAAATCTAAATTTGCTTCTCTTCTCACTGAAGTGTTTTTTTCTTCACTATATCATCTTTTTTTAGCAGATTAATAACCTAGGTGATGACAGTTTAACTGTTTAACCTTGTATTATTTCATGCTATTTACAGTGAATAGACGGTTAAGAATTTTCTGTATTCTTGCAACTTTTCACTACCTCTCCAGTTGTGTCCTGAGTGTTCAGTTATGTTTCACTGATGGCTTTTGAGTCAGGGCTAGTCAACTTTCAGTGGGATCCACTAGATAACTTTACTCAGGTTAGTTGTTACAGAGCTCTGATGGGTATTTTCACGTGTGTCTGCCCAGCCAGTGAGACTCTTCATAGCTGGGAGCTGCTGTCATGTGTTGCAGCTGCTCCCTGAGTTGTTTGTTTGCTTGTTTCCCTTGATTAAAATTAAAGGTCATCTGAGTCCTTTTTCAAGCCTTCCTTTATAATCAGGAGAAACAAAGTGGGAACTCTTCCGTCAGGGACAGAAAACAGTGCAGCAGTGATCATTAGTGCTAGTTTAGCTCCTCTTTCACATTCTGGTTTTTGAACAGGTATAATCCTGTTACTTCTTGCAAATTCTGCTGACTAAGTATGAGGACTATCTTTTCCATTGATGCAATGGCTAATTTTTTTAACATAACTAGACTGGCTTGCTATTGCATACTCTAAAGTTATCCTAGTACTCGTGTATCTAAGAATGTCCACATAAGCCCAGCATCTTGTCCCAGTGCATCCTGAAGAAAAACTGAAAAAAGATGTGTAGCTCGCATGGCAGATAGTAAAAGTAATAGTAATTAAGTAAGTAATATTTAGGTAGGCATATTTATATAGAATGCATTCAACTCAAATATCTGCAAAGAAAGCACTGATGTGACTAAAATAAGAAACAGTGAATAAACACAACATTGGTAGGTCTCACCATGCAAAGGGAGGTCTAGCTTTATTTATTCCATGACTAAAAATAATTTGATACTGTTCAAAGCTAGAACCCAGTACAATGGGCTCACATGTTAATTATCAGCCAGGGGCCTATTCCTCTAATTAGGCTTTCCTCCATTTTCAATTCATATAACAGCTTCATTGATGGCAGAGAAAGGCTGATGAGTGTTGTGGGAGGGAATAAAGAAAGAAAATAGGAAGGCAAGGAATGAGCTAATCAGGTACTAAGTAAGGACCTTGCCTTGCTTTCATCTGGGAAATGTCTGAAGGGACCTTTTCCTCATGCCCCTTGTGAAGTATATCTGAGGATACTTAGAGTCTGCCTCAGGATAAAGCATGTCCTGAAGTCAGATGAGAGAGATCTTCTACTGAAGCCACCCTGTTGTTGTAATATATTCATTTTCTGTGCTTTAGTTGTGCAACTGAATCACTTCAAAGGTGATTGAGGCATATGAGTAAAGGAAGAACTACACTAACGAATGCCTGTGTAACAGAGACATTAATCAGAATTTTAGTCCCTTCTTGATTAGAGGATAAGAAGGCAAAGATTTGAGATAAACTGCAGACATGAAAAGGAATATCTGACATTGTTGTCTAATAATGTGATCAAAGGAAAAATTAGCAGAGGTGAGCAAAATTCAAAGGCTTTGTAAAGCCTCCCTGCTTTTGACTGCAGTCTCCTGCCCTCCTGCTTTCAAATGAAAAGCAGGTGGAAGAGCAATAATTGATAAGCTTGTTTTTGAAGCACTTATTTAGCAGCTATCAACAGTTCAAGTTTAATTAAACCCATGTAAAATAGAGAGAGTAGGGAAAGAGACTTGAATTTTTTGGTTGCACTTCTTATCGAATGACACTAAAGTCAACACAATAGGGTTTGTATATGTGTATCTGCATATTTTGACATTAAAGATAAAATACAATAAAGTAACAGAAATAAAACTACAATAGAAGTTGTTTAACTTTTAAGAACGTAAGGGGAACTTTGTCTTGAAATTCTTCAAAACAGGAAGTAGGAGAATAAGTAATAACTTTTGCTGCTTGGGGTGTTTGCAGTGACATACTGTTATAAAGACAATGGGCACAGCGGCAAGTAAAATTTCCAAACCTATTTTAGAAGTTAGTACTTCTGGGAGTTTTACTAAATTTTACTTGTCTGCATTCAGATTGATTTTTAGACTGATACAGACTGATATAGAATGGTACAATTTTGGGAAATGTTTAAAAATCTGCAATTTATCAAGGAAAACTTGGCACACACACACAAAAAAGCAACCAAACAGAAAGCGGCAACTCATTGGAAGACTGTTACCTCCTCTGTGTAATTGCCAGATGTCAGCACAAACTTTGGGTTGGTAACTTTCTCATTCAACCCCCAGCAACAGGTTTCATGTTATATTTCCTGCTGTCTTTTGTAAAGGCAAATCTTTCTACACGGCAAAATGCAACCTACTATTCAGCTTAATCTTTTTTCTGTGACCAAAAATATGGTCTCATTATTGTATTCTATTCAGATAAAATATTTCCCTCTATTTTAAGATTCTTGAGAGGGAAAACATAATAAAGATGTCATAACAAGGTTCTACTTTCCACCCTGATTCAAAGTTACAGAATCTGCATGTAAAACACATGGCTCATTGTCACAAAATCACACAAAATCACAGAACGGTTTGGGTTGGAAGGGACCTTAATAATCATCTAGTTCCAACCCCCCTGCCCTGGGCAGGGACACCTCCCACTAGACCAGGCCGTGAACATCCCAATACGAACATCCCATTTTGCTGTAAACATCCCAATTTTTACCAATAGAAAATAGTTTGCTAGAATGGGTGAATGTGGAAGAATTAAGTTCTTCAAAAGGGGATGGGTTTGCTTAAAATTTTAAGGTGATAAGTTGCAGGAGCACATCCCACTTCAGGTTATTAGGTCTGTTGACCTTAACATCTTCTTATGATGGTTTCCTGTTTCTACTTAACTATGATTTTTGTCATGAAGAAAAGAGATATTATATATGCCACAGCGCGTGTTGAATGTTTCCTTGGTGCCATTCTGTGGTATTTGCAGCCCTCTTTGACATTATCAAATGGATTGACATTTCAAATATTTGCAGTGCTCAGCGGGTACTAATTCAGCGAAGGTGAACCATGGGTTGCTCACATAGTGGCACAGCAAGTGATGTGTGTCTATTTAATCACAGCTGCCGAAATGAGATCAAAAGGCACTGTGTTGTTAAACCCTTAAAGCTGCTGTCACACCAGAGAGATCAGGAGGGGCCCACCGCAGGAAGCAGAGTGAAGAGGAAACTTGGACTTGCTGCTAATGCAATTCCACTGTCGCCTGAGTCTCGGTCTGCTTTAAGTGGAGATGACTAAAGGAGGGCGGCTGCGCACATGAACTGCGCCTGGCCAAAACTCTCTCCCACGTGGATTTGCACAGTGTCAGGATGACCAAGAGGCATCTCTTTAAATGCATTTATGCTACCCATTCTGCCTTAGAAAAATGAGACTTCTAACCTCTCTTTGAGTAGAATTTAATTTTATTAGTTTTCTCCCTGAATCAGTACTTGTTCAGCTTTCAGCTGGTGTTTTGCACCGTGCTGAAGATTCTTGCAATCCCAGAGTTCAACTGCAGCACACACTCATTCACCCTGGACCAAGATCTTCCATGTCGATTTTTCTTCACATGTTGCAAGCATTTATTGCACAGCTGCACTGCACATTTTCTAGCCAGGAGAGGGCAACAGCATCCACCAGCTGCTGTGCCAGAGAAGGAGAAGGCTTAGAATGGGAGAGGTGGATGAAGGCATAGCCGGTGAGTGGAAATGCAATACATGTTCCAGAAAGACTGCCTGTCTACTTTAATTATTCTCTAGACATTCATGGTTTTAGAAGAATTAAGCCTATCATGTTTTCTAAGTATTATGTTTTAAATTGACACTGGTTCTTAACATCTTAACATCAGGGAGTGGACATATAGAACGAGGGGTAATGGTTTTAAACTGAAAGAAGGGAGATTTAGATTACATATTAGGAAGAAATTATTTACTGTGAAGGTGGTGAGGCACTGGAACAGCCTGCCCAGGGAAGCTGTGGATGCCCCATCCCTGGAAGTGTCTAAGGCCAGGCTGGATGGGGCTTTGAGCAGCCTGGTCTAGTGGGAGGTGTCCCTGCCCATGGCAGGGGGGTTGGAACTAGATGGTCTTTAAGGTCTCTTCTAACCTGAACAATTCTGTGATTCTATGATTTAGTTTTGATTTAGTTAATATCTATTTACAGTGCTCATTAATAATGGGAAGCTTGACTTTTCAGACAGGAACTCTTGCTGTCTTTTGTGTGTGGCTCCTCTGCAGTTCTCATTTCCATTCACTAGGTATTGCTACCTCATCCACAAAAAATGCTAGTTATAGATAGTGGGGTTTTCTTGTGAGCCCACAATTTTTACAGTGGATTCACTGGTTAAGGAGCACTTTCTTTACACTGAAGATGTCATCTCTTCCTAAAAGCCACAGAAATAAATATGGCAGGCAGGAAAAACATCAAATTAACAAACCTTGAGCTTGCTCATTTTTAACTATGTGAATACTTTCTGCTCTGTCAGGCTGAAATATCAACTGTTCTGCAGTATCCCAAAACTATGTACTATAACCAAGGTAAAACCAAAGAAAATTCTACAGAATGTGTGGGATAGCAAAATAAGCTACAATGCAAGCTGAACGCTAGTTAGATTATTATTTTTTTTTAAGATACAATTCTTTTACTGATGCTCCCTTGAGGAATGCTGTAAGACAGTTTTCTCACTCTTCTCACTCAGAATTGAACTCACTCACAATTATCCATAAGTATCACTCATTCTATCACTATGCTTATATTTAAAAAAAAAAAAAAAAAAGCCACTTGTTCCCATTAGGAATATTTATTATTTAAATTAAGAAAGATAACTTCAACCTTATTATTCCTGGGGTTTTTGCTTGATTCCAAATAAGAATGTTAATTTCATAACTGAAAAAGCAGAGTTATCCCTCTCACCCACTAATTGTTAAACAATGAAAAGGAAAAATGTAAAATATTACATTGAAATTATTATTTTTCTTTCTGAAATTGTTACTATGAGTAATACCTCAGCTACAATTTATTTCACCTTATGACAGGGAATGTATTCCTAAAATTATAAAGTTCTCATGCAAATTCTGTTCTTGTATACACCATCAAAATTCAGAATCCTGTTGACTTGACTGAAATCACTCATGATATGTGAAGGTACATTCAAAAGAATACACTTCTTGAACTGTTTACCAATTTCTGAATGACAATAACAATTTGATATTATGTAGACATCGCAAACATGTTATTTCTGTCCCACGCTGTCTCTTATTTGTATAACTTTCTCATTGTATTACCTTTATTTAGGATAAATTATTTAACCATCATAAGACTGAGTATGGCAAGTTCACCTTCTTTACCCCCTAAATAACTGAAAAACATGTATGATGAACACATGCATGTTAGTTATTATTTTAATGAACAACGAAAAAGAAAGAAAGGACAACACAGATACCTCTATTCATGACATTTTCTGCAGAACCATTGGTTTGGAACAGTCTAGGAGACAAGCATTGCAGTCTTGTCATTGGGGAGCCAAATGGCATTAACTGTATTAAAAACGTGTAACCAAAATACTGGAAACAGAATAAGTGAGTGACATCAATGAATACTAATTTATTTTTTTTTCCTAAGAATAAAATTAGAGTTTATATCTTAGCAAGATCGAACATCACACAATGAAATACTGTTCCAAACAACTGAAAAAAAGTTAACCTTTCATAAATGCTTAGGCCATAAAGCAGATAAAAATTAAGGTGACTTTCAGCACCCTGTGAGACATGTGAAAACATGACTCAGACTCTCCCTGATATGTGATCTAGTTAGAGTCCTTAATCTACCAAAAAACCCATTATGTTTGTCCAACAGGAGTTTTACCTTTTCTGTAAGACAGCAGGACACCTAACTATGTTAGCTGCTGTTATCATCCTGGAGGCTATCAGGTAACAGCAGCACTGCATGAAAGCTTTTGGTAAGTCTGTTGTGAAGATGGAAATTTTATCAAAAGCATTCACTTACAGGGCTACTTCTGGGAAAAACAAAGGCAGTCACCTGAACCCCAGACTAAAACTCAGATCTGTTTTCTCATTTACACTGTACAGCTGAATCCTCCCTCCTTTATTTCACGGAATGAATTGCCGCTGACTTATATTTCTCTTCCTCTGTCATAGAAAGATGCATGTGATAAAAACAGATACGCACATTTACTTTGAGTCTGCAGAGATTTCCCATTCAGAACACTTCCTTCCAAATCTGAAGAAAAGTTTTCATGCCCCATGGGGAGAGAAGAGAAAACAAATCACATAGCTAGTTCCAAGCTTTAGCAGACTTCTGCTGGGCCTGAGGAAGAAGCAAGCTTCTATGAGGAAAGAGCTCTCTACGGTTTAAACAAGCACACCAGCGCTGAACCTGCTGTGGTGCAGCATACGATTATGCTGATGCTTGTCTTGGTAATGAGCACTGAGGTGGATAAAACTTGCATACAAGCTTGCAAAGAAGTATGTAGATTTTAATAAAATTTGACGTCCAACAAACAAACATAAAAACCCTGTGTAGGATGCCCAGATGAGAAGCTGGGGCTGACAGACACATTCAGTGCTGAAGCATTTGTGATAGCTTTAGTTCCACTTAAATATTTGGTCAGGACTCTGTTACTGCTTCAAGCTATATGTTGGATGTTGCTTATTTAATATATTACCGCAAGTTAATAGGTGTGTTAGCACCAGCAAACAGAAGCACCACTAGACAATTTAACACAGAGCCCTCCACTGAATTGCATTCCTTCAAATAATCATCTTCCTTAACCTTTGCTAGAGTGAGTAGGGATAATAATACAGAGAATGAGGTAAGGTTTTCTATTTACCTAAAGCCAAATCACCTTGCTTTTAAGGTCAGATATTGAAGACAAAACTTGACAGTGAAACTCCTATGACTTACAACTCCACACTGATTGTCGGGCTCAGTACAACAGGCTCTGCATGATATTTTATGATCTGTGTTACACAGAAGGTCAGAAGAGATGATCTAATAGTCCCTTCTGACTTTAAAATCATTGAATCAGAATCTACACCAGTCTGCAAAGGAAATATTTCTCTCTGTGTGTGTGTGTAAAACAAAATGTGCAAAATGTTAACAGGTTGTGGGCCTACGAGGGTTCAGACACTCTTATTGCATTCCCTTTGTCGCTCTGAGAAGTGATTCCCAAGTGTGGCTTTGCAGAGTTTTTATACCTTCCTTTCTCCCCATCCCTCCCACACAAACACCTTCTTACTCAGTTATACTCTGCCTTCAGCTGTGAAACAGCAGCCATTGCCAGGCTGAGTGCATTACCCGAGAACCACTGTATTCCTGCTTACACGATGACAGGACCACTATGAAACGTTGAAGAACTTTCTTCTTTGTTCAATTAATTGTAAACCACTTCTTCATCCCCTCCCCTGATCCAGAATGTTGAATTCAAAGACTTGGAGTTATCCAATGCAAAGTGTTTTCTGTTTTTTCCCAGTCATTCCAATTGCCAGTTATATCAAGGCAAACTCTACTGAAGGCCAAATCATACCATGAAATATCCAGCTCCATTTTGGAAAGAAAAATGGAACTACTCACACAGAATCAGGCCCTATGGGTTTGCCTATCCTGGCAAGGCTAAAGAAATTCACAGAACTTTTACCCTTTATTGTTTTTCATAGAAAATTTTCTCACTAAGATCACATTGTTTACTTCAAGTCCCCAGTGTTTTCTGTTTCTTATTTGTGGAAGATATAGCTGCACAGGTAACTAACTACTTTATTACTTTTCATCATTTCCTCTGGGATACTTCTGCATCATTTTAGACTCCAGTGAGAAACACCAACACGTTGCATGTAGTATTCATTGTCGAATTAAATGAAGCATGTGTTGCAGCACCTGAGAACAACCAAAAAATAATTGAAATGAGCTGTAAACTCTCATTACTCCCGCTAAGGTTTATTTTTCATAAGAAACATTACTAGGGAATTTGATGCCATCCCTCTTGGTTCCTCTTGTTGTGGGCTGGCACAAGACTGGCATACAAAGCATCAGAACAAAACAGAAATGGAAATTGTTGGTGTCCTTGCTTAACTGAAGGCAACCTGGTAAAGGGGCAGAAATAGGAGAGAAGCTGAGGCAGAGACATTGCTTATGTCTTTACGTGGGAGGAGACTGAGCCCTCCACTCTCTGACTTCGCAGCAGCTGCATTATGAATTAATAAAGGAGATACTTTCATGAATATGCACATGAGGTCTTTTTATTAATAATTCATAAGGCCATCAGTCGAGCAGCTGCACATTCAACACAGGAAACTGGGGTTAGACCTGTTTTACGTCGCTTTTTGAATTACAACTGGAGGTGCAAGGTGGAAGGCTGGGGGAAGAGGAGATAAAATGTTTATCAGGAAAGAGATGGAGGGAAATGAGACATTCCCACACTTTCTTCAGAAAGTAACTGAGAGTGTCTGAAATAAAAGTGTTTTGATAAGTGAGGGGGAAAGAGGTGGGAAGCCAAGATAAAATGCAGGTGATGTCTTGTACTCTTTGTTATACAGTACATCTTTGAGATGATGTAATGATCAGTGGTGGAAAACTATTCTGATTCTCTGATAGCAGGAACTCTTTGTACTAGCTGCACCCTGAAGAACTGTCGAGCATGCTGAAGATCATTCATTTCTTTTTAACAAAGACTACAGCAGGCATCTTGCTTTCTAATTATTTTCTCTGTTTGTTAGAAGTTAGCTTTAAAAAAACATTTTAAAAAGAAGAGTGAGGAAAAAAGTCCAACCCAGTCCAAACACATCTTCTCTAAAAACTCTAATTCTGTAAGTAAATCTATGTATAAAATAATCCACAAGTTTAAGAGGCCGATTAAAAAATGATTAAGGTTATGAATCTCCCTGGGAAACAGTTGTTCACTGAAATATGAAGTCTTGTTGGAATGAATATATTGTACAACTCGTATGTATAATAAGCCACTCCAACATTGTGATCTGGCTCCACATACTTCTCAGTTCCCAGATGATCAGATTAATAAAGGACATAGAGAAGTTTAAAAAAATGTCATCTTCATCTTTATCTAACTTTCAACAGCTTTTTTCTCATGCGATCACTTTCTACACTTCCTCTGTTTCTAATGCTGAAGTGCAGGATGCAACATCACATAACATAACATATTGTGTATTGTTTTGCTACACAGTGCATATAATGATTAGGACTAAATGACAGTACATATCATGATATAAGGGCTGACAATCTGACAATGCCACATGAGGCTGCGCCTCATGTAAATCACTGAAAGTTGCCTGACTAGTGAAAAAATATGGATTTAAAGTAAAATAACATACAGCACAAAAAAGAACTTTTCAGGTCTATTTCAAAGTCTGATTTGTAATAGTACAGCCTAGAGTTTTGAAATTGTTGGGCTTCAAACTTTTATGCAGCATAGCTTTCTAACCACCAAGGCAATTAACTATTGAAGCAAGCTTTCTATTCAAACAGGAGTCTTCTAAGTTTAAAAATATTTTAGAGACTTTCAACACAAACTTTCTGAAAGTTGCACTTTGGACTCGATAAATTCTTTTCAATGTAGATATATCTGACTGAAATTCAGAGTTAGAACTTAAAGCAAGCTGAATGATCTCATGTTCTTCTCTGGCCTTCAAAATTTGACTTTTCTATAACACTGCATTAAATAATTTTGACATGTATTAGCACTCGAAAAAAATCTCTGGGAGAGGATACTAGTTGGGATACAAATTGTCTGCCTACTATTATTGTTGCTATGATAATGGTGAAGAATTGGTAGGTGTTCAATTTAGGCAGAGATTTTGTCTGACAACTAATTACTTGTCTACTTTGGACAAGTAAGCTTTTGGATGGCTTGAAGAATTGCACATTGTAAAGAAGGCTGACTGCAGTCCCCCAAAGAAGAAGTGTCTGTTAGTAACAATGAAACTAATTCTACATTTGCCCTTTCTAAAAACCTTTTTAAAATAAATATTCATGCTTTTTGAGTATATGTAAGTTTCTGACCGCATTGTGTAAAAAAACCCATGCTATTTTAAAACAGAACTTTTATGTCTTTCAAATGGTTGAGAGTCACAATACGAAGCATATTTCCTTCATTGAAGATAAATATTACACATCAAATATTTTTTATTAAATCTTTTGTGTACCTGTGCTCCTAAGAACATGTTTTCACCCTTTAAAACAGAAGAGTTTTTTAAATCTTAAATTAAACAAAATAGAAGAATTTGGCCCCTTCATCAAATAGTTCCACTGCTTTCCTGTCCTGTGGCTTTGTTGGTCAAACTATCCCTTATGCTCTTGACTCGAAGCAAGCAACCAAAACAGAAAAGTGAGAATGCGAGCTCTCTTCTACTGCCTCAGTTTCTGTTTCTGTGGAAATGGACCTGGGAAACACTAATAGTAAACTATAATTTTAAAATGCCACTTTGATTTCTTCAATATTATTTTCCAAAAAAGGCAAGCAACTGCAATTAGCACTCATTTCCCATTGGGGATGGAGAGGTGAAAGTGACATTTCCTTTGTAAAGCATTACAATAAATAAGTAAATGAAATCAGCCTCATATAAACAACAAAACTGCAGGAAAAAATATATTCTCATGTTTTTTCATTTGATTTGATGTAGGTGTGATTTGGGAGGAGAGGAGATGCAAGCTAGTTAATGAGTCCCATTCTGCTGCTTTTAATGATAGTTCGAATAAGGACCATAATAGAAAGTTTTGCATGCACACCAGGTTTTTCCCCCTTTCTTCACATTCCTGACAAATATGATGTTTTTTGGCACGTCTGGCTTCTTCCAGACAGTTTCTCTACAGGCCTTCAGCCCATCTTTCCATGTTGTGGCCACAGCAACTCCATGGGCTTAAGCACCTTGCTCTTTTTCATCTTGTTTTTTTTCTGCTGGCCTGTTCTGAACAACACAGCCAGAACCCTCACTGACTTAATGGTTTACAGCATTTCCAGGGGGAAACTAATTCCATGTACCCACATCACTACTAACAACTTTACAATTAAACTAACAGAGAAGTTTCCAATCTGTCTGCTCAATGACCCATTTCTGAGGCTTTCCAAGGCTTTCCTGGTCTCTCGGATGGTCACTTGAGAAAGGTTTCATTCCCTATGCATAAACTTGCAATGATTTAAAAGATGTGTTAACTACAAAAAACACAGGATATGTCTTACCAATGTATTTTATATGCTGAGGGCAATTGACTGTCCTTGTGTACCTTCCATCTACAGATGTTTTGGTAAAGTCAGTACATTTTTTTCCTTTCATTGTCACCCTTTGCAGAAATGTCTGTCAAACATAAGCCTTCATTTTCTTTCCACAGGATGCCTTTCCTGAGAAAGCCTATAGAATAGTCAACATTTTCCAAGGAGAAGAGCAGGGGCAGAATCGTACTATATCTCCAACACTTGAAACTGCTGGGAGCTAATTCTCCCCACTAAACGACCTTACATGGTTCAGTAGCAATCTGCTGCAGGAATCACTGACATGGATGATTGTTCTTTGACTTTTAACCTCCAGGTAATAGAGATTAAGTGCTACTTCGATGGAGACAATATTTTCTAACATGGAGTTTCTAATAACTACACTATATTACATCACAAAAAATAATGGAGTTTACAATAGGAAGCTAACACTCCTTTTCTTCCTATGTCGTAAGCTCCATTTACATCTGGAACAATTTTATTCAAATACAATGTCCACAGAGTCTGCAAGTTTTTATGTGTTTTGTGATCACACATACACAGTAAGATCACTTAATACTCCTGAAGCAATACTGTATTTATCAAATGACTTTTAAATTAAACTACAGAAATTTTACTAAGGCTAGATGATAAAGGAATTAATATTCTTTTTTCCTGTAAGGAATATATACAAAACATCTGGCAAATTAGTCATTATATGCAATAGGGTTTTTTTATCAGCTAAGTAATAGCTTGTTTATCATGTAAACTCTTGTTGCTCTATTAATTGTATTTTCTACTAAAGCATATATTGTTTTTCCTTAGCAGTTAGTTATTTTTTTCTCTTTTGATGAGTGTATTATTTTCTGAAATCCTGGGTAGTCTTTACTTTGTCACATACTAGAGCTCAGCATTACTCTCTTTCCATGATTTCTGTTGTCCTCAGTGCTGCTCCAGAAGGATTCATTCTACGGGCAAGGAATGAGTTTACCTTTTCAGGCTGATCAGTCTCTGTCTCACAGATGAGAAAGTCGATAAATACCTTTCCTCATCTTGTGAAAGCTGAAATGTACACAATCTATCCCGAACTGATACAACTTCCTCATATCACACAGGCCAGAACAGCGTTCGGGAACCACAGTAAGTTCATTTAAGATACACAATGCACATTTTTTTTGGTTGCACTTTATTGACTTCATGTGCAATCTGATAGACAGAGGTAGACCAGACCTGCCTATGTAGTCTCATGCTGTAGTGCAGTACATCTAGTTAGCTCATAAAGGATGTTTTATAGCAGGTGAGATGGGTTGTGCTGTGACATGTCACTGATAAAGGACCAGGGTCTGACAGCTGCTGTCCTTCATATAGTGAAAACTCCCCCTAGATGGGCTCTGGTAGGCAAACTAGCTTGCACTGGAAACCATCCTCAGTTTCCGCGTATCAACAGAGGACACAACTGCATTAGTTATCCAAGGGATGGACACGCTGATAAATGTCTTCTTTAATACCAAGAGCAGCAATAGCTAACTGCCACTCTCTGCTGTAGGGAGGAGAAAAACTTTCAATGTATGATTAGTAAGCTGCTCGCTAGCTCTAATCCATGAAAACTTAGTAACTTCAGTTACAATTAGCTCTCCCAAATGGAACATTTGATAAATACCACCAACAAAAAAGTTGTTATTTCTGCATGGGCCAAAAAATAACATTGATGATCAGCTTAGATTATCTGGGGAGCCTGGGGGAAAAAGTAACAAAACATGTAAATCAATAGTGTGAACTAGGTGGGATGAGTTTATGAAACAATTACTTGGCCCTGGCTGTGACGCAGAGTAGCACAAATGCTGTTTCTCAGAGAGGAAACTTAATCTCTTTTGCCTTCTTAAGTGGAAGCAAAAAAGTATACTATTACCAAACTTGAATATTTAATAGAGCCAATGACTTCTAAGCAACCTCAAACTACAGCTTAATATATGAGGTAAAGAGGGACTTTATGCAGCATAAGGTTTTCTGAGTTTATCCAAGTTGCTGCATTGGGGAAGGATTGACTCAATCTTGCACTCTGGACGGAGGGATCTTTATGTGAAAAGCAAATACCAGGTAAGGAAAAACGTTTATGCAGGTTTCAGCAGATTTATCCCATTTGGAACTGCAGCAGTGATTTTAGTATTGGCAACACATGAAAGAGATACATAATACTAGTTAGCACTTGTTATTTAACATATTTGCTGTATCTTACTGCTAAAGAAAGCTTTCTTTCAAGTAACATCCATGGTTTAATATAAGGAAAAATAATAGGAAAATTTGTCCCATTAACCTACAGTGTAATGATCTGAAATGATCATGAGGGCATGAAGCTTGAGATACCTGCTAAAGTTTTCAAAAATATTTAAATGAAATTGAAAGTGACTTTAAAGCCAAGTGTAATTTTTAGAAATCTCCTAGATAATTTACATGAATTTTACACAGAAATCAATAGGAGATAAGTATCAAATGCCTAACTCTTACCTGATGATGGGCCTTAAGTATTTAACTTATTTTGCAGCTTTATCATTTCTCCCATGGTTTTCCATAAGACCACTTTGGACTTAAAGTTCCTACCTGTGCGTACAAATCTTGCTATTTCAACACATAAATACCCATTTGACTCTTTAAATCACAAGTAGATGTTTGCTAATATTTGTCTCTACAATTTACTATTTTCATGGGGGAAAAAAAACAGTGTTTTGCAAATGTTCAGCAAATTCAAAGCATAAGATGAGGTTCATTCAAAAAAGAGGAAAAAAAAGATCATTATTAACAATGAATATTGCAATTCTCAAGTAGCAGAATGGATGGTATTAAGGTCAGAGAAGAGTGGAAATGGCAAACAGATGTATGAGCCATCATTCTAATTTTTTAACTCACTGATTACTCTGTCTCATGAGAAATGAAGAGAACTGCAAAAGAAGAAAAGCATTTGG
>VXBO01002563.1:97290-109105 GCA_013400135.1 Rhinoptilus africanus | reverse complement strand
ATCTTTTAAAAATGTTGCAAGAAAATATTTAAATATTTATATTAAATAATGGAATAAATATGCTTACATTTATCAGTGTTTGTGATTTTGTTCTAAGTTTCTGAACTCTAAAGCCAAATACTTATTGGGAAACTTAAGTTGAAAGTTCTTTAGAAGATAATTTTTTTTCTGCTTTGAGCTGAAATACACATTTTTGCTATGTCGACACTAGGAATGGGAACAAGAATTTTCCTCAGCTTGAGGAAATAAGGCAAATATTTGGCATGAGAACAAAAACAAAGTTGAAGATTAATTGAATCAAATGCAAGAAAAAAGTTATGAAAAAGTTCTTTATTGTACTGATTTACTGATTACAATATTTTTTTACAATAAAAGTAGCTGACTGCACACTAAAGAGTTCTGTAACTTACAAGCAACTGTTTTCTGATCCCAGGCTTCATCTGTTCAAAAGCTGTAGGACTCTAAAGTTTCAGTTGCTTAATTCCATTTTTTAAAAAACCCAACAAACATAAAAGAGAATTAGCAGGTTTTGGTCTCTGGGGTAAGCTTATTAGTATAGTAAATGGAAATGTGAAGCAAGAACATAAAAGATATGTGATGTTTTCCCTGAGTCAGACTTTTTTTTTTTTTCAGGAAGAAGATGGAAAATAAAATATTGAAAATAACATAACCTACAAAAGCATACAAAATCCGAATAAATGCTTTCAAGTAACTGTAAGTTAAATCTAGCGAAGAACTTTTTCTGAATAAAAATTGTGGACTTAAATGTCCTTCTGGTATATGTGAGTTAAAAAGAAAAATAGTGTAGGAGTCAAAAGTGACATTTTTCTGTAATTAGACAGCTATGCAGATTACACATGTATGTGATTGAGGGTATAGGTATATAAGCTATACAGTAACAGCTGATCATCTAATAAAGGTAAAAGTTAATGTCTCTCGACTTAGTTTCCTATTTTTTTGTGTAAGTCTGAAAGTTAAATTATAACATAGCCCACAGGTTTGCCGTCCATAACTGTTAGCTGTAAAATTTCTGCCATTTCAACTATGTGTCTAAAAATCCTTAAATACTAAAGTTAGGAGTTTAAAAACATCAGAATTCTGATTTTCTGTTTCTATATGTTCAAAGAAATTAGATTTTGTCTAAACTGGGGTGTTCACCAAGCAGTGGGGAACAGCAGAATCTCTGCAACTGGATATGGTAAATACATATGGTGTGGTACCACACAAATCTAGCACTTCACATCATAGAATCATAGAATGATTGAATGGTTTGGGTTGGAGGGACCTTAAAGATCATCTGTGATCAGCCTCGCCTCGATCACAGGGAAGGTGATTAAGCAAATAACCCCAGAAAATGTTTTCAAGTACATGAAGGACAAGAAGGTGACTGGTAGTCAGGAAAAGTAAATCATGCTTAACCAACATGATAAAAATCTGTGATGAGCTGACTAGCTTGGGCAATGAGGTGAGTGTAGTAAATGTTTATCTTGACTAAGACATTTCGCACTTTCTCCCATAACATTCTGTCACAGTTTCAGCTGTGACATGTCCTCACAGACAAACTGATAAAATACGGGATAGATAAATGAATAGTGAAGAAAACTGAAAAACGGCTCAAGTGCTGGGCTTCAGAAGGCTGCCATCAACTATTGAATACTCGTGTTCCCCAGGGGTCTCTATTGGGGCCAATATTGTTTAAAATCTTGACCTGGACGATGGGACGGAGAACACTCTCAAGCAAGTCTCAGATGGTATAAAACTGAGAGGAGTGGTTGGTACACCAGAGAGCCAGGTGGCTTTAAAATATCTCCAGGGCTGGAGACTCCACAACCTCTCTGTGTAATACATCCAAGTGTTTGGTCACACTCAAGCTAAAAAAAGGGTTACTGCTGTACCCCAGGGGTTGATACTGTGGCCAGTACAATTTTGGTTGTGTTGCTATTCACAGGGACCTCAAAAGGTTGGAGAAATGGGATGTCAGGAACCTCATGAATTTCAAGAAGGGGAAGTGCAATATTCTCCACCTGGAAAGGACTCCACGCATCAGTATGGGCTGCAGACAGACTGTCTGGAAAGCAGCTTTGCAGAAACGGCCCTGGGGATCCTGGTGGACACTAAGTTGAAGATAACCCAGCAATGTGCCCATCTGGGAAAGAAAGCCAAGAGTATCCTGGTCTTCATTAAGGAAGACCATTGCTAGCAAGTTGAGGAAGGTGATCCTTCCCTAGGAACAGGCTGTCCAGAGCTCCTGTCTTTGGAGATATTCAAAACCTTGCTGGACAAGCCCCTGAGCAACCTGCTGTTGCTGACCCTGCTTGAGCAGGGCACTTGGACTAGATGATCCCCAGAAGAGCCTTCCCACCTCAACTCCTCTGTGAGCCTGTGGTTCTGTGTTTCCTAACTGTCAATACTTTCCTTTAAAAGCAAAGATGGAGAAAGGTACACAAAGGAACAGGAAGAAGCTAGAAATAGGTCAATCTGTCCTCCATCTTAAAGCTGTTTCATTGTACCAAAGTAATTCAGGGTATGGCAAAGGCCATAGAAACAGTAAATAAAATTAGGACTGCTGCCAGTCATCCAGTGAGGGTGCCCATCAAAGACAGGAGTCACTGAGTTTTCATTCTTAGAAAGAAGCTTAAAAAGATTTAATAATTTGTTGTATGTTTGCCCTGACACCATTTAATAGCACACAACAGAAATATGATAATTTCTTAGAGTCTAAAATCAGGAAACAGTAAAGGAACAACTTCTGAAGTACAACCTGAAAAACCGCTGTGCAATATGTCTGCAAATTGATAAAATACAAATTATATACAGGATGCTCCAGTTTAAGGTTATACATAAAGTCACTGTTAAACAGGGAATATGAGGAAACATTTGGACTCTTAGGGATGAATTTCAATGGTTTAAGAGATTTCAAAATCTTTATACTCCAAAGAGCACATGACAGTTATATTTAGAAAGCTTTGTGTGCATCGTATGATATCTGTTTCTAAGACAGCATAATCCTGTATATAGAACCAAGTATAGAATAGTAAATAAAAAACAGACTAGAACAATATTTCCAGCAGTTAACACTAGAGCAATAGATAGAAAAGCTGCCACGAGGGGAAATGGCAAGTATGACATTTTTTCAGTGCTAAAATTTAATACTTTTCCCCTTCATGGCAATGAAAGCAGCTCATCGAAGACTGCATTCTTAAGCCTCAGTTTTCTTTTAGCTGCAATTAATTTTTTGCACTACTGACCTGATTTATTTTCCACCCTTCATTTTCACTCCTGGTTTATGTTTTAAAATTAGTGCATGTCAATAGCTAAAATTAGTACTCTTCATCTGGCTTTTCTTTGCCTGTCTGTGTTGTAGTTATTCAAGGCTATGAAAGAGACCGTATCAGGTAATTTATATGTGCTTATAAATGAATTTTAGAAAAACTATAATGCACCATTGTTACTAACTCCTACTATCAATGAAGGTTATGGATAGAAAACCGCTCTTCACAGTTATGAAGAGAATGTATAAATTTCAGAGACTGCCTGAGCCTGCTGGGTCATATCACACGGAGCAATTCAGCATCAGACTCAGAAAAGGAGGCCTAAATAAGCATCCCTACATGCAGCAGAGCAGAAAGAAAAATCTGAAAACAATACTCTTGGATTTCTGGGAGAATGTCAGAAAACAAAGATGCTTTGTGTGATTATATAGTTTGTGTTTCTCAGGACTGTGGTCCAGGGAGCAGGTTCAGCCTATTCAATTTCCTTGGATTCTTTCTTCTTGTAATATTGCCTGTGGACAAGACACTGGAACAGTAATGGGTTTTTTTGAATGCATTGATATTTTCATGATACTTTAACATTATATTTTTCTCTGTCTTTTTTTTTAAAAAAAATTACTTTTTTTAAGCTTATCTGTATAAAGAATGCATGCTTAGCTGGAGGCAATTCCAGCTAAAAATTAGCTCCTTCTGCCTCATTATCCTACTATTTCATGCATCTCTGAAACTCCACATTATATTCTGAAAAGCTTCCTAGAGGAGATTTGTTGCCATAAGGCATCAATCAACATATCTTGTGATTAACCTCATGCTACAGAATAAAAATATGTCAAAATAGTCTCAGGAAATTACTTGATGTATACAACATAAACTTTCAGACATTCACCATGCCAGATTCAATGTATACTTATATTGATCTATTATCTGTCCTGGCACTCTGAGTTGGGGAAAAAACCCATGAAAATAGATTCCAGCGAACGCAATATGACAGATTTTAGTACGTGTGAAAAACCAAACCACAATCTCTTGGTGTGCCGATTTAATGTTGCCTAGAGTCACTACTTCTTCAGCATTATACTGCTGTGTTTGGACATGTCTGGGCAGCTGGCTTTCAGATAAAAGGCAAAGTCACAATGAAGCTTTACAAGGAGAGGACACTAACTTTAGGCAGGCAGATGACTGCATGAAGAAATGTGATTCTTATCAAGCAGCCAACAGAAAAAGAAAAATCCCAAAGAGACAATGAAATCATGCATGGAAGAGAAAATGAAGAAGAAGTATAGCAGGACAATGTTGCATATCATTTTCCAGAGCCTCAGGATAAATGAAGTAATCCTTCTTCTTTTAATGCCAAATATGCATAATTAAGAAGCAGAATAACTTGCTCAAAGCATTTTTAGAGAGTTTTTGAGTATCATAGAATCACAGAATCATAGGGTTGGAAGGGACCTCTGGAGATCATCTAGTCCAACCCCCTGCCAGAGCAGGGATACCTTAGAGCAGGTTGCACAGGAAGCCATCCAGGCGGGTTTTGAATGTCTCCAGAGATGGAGTATCAGATAAAAAATATGGCAGTTATAGTTAAGTGCCCTTTAAATTGTGCATTTCCAATAAGTATGTAATTTACTTGAAGATCTTTGATAAGACTCCACAGTAGACTGTGAAGAAAATTTTATAGTCCTGGGGTGGAAGGCAAATGCTAGTGTAGTTTAAAATGAGTAAGTGAGATGGGAAAAGAAGCCAATAGTAGGGATAATACACTGTTGAATTTAACAAGGAAGGAGTCAAATAGTGAATTGCTCCAGATTATGGCTACAGTCGTTGTTGGCCACTGTGTTTATTGATGATGGGAAAGACTCATCAACAGTCAGTCAGGTTGCTTGTGGTATTTTTGTTTCTTACTGGCTGCTTTTGTGAAAGGTTTTTATGGGTGTTTTTCACAAGAAATGCTCTGTCCTCTCTGTCTGATATTCCGTCTTCCTTTGTCAAATGGAATTCCAATTTGCTTTTAATTTCACTGGTATTTTAGTTTTACATTGAGAAAACCTCTTGCTATGTAACTGTGCTAAAACTAAATTTGTACTACAGGAGCAACTGAAGTTCATTCTCTGATATCAGAAGAGATGGACATTGCTGAAGTGATGGACGTTGTACTACTTTACAGCCCAAATATTTGCTGATTCAGATGGGAGATTTCTCCAGCCCACATTCTTGTCTTCATAAGTTGATAGTAGCAGATAGGGGCAGAGGAAAGAGCTTAAGAACAAGGCATATTTGTGGTACTGTTTCTCCAATATACTATTTAATTTAATGTCAGCAGCTCTGTAGTAAATGATACATTACATGAGGGAAAGAATGAATATAGGTTCCTGTATTTGTCCATCATAAGCCACGTGAATCACTAAGAAGCATAAATGCATGTAGCATTTACCTTAGAACTTGTTGAAAAAGTAATGCAAGCCTTCCAAAGGGAACTTGCAAATTTTCTAGCAATTTTCATTTCATGAATTTGGAGAACAGTTTAAAGACAGCAATTATCTGAAAAGGGGTCAAAATCTGGTTTCAGGTAAAAAACATGATCTTGTTTCCCACATTTTTTCTACAATTCTTCATGACCCTTTGTGCCTTCCTTTCCCTTTTTTATTGTTAGATTTTTTTTTAATAGACAGTTGAAGTTTATCCAAGAAGCTAAGTATATTCTGTAAAACTTACGCAATCAAAGAATATATGCACATAAAAGAAAATAAAAATTCTCAAGCACTTCCAATGTGAGAACCATTTGCATTCAATGTTTTTGTATGCTTTTGAACTATGTTCAAACTCTTGATCAACCTAGTGACAAAACAATAATAATGAAAAGAATTAACGCCAGTGAACCGATTGTTTGCTACAAATAGATCTCCCAGCCCTAGGCACAAAAATAATAGATAAATTAGACAATATACATTATGCAGTCAGAGAGATGCATATTAAATCAGCTGCAGTTCAATCCTATATTATATATTACAAACTGGACAGGATTAAGTCAACTTTCTAAGCAACATGGCTTTGACAGAGTTTGTGTATGGCTGTTGTTTTGCTCTTGCTAATGCATTAACAGTCCACATTAATTTTGTCTACAGATTTCCTTTCATGTCAATTTCTGTTGCAAAATCATAATCCTTGCTACAAATTTTGCTTTTACCTCTCAAAATCTTTGTTGAACATCTCATGTAAATTCTTGCAGTTCTTATTTTTAAGACAACTATTCTGTAATATATGATTTTATTTTAGATCCATTCCTTAAGAAATAAGTAAGATTTTTAATTGAATCTAGTAGAAAAAAATCAGTGATTGAAATCCATTGTAAATTGTCACCTTATTTTTTTTTCGTAATCATACCTAACCCACCTTCTAAATGTGGGCTGATTGAATTTCTTATTTTAAAGGTACATTCCTTCAACATGGAGAATTTTGACACTTTTAACAACTATTTCCCATTTGTGAAGTGTCCCCCAAGTCAGAGTATTTCTTTTCCTTGACTGTATGCTTGAATCTTTTAAAAGGTAGAAAAATTAATTAGGACTAAGGTATAATTGTTGATATTTGTTATGCATACGGACAGGGATTTGTATGAATAATACATATTATGAAATGTTTAAGAGATAAGTTGGTCATCTAACTGTTAAGAGAGTGTAAACAAAAGAAGGTATTACATAAAAATGATTTTTTAGGAAGATTTTTTGAACTATTTAGGTATATGTGTTGCTGTTCTTTAATATCTCTAACTTGCATTCACTGACCTGTATGTAATTACTCTTGATTCTGGCTTCAACACAGGCACTACAGGATAACTCACTCCTTTATTTTTTTTTTATTTATTTACATAGTTGACATAAAAATGCACATTCTATCCAGTCTGTTGCCTATTGAATTATTCCTCCATCTCATAACATCTGCAAATACTTGATTGCAACTTAACTGGAGTGAATTGTGCTTTATAAAGAATAACTAGGATTAAACATAAAAGACAGCATGGATGTTTGCTTCAGATAGGTAGGAAGATGAAAGGAATATTTATTCACATGGGGTAACATCTCATTTCATAGAGTTACTTTTCTGTTGACAACAGAGTTTGTGTTTCAGGTGGATAAAAGAGATGAATGAGAGCCAGTATAATGTCTGTTACTGAAGAACCTGGGAATGTACTCTCCCATCTGATGCAACTCTTGTGTTTTAACAAATTATTTGCATGCTGATGAAGAATGGTAGAAACAAACTGTCAGAAAAGTACCTCCTGCAAATGCAAAGGAGCTAGCATTAATGTCTGTGGTGTTGTAAAGGGAGGAGTAGACCAGGAAGTGTGATTTGGCAGCAAAAAAGCTACCTCTGTGGAGGGAAGCCCTCAGGTATTTGGGTAGCATAAACTAGAGTTCCCATGAGACATCTCCTGCCCACATCTGGTCCCTCTCAAACCTTCTTGGCTTTATAGCGAGTTCTTGGGAAGTAGTGTTTCTCCACTTTGCTCTCCATTCTCTACTTTCTTTCCAGAGGAAGGAAAAGAGAGTGGTGGGAAAATAACTGCTAGGAAAGGGATGTCTTTGCCCAATAAGGAAGTTGGCTACAACGAACTTGGGACACAGGAAATGGAAACTGAAGACTACTTCTGGATTACTGTCTGCAAAATTAGGGGACAATTCTGTGTCTTTTTTGCAAGTAAACAAAGCTGAAATTCTCACTAAACTCGTCCACACATGGAACTACTTTGAAAATGCAGTTTTACTTTCAGCTTTGTTGTTGCTGTGTCTAATCTTTTTGATTTCCACTACACAACCCCCCCCCCCCCCAACCTTCATTGTAAATCTGTCCTCTCTTGACTTCATACAAGTCAAAGAAATTAACAGAATACTTTCAGATTTAATTTGAAGCATTTCTCATTTTGGGTTTCATCATTCAAATCCTCTGATCTGATTTTCTCATCCCTTAAAACTCTTCACAATCTCAAAGGAAAGCAGCTCCCAGGCCACAGGACTACATCTATAAGTCTACAAAATCCTGTATCTAGGGATGTTTCATGTGCTGTAAACCTGTAGTTTTGCACAGGTGAGTAATCATCTCTGCTCTAATAAAGTTGGTAATGTAATTTGAAATGAAATCTGATTCCTCCCTTTTTGGAAGGAGCAATACTATTTGAAAATGAAATAGCAGGCCATTTGTTTGACGGCTACTCCATTATACTAAAGTCATCCTTCCTGCAGTCATACAAAAAACAAAATGTGAAATACTGATATATTTTCCCCCAAAAATATCACCTGGTAATTGCACAAGAAAATTGAAAACCAAATTTTTTTAGGTGATTTAGTGAGCAGATTCTTCTTGAGAAATAGCTCTGCTGACAAAATCAAATTCTACTGTTGCATTTCATATAGGTCTTAGGGAGACTGTTCCATAAGCTTAAGGGTGACTACATATTTAATACTTCCATTCAAGTTGATATTGCACAATACAGACCCTTACCAATAAACTCGTACCCATGGAGCCGAAGTTGAGTGTATAATGAACTCATGAAAATACCTACATCTATGAAACTGCCTTTAATGCATTTGTTAACTAATAAGTTTTCACAGCTTTGCCATGAAATGACTTCAAGGCAAAGGGTTTAGAAAACACAATCTTTTTCTAGTACATGTAAAGTCATTGAAGAGCAGCAGGAATTATATCCACTAGTCTACATTTTTGGTTAGTGCAAACCACTGGTAAGCTATTGGCTGCAGCCTAAAAGTGCTTATTTGCCCTGTGTGCATTGATTGTTTTCCAGTCAAGCTGTAATCCTCTACAAAAGCCTCTGTAAGAAAATGCCCTGACTCTCTTTGTTTCTGGTTTTGCTAATGAAATTTATTTATAAAGTATTTCAGTGAAGATTATCATCAAGTATAAAATGAATAAAATCCATTGACATCGGTGGAGTTTTGCTGTTTATACAAACCAAAGCTTTGGGCCTACACACACATATGTTGTACTGTTTTCTATTTGCATGATTGTCATTCACTACTTGATTTCCTGAGCTGCAAGACAATATTCAAACATCTTGCAACTATTCATCAAATCCCTTTTTCCCTTTATTTTGTGCTTCCTGTATTTTCTTGTAACAACTTTAACAGTGGACTTCTTTAATATTTATTTATAATAAGATAGACCACTGCCTGAAAGATCCAAGAAATAGATTTCTTCCCCTCCCTGTGTTTCCATCCTAACAAAAAAAGCTATTAAACCAGGCAGAAATCTGATTACAGTCTCTGTTTTCAAGCACTGTGGAAATTGGTAAACACACAATATTTCTTTCTGTGACTTTGAAAAAAAAAATATAAATATATAAAGTGGATTAAGTTTTTGTGTTTGTGGTTTTTTTTTTTTTCCTAGAAAGGTATTTGTGCAAGTGCTTTGTACAAAACAAATAAATAATTTATTGCCTTTTTAGTTCCTCTCTCTTGTCATTTCATTTCCCCCAGTCTATTTACTTGCTTTCACCATCTCTCTCCAAAGTACTTAAAGATTCATTCAGCTACCTTCTCAAGTTGCCTCTTAAGTTATTTTTCGTTTAGATCAACCAAGCAGGACGCTGAAACAGTACCCTACAATTGTCACTACCTAAAGACAAACAATGAATATGACTCAAATATCAGACAACGAATGAAGTCTGAATACAAAATTTGCTAAATATTAAACCTCAATAAATATTTAAGTTAATCATGGAAAATGTGAATTTTTAAAAGAACCTAAATGATCTGTGTGTATTATTTGCTCGCTGAGTTAGTTGCTCAGCACTAGTTACAAAGGCATGCAAATGGCCTCTCTTGCCACAGCTAGAACACTTATTTGGGAGATACATGGCTATTCCGGCGGCACTGAATGCATAATCTTGCTTCAGGGAACAGATTATATATTCAATATGCATTCTTAAAACATATTAATATTAATCACACTTATATGTATTGCCAGAAAATGAGACTCATCTCATTTTTAAGGACCCTTCAATGTATTTTAGAATACATATTCAGAGTTCCCCTACTTACATGATAGAGATGCCCCAAGACATGCATGCAGGCTTTTGAATACTGTATCATCTGATAAATATTTAAGATCTAAAGAAAATGGTTAAGGCAGCTGAAAAAAAGTTAAATCAAATATAGAGAAACATTTTCTTCTCTGGAGGGCTTTTGACCAATGGAGCTCTGAGCTCTTTCATACCAGATGTGAATATATCAGGCTCTTTTAAGGTAGTTTTGCAGCAAGAGTTCAACTGTGTGTGATGTGCAGCTGTTGTAACCAAAAGGGATCTTTTTATTTCATCATATTTTGCTTGCCATTTCTAAATAAAATTCAGTTTTCCTCGTTTAAAGAGATTTAGCATGATATTGTAAGTGATATAATTTGCAGTAGTATTTTAAATGGTCATGCTAAATGTTATTTACAATTTCATAACCTAGATAGTATTGAACAGCTGTTCATCCAAGGAGAAATACAATAAGAAGTTGTATGTTTTGGTTAGAATAAAGACAAACCATAGACAAACCATTCAATCACCCTGAGATCCAGTCCATTTCAGGTTCATGATGCAGACTTTAGGGTAGGCTATGGAATTTAAGGACCCAATTACTCAATTAGGATTTCTCCAAAAGGTTTTAAGATGTTTTTTTCTTGAGAAATTTCAGTTCCTGGAAGCAAACACCTACAAGTATTTCCAAAAGTTTGTTAGCTGTAATTTTTGCGATCAAAGTCTACATAAAAGTAGGAATGCTAAATACCTTTAAATTTTATTGTAGTCTTGCAAAACCCTATATACAAAAGATTAAATTGCTTTTGTAAGTTGTTTAATGCATTTGTATATATCCTGCACAAATACGTGGAGCGGTACTAGTAATTTTTTTCTTATGAATATAAGTTTAAAATTTTTCCTCCACCTGTTAGGACTTGAACACTGGTAGAAGCTCTTCCTTTGGAAGAAATTAGCAGAGATACTCAGAAGGCCACAAAGAATGCTGTGGAAAGTACTTGTAAATTAAGATCTTCTGTAATTCCTTCTCCTTTTCTAGCTATTGTATCATTCTGTGTGTCATCTCACGACATATGGAGGAAAAGAAGGCCATCAGAAGTACTCAACATGGATTCACCAAGGGGAAATCATGCCTGGCTAATCTGATAGCCTTCTGTGATGGAATGACTGGATGGATAGATGAGGGGAGAGCGGTAGATGTGGTCTACCTTGACTTCAGCAAGGCGTTTGACACGGTCTCCCACAGCATCCTCATAAGGAAGCTTAGGAAGAGTGGGTTAGACGAATGGACGGTGAGGTGGATAGAAAACTGGTTGCAAGACAGAGCCCAGAGGATCGTGATTAGGGGCCCAGAGTCTAGTTGGAGGTCAGTGATGAGTGGTGTTCCCCAGGGGTCAGTACTGGGCCCAGTCCTCTTCATTATATTCATCAATGACCTGGATGAGGGGATAGAGTGCACCCTCAGCAAGTTTGCTGATGATACAAAGCTGGGAGGGGTGGCTGACACCCC
>VXBO01002563.1:76760-97162 GCA_013400135.1 Rhinoptilus africanus | reverse complement strand
GCTGCCCAGGGAGGTGGTGGAGTCTCCGTGTCTGGAGACATTCAAAACCCACCTGGACGCGTTCCTGTGCAACCTGCTCTAAGGTGGCCCTGCTCTGGCAGGGAGGTTGCACTAGATGATCTCTAGAGGTCTCCTCTAACCCTATGATTCTATGATTCTTTTTCAGGGTTGTTTTTTTTTTTTTTGATCGATTCCTTACTCACAGTTATATCCTTTTTTAAGGAGTTTTTAAGTTTCAGTATATGAAAAATTATAAATATTGGAAGTTCTAGACATTTTAGATGCATCATAGTCTAGAGAGTGTGTAGACAGGGCAAGTTCTTTGGGACAGTGTCTGTCTTCATAATGAGTTTCTGTAGTGCTTTTGCCATAATAAGGCTGCAAACGGAAGGAACTGTAGTAATGAATCATCCTCGCTAGTACAGGAACCTGGATAGATGGGATGAATCACCTCCTGGAGGTCCTCACCTCTCCTCATTAGACAAGGGCTAGAGGATAGGTGACAGCAGGGACCAGACAGCTAACTTTCAGAATGTTACATGACAAATTTAAACAAAATGAGTTTTAAATTTTAAATAAGTGCTCAGAATCTTTTTTATATTCTCTATCGTTGGCTATCTGGAGAACGCTTTTTTCTTTCAATAATATGCATTTACTACATAGAAAGTACTCTTCATTAGCTCAGAATTCTTCACCTTAAAATTAAAAAAAAAAAAGTTATTGTTGCCAGAAACTTTCAGTTTATATTAATGTGTAAAATATTTGCGCATGAAGTCATAATTCACCTGATGTGAAATCAAAATTTCACTGAGAGGCTTAGGCTCCATCTGTTGCCAAAAGGAAGAGAAGGGCACCTCACAGAGGTAGCTCATCTTAATGAAAACCAAAGGCAAAGTTTATCTGAGACCTAACATTTGAATGATTTGAAACTGGGTGTTCTCAGCCCCAACCTCTATCATGGTAAATATATTCAACTAACCCCTCTCTCTTAATTACAGATTATAAAATGAACCTAAGATAAATAAGGTGCTTCAAATTATTATTTTAAACTAAACTCCTAAATCTCATATGGAATTTACACTTTTGTGATCTATTTATCAAATGTGAAACCCACAGTGGAGACTTCTGGAGAGGCAGAGAACTACACAAGTACTCCCATGCAGCCACCCAGCTTCCTGCAGGTACAGTTCCTTGTGTTTGGTACCGTGACACTTACATGGGAGCTTCTTTTTCTAGGAACTGTTGTTTTGGGTAGCTGTTTTGCGAGGTGCCATTATTCACAGAGATTTTGGTTGAATGATAACATGTCTGAGTCTTTGGAAACTCATAGGAAAACTGTTGAGTGAAATCACTGTAATGAGTAACATCTAAATATACATACAGTGACTGACATACATATTTGTACATTGTTGCCTAAATCATTTGTTCGCAAATGTGGAAAGCATGTGGTAAAATAATACTTCTGCAAAAGATGACCACATGAATTAGCAAAGGGTAATGTGTTAAAGATAACTATAAACAAATCCTAAATTTCTTTCTTTAGCCTGATTCCTTTTCCTTGCCTTTTGGCCTATGCAGAACCCTACAAGACTGATAAAAAAACCTTCCCTTAAGCAAGGACTTGTTGAATCAGACTTGCACACGCAGCAGAGAGATGTCCTTGAAGGGTGATTCAGGTGGATATAACACACTACACTCTGTATTACATTATTCAAATACTCTTTCTATTACCATCATAGTCGACCCCTTAAAGCAATGCTTTAACCAGTGGACAGCAAACTAAAGCTAGCTATCAGAAAATAGTAGGTGTAAGAGTATTCTTGAACAGATTCGTGCCTGACTACAGGATAGTGGTCCCTTTGGGATCTAGAGTATTGAGCCCACATAAGTTCCCATGAGATCACACAGCCTTTGCTCCTGGGCTCAGTAGCTAATGCCTTTTACTTAAACTGACTCTTAAATGGAAATTGTATAAGAAAACCTCCAAGCAACAAACAGAAACCAAATGTTAGTCTGTTTCAAACACCCTAATAACCAGTCTTGCTTCATACAAGGTCATCCTGCTTGAATGAAAAAGAAAACAGATCTTTACGAATTATTCCAACATTGATTTTAGCAGATCTGTCCCAGATTCTTGTAGTACTGAATATATCCCCTCTATATATGCTAATAGAGTATGAGGTAGAGCTTATGCAGGTATAGTTAGTGTTCAACTAATATGAGTTTTAAAACTTTAAACATTAAAACCACTAGAATAGTGATTTATAACTTAGTTCAGTTCCACTAAAGGCTCTGTAAAGATGCTGAATTACATCACTCCAAGTTTTGACCTTGATTGCTTGAAAAGATTATTGTTGTTGTAATCCTTATATGATGGTAATTTGACTCAACTGCGAAGTATCATATTGACAATTCCACACATCTGTTCTTAGTAAATGTATAATGTTTCATAATGTTTTTAGAGAAAGGAGACAAAAGTATATGCCTATTATAGAACAAAATAAAATGGTTAGAGACCACAGTTGTGGTACAAAATTCAGTGCTTATAACACATTGCAGCAACTCAATGCACTCCTTTTACTGCTTTGATTGTTCTAAATACAACCTATTTTAACTAAATCTCCAAGATTTAGATTATGAAAGAGCAAAATTTCACCAATTTAAGGAATGTTAAAATTGCAAATGGATACATTTTATGCCTCCTTAACAGCTTTAAACCATTAATTTTATTTTTAGCTATAAATATTCTATAATGGCAAAAGAAGAATATAGAGTTAACTCAAATTCACTAATCTAACCTTTTTTATGAATAACACTTTCTTTTAATGATACGTTTAGCTAGTACTGAATTACAGACGAGTTCCGACAAAAGTACATATGACATCTGCATTAATATCAAATTAATCCTTTATGATCAATGCTATTGTAATGAAAACTAGGCATATTCATTAAATGAGTCACTTAAAATAAAATATTTCTTCCTTTATGAAGCTTTTTAATCCTATTTGGGTATTAATTACTCCTTTTCTCGTATTCAGAAGAACCATTTGTTTCTGTTCAACTACATGCCTCTAAGAGGAACTTGAACTGCAGTGTACTCTGATGATGGGGAACACATTACGTATATCAGCAAAAATCAGAAGTTGCCCATTATTAGCCATTATTAGAGCTAGAAACACGGTAAAAGTGGTAACTGATACTTTTCAAAACAGGAAATCAGTTTTCGTCCTGCTCTCCTCACTTTACAGCCAAAGGAAATTCAGTGATGATCCAGCCTTTTTATTGGTATTACTTGGTTTATTCTGAGATCTTAGAGCATATAGAAAGACTAACTTGCTATGGCAACACCGGCAGGATGTATCAATTTATCTCCAAAATCTACAAATTTCAAACTAAGGTGCTTACACATATCTTGGGGTGTGGGTCCAAACATCAGAGGGGCAGAAGTAATCTATAAAGAGGTTTGAAGCTAACTATCTCTCTGAGGATGTCTAGCATGCTTTTGACATTGCTACTCCACAGAATTCAGGTAATACAAATCACCAAAATGCAGTGAAAAATGGCAGCAATATCAGTCATCAGCTTCAAGTTGCAGATCCATCACAGAGTTAAAGATCCTACAGAGCTGTTTCAGAGACCAAGAAGTGTCTATTAATCTAAAAATCACATAGTTCTGTGAATTTCACTGAATATAATAACCTCTTGTCTTTGAGAGCTAAGGCTAACTACTACTATGACTTGCAGCCAAAGCAATTTTTATGTTCTTAATTTATTTTATAAACGTGTTGTAATTGTAATTACAGATGGCCAGAGGACAAATACTGAATTCCACGGCAGTCATCAAGGTATCACAATGTAATTTTGCATTGGAATGAAAATGAAAAAGAAAAATATTTTTTTTATTGCTAGGCTTTTTGTTTAAGGTTTTCTTTTCTTCCCCTTTTTAAAAAAGGAATCATGCTTAAATGGGTAACATCAGAAATAAATTTGCATCTCTTCATAGGAGAAAACCTTTAGATCACAGTTTCTCTAATCACAGGAGTAAATATTTTTATCAGTGGAGGGACCAGCTTGGGCCTTGGCATATCTTTGTTAGGTTTTTAATATGCTTCAAGGCATTTTGGGGTTAGAGTCCCCTAATTCAACAGTTAAGAGCTTTAAATATAGATGTATCTCAGGTCAGTACTTGTTTCATCAGGTATGGAATGCGAAAAAAAAAGAGTCCAGGATCAAATCCTTCTGAGGGAGGTTTTAGTAGAACTTCAAGAGCCTCCGTGAAGTGTTTCAGCACGAACTATTAACAATGTTTTAGTGAAACTGGTTTTCAGCTGCAAAATGTTTTAACACTGACTTATTTCAATCAAATTTAAATATTGCTAAAGTGTTTCAGGCAGATATACTTACTATGTAATACTTGTCTTTGATTTTCATGAAAGAGAATATATAATAACAGATCATAATGCCAGGGTATATCAAGTATGACAGTGAGAAAAGAGTGATAAGGAAATCCTTATAATACAGGTACAGTCTTTGATAAATACGTATAAATTTTATTTTCTTAATTAAGTTCTGGTATTCCACTCTTTAGGCTAGATGGATTATTATGAAATAACTTTTATTTTCCTCTTACACAATTACTGATAACACAGATGTGTCTAAAGTTTTCCCTTGTGATAAAATATTATTATAAATTGCAATGAATGCAAACTCAGCTCTGTAAAGTACATTAATATATTTCTAGCATAGCTGAGCAAACTAGTTTATTACGTTTTTTAGGAATACATTTAAACCTGATTCTTACGAGTTAGAATGGTGAATATCATTCCAGGCTTTCCTAAGCCCATCTAACTAAACTGTTTTTGTGGGAGGAAATTATATTTATTTGGTTCATTTCTCCAGCAAAAGATTCTTGGGCACCTCTACTACTTCAGATGTACAGGAATACTGTAATCAGCCAAAGGTCCCTGAAGCTGCCGATTACTGAGTCTTTCCTTAGAGCAAGAGTAACTTCATCATAGATTATAACTTAAACTCAATTTTCCACAACGTGATAGTTTATAAAATTATAGTATGTGCTATAACATTTGTTGTTGATTCACACTCAGCCTGAGGCAGAAAGTCTGCTGCCTTACAGGAGAAAATTATGTTTCCTTGAATGAGAAGGGTAGATGACAACCATAAAAGCAGGCAGTAGCACTTTGGTTTAAAAAAAATAGTGTTTGCTGTTATCTAACTATCCTGCAGATCATGAAGCTACAGGACTATTAGGCAACTTAATATTCTATGATACCTTCATACCGAGCAGTAACATCAGCACACTATTTCCTGCAGTATGTGCACAAACAAGAAATACTGGATTACATACTGATGTGATACACACCAATATTATTCCAGAATATCAGTTCAAATCAGTGAAACAATTTCCCTGTACTTAATCAGGTTGAATCCATGTGTGAGGGCAGAGAAGTTAGCTCTATAGTGGCCTTTTTCAGTATCCCTTCAGTTCCAGAGTTCTATTAACGATTATGTAGAAGGTGTAAAAGGGAAGTATGAACTTAATATTAAGCTTTAAATAAACCTGAAGAATGGCTAAGGTTACACTGGCTTTAGCAAGTACACAAGGAAACCATCGATGCTTTTTTATACATGTTGCTGTGTGAGAAAGAATGTGGTATAAAAATGTTCAAGCTTCTTTCAATCATTTTGTCTTGTTTTCAGGACAAGAAATTGATAAGAAAAATTCTAAAATATGTTATATGAATCCCATCCTAAGACTTAAGTTAAAATATGAATATCTGAAATAATGAAGGCTGGTTGTAGGAGTTTGTCCTAAATTTAACATCCAGAGAAGGATTCATCCCGTGCTAGCTTGAAGAAACCTCTTCACATGCTCCAGAGTATCAGATATGACAAATAGAACCTGGAACTTACGAAAGACTCATGCTGCTGTAAAGAACCATCTGAGAGGGAAGGAAAATATCCGAGAGCATCTAAAGGGCTATTTATTGCTTATATATGGGCAACTGAAACTCTACCTGTGTTAAGCAAGTTTAGACATTTGAGATTTTTAAGCAGAGGTAATTTTAATTTGATTTTTGACATGATAGTGTTCAAAGAAGGTTTGGCTTAACTGAAATAAACTTATTCCTATGACAAGATAATATTCATGGGTAATTACTTCTAAGGCATAAAAGAAGGTTACGTTAAAATGTTTTCTAAGTGTTTCAAGGCTACATTTCACTTTGCATATTAGATTCAAAGATATTTCAGAAAACTCAGAGTATCTAAAAAAACACACTTTCTTTGTTTTCAATTTTTGTATACGAGTTTTAAAAATACAAGCTATCTGACAGATTGGACAGAAATCTAGGAATGATCCAGTCATCTCAGGCTCATAAACTCTAATTCCTACAGTGATTCTAAACTCCATTCCCTAATCTGAGTTTAACCTTGTGTATTTGAGCACTTTTTAATTCACATCTAGATTGTAAAGCAACATAACTCTATCAACATGGACTATTTGAACAATTGTGTTTTACATTGTTGTTTTCACCATGAAGTATGAATCTGAATAATGCACGACATAAAATTACTGGATGAGCAATTTAAATTGAGTTAGAACTGCATACCTTCATATTTTGAATCTCCTGACTTGTATATGCTTGGTTACTCAGACTAAATGTTACACTAATGCTTCTTTATTTCCATTTAATGTTAAAGATTATGCCCTCTGAATCCTGTAATGGTGTCTTTACAGCAAAGGAAAACTGGCAAGTATTGTTCAGTACATTAATGCAAATATACACAGACTTAGGGGAAATAAGTTTAAATTCCGTATGTTGAAATACCTATGGTTGTTTTCGGGAGCAGGAGGTACATCTCTGCATGCTCAAACAATGGCTTTGAATTAAATGTTTGATGCAGAAAGCTTAGATGGAAAAAAAAAGGGATAATTAATATGATCAAGGAAAATTACCTTAAGAAATAGCTAAATCTGAACATTTCCCTCATTTCTCCCCATATGCACGGAAGACTCATGTTTCTTGGACTCAAAAACTTACTTCGTGTAACCCTTGGGGAAAACTTAGAACATGCTTTGAATATCTGTAAGCTATTATAGTCTAGGTGCAAGGTCTATTTTAGGATTCTTTCAGGACTTTTCAGTGTTAAGAATAAGAAGTATAGATTTTCTGTAATTTTGTTTTCTTTTTGCGTTTGTTTTAATCTCTCTTAGCACTTGGGGATTGTGACACAAAACCTTCTCTGAAGCAAGAAAAGATATAATAAAGCAATGGATGGATTTAACTAACCATAAAGGAAAAAATGCGTGTAGTTGAACATATTCTAATCACTCTTTTTTAAATTAAATCTATCAGCTGAAGAAGTTAGGTCTTTTCTCCCAGGAGAAGTGGGGGATCTCATCACAGTTTAAGGGACTGAGCCTCTCTCTTCACAAGGATCCACATGGAGAAAACAAGGAGCAATGGTACAAGCTGTAACAGGAGAGGTTTAATCTCAATATAAGGAAGAAATTTTTAACATAAGAACAGTTTTTTACAGACTGGAACAATCTGGCCAGGGACGTGGTCATGTCCCCATCACTGGAGGTTTTCAAGATGCAGCTGTATAGGGTGCTAGATAACCTCACCTGGTCCCCCTTTCTCATGAAAGATTGGACCAGATGATCTTCTGAGGTCCCTTCCAAGCTGAGCTGTTCTATGGTTCTATGAGTCTATGAATTGACATTATCAGAAAGCATTTTGAATCAAGAAAAATTAACTTTGATGGGAAAACTAGCAGGGAAACACTAGCAAAGTCTTGGGGAGAAGGAGAGTCTGTCTTGTAAGGCGTTTAAAATATATTGGTTTCTCTAGCATAGAAAGGGAAATAAATGAGAAATAATTGCTGTTTTTAAACAAAACAGAGTGTAAATACTGGATGAGTGACGTTTAAGCAAACAGATAATTGTGGTGCAAAAGCAAATGAACGTAGACTATTCTGGATACATTTAAGCTAAAAGCTTTAAGAGGAATTTTAACCAGTGGATGAATGATGTTCTTCATGTTCTGGTAGCAACAAGAAGAGTAGGTACATTTACAGGTGAATAGTAACAACAGTAAAGGAACAGGTAAGGGTATAGTGAGAATATCTATTGTTAGATGCCAAGTAAATACAGGAGTTATAACTTGGTCCTCATAACTATGCAAGTAAATAAGACAATCAAACCCTCAAAATTCCAACATAAAATTTTCCACACTCGCAACACCGTTCCATGACCACTCACTTCCTAGCTGGAGACTGAGTGGTATGTGACCAGCCAAGGTCTGTCTGTAAAGTCCCGAGGGCTGGCATTTCACAGAGACATCTGGGGAGTGGAAGAGTAGGGCCCAGAACATGTGATGGAGCTGCTACAGAGGAGGAAGTTAGGAAAAAGCCAATACTTCTTTCCTCAGGAATTGTTCTACTCTGTTCCTCAGCCAGCACAAAACTTGTCCTTTAATAAGAGGTGGTTGCACCATATCATTACAGCTTGTTGTAACCTTGGGAGTGTCTCTATACCCTGGGAGTCAAGAAAAGAAAAAGCCTGCAAGCACAGAAGAGTCTCAGTACCAGAAAAATTCATTAAGGAAACTCATGATGAAGTTCCCATCTTAAAAAACAAATGCAGACTTGCCAAAAAACAATGCAGGGATTTTGAATACTAACCCACAGATAAAAGATTCTCTTTTTATATTCCGGATGATGCAAGTTTTGACCTTCTGCTCATTATTCCAGATTTCCAGGTAGTAGAGGACAGACAATGCAGGGCTAGAAGGGTAAGAGAAAAGGGTGGGTTCAAGGGACAGCACATCTCTCTTTGTGTGTAAAGGGGGAAAGAAAATGCTCCCTTTTACAGAAGTTACATTTCAATAGCATCACAGTCTTTGTTATTGAATACAATATTTTTGTGTTTCTATTACAAACTTGAATTTAGACTCACTTTCTGCTGAAATGACAACTCTGAATATTATCAGGGAAAAGAAAGAAGGTGGTTTTAATCTAAATTCTGCCTGCACAAAGCTTTTTTCATTACAAACCCAGAAGCCAAGCACAATGTATCTACAACATTTGATTAAGATCCACTGAGAGTTAAGTGTAAACTTACAAGCATAAGTTTCCTCCTGCGATGCTGCTGCTAAAATGCTGAATGCTGATCTTTTCCTTTGTCTCTTTTCCCAAAGACAATTCTGTCTCTCAGGAATCCTATGCTAAAAAAATAAGCTCTTTTCCATATGAAAAAAAACCCCTAAATCTGTCATAAGAAACTCAGCTGAAATAACTTACCACAATACATTAGAAAGAAAAATCCACTGAGAGGGGAATGTTATACAGATAATCTAGAGGATTAGGCATGACAGAGAGTCAGTTAACATTTAAAGCCTTTACAGATGGAAGAGTAGTGGAGGTATGAGTAAGGTGGTTATGATTATTGTAAGATTCGCAGAGATGGACTGTGGGCATGAAAAAAGATGTGAATTCTGAACCACTATGGAATTCTTATTCGGTTTTTAAAACATTTTTTATTATTTCACAGCTAAAAAGAAAAATGTCAAATGATATTGGCAATTAATAACAAGTAAAATTGTATGCTTAGCTTAGGGAAATTAAAAATATAGAATGACATATTACAGGTAGACATTTTGGTATTTAGAGGTGGGGGCAGCTTGGAGAGATTGTTTGGGTTTTATTCAGCTCATGTCTGTTTTCAAATCTAATACTTCTCTGTATCTGTGGAGCAAGTGGGAGGTACTGCAGCAAGATACCATAACAGCTAGTTCTCATTAATATTTAAGGCTCCACTGCATCATTTCTGTTCTGTACAGAATCACCAACACATGTGCAATGTGGGGCTTTAACAGAAATTATATCAGCCTACCTAGTCTTTACTATATGCATATATGTGCATGCCATATGCCCATTTAAGGGCCAATTGCTTAGGGAATGTTTCAGGTTTTTTCCCTTCAATTTTGCAGTCATAAATTAGGATGCAGTCATTAATTATATTCATTCTAAGCAGCCAATAATCCTTCCCCATTCTCAGGCAATGTGAGTGAGAGGTGGCCAGTATATACAAGTAGCCTTTGCTTGTGCAAATTTGAGATTCAAGTGAGAGAAGGCTGAATCCTGAACTCAAAAAGTCTGAAAAGAGGCCTTTTTTACATATGATGCAAGCAATAGAAGTTTGGGTGTTATTTTTCCTTTTTAAAATATTTCTTGGAAATTTAATTTATCCCTAACACTTAATAAACCATACACACAGTACAGGCAGCAAGATATAGGTGCCTGTATATTCACTTCCTTGTTCTGGTTTTATTTTTTCCTGAAGTGGCTGAAAGAACAAGTGTTATTCTCTTATCACAGATTTATAAAAGAAGTAATGTAAATCAGAAAACCCTGAATTTGCTGTGAGGGAAAATTATAAATTCATAAGATTCATTACCTTGGAAAAAACCCAGAGTTTTCTGAGGATTTGGGGTTTCCTCGTAGACAGCAGCAGTGTTTGCATTTTACATGATAATAGCTGTTTAAAGATTTATAAATTATTCAGGCACGATTCTTATCTCCTGGTGCTTTAAATGAGACAAATATCAGTTTTAGTTAGAGATGATGTTACAGTTTGCCAAAATTCCATTTAATATTTATTTGTAAAGGTTAAATGAACTGTCAAAAATTGCCTAGTCAGAGATGTCTTGTAGAATGTAATTTTCAGAGACCAAGTTTAAGAAAACATTAATTCCCTCCACAAAATCCAGCATAAAGTAGCTTCATTCTCTTACTGATACTTTTAAAAACCTTCTCTAGATGTGGAATAAACCAATAAATAATGAAAGAAAAGGTCCTGCAAGCCTTCCACCGTTTCTGTTGCCCTAGTCATTAAAGCAATCATCTGTCTCTACCTGATTAAAGCAGCTGCTTCCGCACTGTAGGTGACTTTTGGCTTGTAAAACGTCTGTAAACAAATCTGTCAAACACGGACACCAATTCAGAGAGGTTACAGAGCTTCCCATTTTTAAACTAACAGGGGCTTAAATGGTCTATGTCCACATCCACATGCAGTTTACACCCTCAACAGTGCATCTTAAACCACTGCCATAAAGTTGTTGCATTTGCAGAGATGGAGAGAGCAGCCCAGACATGGACAAACTTTGACTGCTTGTCAGCAGCATATGGCCACGATGCTCCTTACAAACTTGTACTTAGCTCTTCCTTTTTCTGATCCAGCTTAGAAGATTGTCTTCCAAGCTCTATTTGCACACATTAATATCTCTTTGTATAAAACTACCTGATATTGCCTCTGAGATCGTTATGAATTTGACCCTTACAGCCCAACCACCAAACAAAGGCTGTGATAATTATCTGTGTCCCTACTACAAAATTCCACAAGACTGGATGGATGAATTTTTCTCCAGACTTGGCAGGAACTTGCAATATGTGAACAACTCTATTTGATGACCAATATATTCAACACCTGAGAAACGTCTTCACTCAACCAATCATAGGGAAAAAAATACCAAACCAAGTTAAGAAAAAATAAACAAACAAACAAAAAATAATTCCAACAAATAGAATCAAAAAGACTTCATATTTTAAATGTGGTCTAATACTTATATATTTTCAGTTTTTTCTGTGCCCTTTAAAGCTTGTCTAACTATTCCAGTGGCTCTAGATACGTGAGAAAACTCATAGGTTAATTAAGGTGGTTCTTATCAGAAATTACATTAGTGGCCAGCTAGCCAAAATACTAATCTCCCAATGTGCAGCTTAAGCTTTGTATCTGAAATCAATCATATTTGCAAGCAGCCTGAAATATTATACACACTGCAGCCTAGTATTAAATACCCTCCCATATCTAGCTTTTGCATTTGCTTCCCAGGGCTCAGTCTGTCATGTTTAGAAGCATTTCAGTCTGCAAAGAGCCCCATAGATTTCCACAGAATATACAATGTAGTTGTGCATGCATCACTTGAAGCAAGTCTGTCTTTGGGCTCTACAGTATCTCTCATAAAACAAGCAGTTCAGTATTTTTAGAGTGTTAACCATATACACTGTGCATTGCATCCACAGCAATGTTATTGCAACACATTATTGCTCCAGCAAAGATGACTTTAACCCAGATTTCATGCAAAGGACAGTTGAGCCAATGTTAAAATTTTATTAGCTTCAAACTGCTTATCTACATCAACACTATCTTGCTCCTTTTCACTTTATTGCTTCACATGCAACTGTGTCCATGACCAGAGAATTTTAAATCTACTCCTATTTTCACAGTAGGATTTAGCATCTCTGGATAAAGGCCATTCAACTAGATAAACTGTGGTGGTGTATGAAACACACTGGGTTGGGTGTGTGTATGTTTTATTTTTTCATTTTGTCAGCAATAAAAAAATTGACAAAGACGGTTTGTTCAGTGAGATGTGTTCTAGTTTGCTTTAATTTCCTTTCTAAATAGCTGTGTTCATAAGAGTAATCTCCACCCTGAGGTACACAGAGTGGAAAAATCCCAGAAGTACTTTTTGGATTCTATAGGGAATCAAAAAATTGCAATTACTCAAGGCACTGCTTCTGAAGCTCTCGTGTGGAAAGAATCATTGGGCTTGTTGAATCCCACAGCAAAACCTGCTGTCTCAGCAACAATTACTGTAGATGTGCTTACAAACTGACACCAGTAATAATGTCAGTGTGCAGCTGGGATCCTAAATGGGACCTGCTGCTCCACACCAGCTTATTCAAGCAGATTCATGGGCAGAAAAAAAGCAGGCGGGGGGCAGACGGATGTGACTGTATGTATGTGCATGTATGTATATTTTGCATTCTGAAAAGAAAAAGAAAAAAAAAGCAGTGTCATGCATTTAGAAAAGAAATGTAGAAAAAGGCCAACAGGGTGAGAGGATACCACCTGCCACTCAGCAGGGGATGCGGGGCAGCAGGAAAGCAGAGCAATGCCAGCAGGTGAACTGGGCAGCAGGAGCCTGGTAACTGGCAGCTAACATGTGGCCGGGCCAGCAGGCAACAAACAACTGGCCATTTCTTTGTGAACCAGCCAGCGGGAGCCTGGTAGAGAGCAGAGAGCAGGTGGATGGGGCAGCAGCCAGGCTGGATACCTGGCAGCTGCTGCGGGGTCAGTTTGTCGAGAGACCTTGCTACACGGAGCCATGAAAAGGGCTGTTTGCTTTTTCCTCTGTTGCCTTAGGGTTGTTCACATAGTTTAACAGGAAAGATGAAACTCAGCTTCTTTGAAGTGCCTTTGGTGGGGAAGTCGAACCCTGTGTCACAGTCTAGTAAATTTTCCTACGGTCATTTTCCACAAGATCTTTAGAGGAAAGCGTACATGATGGTTATCAGTGCTAAAGAGCTGCCTCAGGTTCAGCATCTCTTGAGCAGTGCTGGAATGAAATTTCCCTACACACATTGGTCAGTCATTAAACAATTCTGTTTTTAAGTACCATGGTCTGTATTTAGATCTCCAGGCAGGGAAAGCTAACACATTACCCAGTGTAAAACTAGCCACAGCAGTAATAACTTTGCAAACATCCTCAAGTGATCACTACAGCAATGAGATCATTTTACTAATCTCCAGAGGAAAAAATAGAATCACAGAATCATAGGGTTGGAAGGGACCTTAATAGATCATCTAGTCCAACCCCACTGCCAGAGCAGGGCCACCTTAGAGCAGGTTGCACAGGAACCCATCCAGGTGGGTTTTGAATGTCTCCAGAGACGGAGACTCCACCACCTCCCTGGGCAGCCTGTGCCAGGGCTCTGCCACCCTCAAGGTAAAGAAGTTCCTCCTCATGTTTAGGTGGAACTTCCTATACTCAAGTTTGTGCCCATTACCCCTTGTCCTATCACTGGGCACTAGAGATTATGTAACAGTCAATGGCATTCATTATAGCTCCATGTACTTTAAGGCACTACACTGACTGGCAGTATCTAGAAACTGGCCTTGTATGTCCATCCTGTCCCTGATGAGCCCTGCAGAGCATGGCAGCCAGAGAAAAACAAGTACTATTGCTGCAGTATCAAACCCCCGCGTTGTGAATGGGACTAGCTGGAGCCAGCATACAAATTGAGGAGATTTTAAAATTTGAGGTTGCACAGCTCACTAAGCTTTTTTAATGAAAGTTATATTTTTTCTATACATTTCACAGACTGCAGTCTTTCCCCAAAGAGTTAACCATACAGCTGACTCATTCAATTAAAAAATCTTTCACCGATTTGAGTCATCTGGGATAAAGCTTGATACACATGAAATTAAATTGGAGTTCTTTCTTTGGAGAGAACAGACAAAACCACTATTCTGATCAGAATGGGTTTTAGTGATTTTATTCTTTCTTCCTCTTTTCATTGCTGATACATCACTCTATAGAGTGTATTTGCTGCGAGAGAGTAAGATTTTTGCTCACTGGAAGGGACATGCTGCGGGGACTTGCATGTTCCTTGGGTGTATAAGCAGATGGACATTATGTGGAAAGAAGAAGTGTCACTATCTCTGACCATTACATTGATGGGATTCCACAGCTGAGTCTGCTGTTTGCATTTTAAAGAAAGATTCTTTGAATAAATAATTAAAAAAAAAAGAAAAAGAATTGTGAATATAACCCAGTCCAGTACTTTATGGAAACATACCAAATCTTATGAGGAAAAGAACTGAGAGTAAATCACAGGGGGAAAAAAAACAAACCCAACAAAAAAACCAACTAGCTATATTGAAAGAAAAGTGCTAACAATTACGTTGCTAATGGTATTTGTTCCAGAAACAACTGTTGAAATGCTAAAAGAATGCATTTCTGTCAGAGTTAGGTTTCATAAATAACAAAAAAAAAAGAAAAAAGCTTGTTCAATGGATAGCACATTATCACTGCAGAAGACTAAAATACACAACTTGGAGAAAAGTGTGAAATACATTAAGAAGAAATCTGCAGGTAAAGACTATAATATATATTCATAAAGGGCAAGAGTTAAGATTGCGCAAGCAACCTTGGCTGTTAATTTCTTGACTGGAGTGCTTAGCTTTGCAACCTTTGCATTTTCTTCATTAAGACGTTCAAAGTAATTGATCATTTTTATAGTGTTCAGAGGCTCAGATGCCATGGAAACAGACTGAAGCTTTGGGAGTGGTTGTAGTATTAGGATAATTAGCAGTAAGTTGTGGAACAAAGTTGCTGGTCAATGCCTATCCCTCTCAGTTCAGTCACACACTGTGACTTGGCATTATTTGTGGTGTGATTTTTTTCTGTGTTCTTGTGTAAACCTGTATATGTTCCCATCTGCCAGTATGTACACATACATTTTTTCCACATAATATAGTATGTGCTTACTCTCAGAAAGCATACTCTGTGATATAAACGTACTCACATACTACTACTTACTGAAAATTAAATTGCCAATGAACTGTTTCTCATTAGAGTGGTTTGCTTTGTTCCGGAGGAAATCCAATAGTTGCATGCACTTGTTTATCAGCACAGTTTCTCCTTTTTGATGTTATGGCTATTTGCATAATGTGATCTTGATATTCCAGATCTGCAGCTCAACATCATGATATATTATTAATAAGATACTTTCCTCCCTGTGAAATTCCCTGTGAAATTGAGAAATGATGTTTGGTGGAAATTTCAGAAGAGGAAGGAGGAGGGTTTCAGTATAAAATGGCAGGAGTTTGTTGTCCTGGAAATCCTTAGGTTTCAGTTTAAGTGAGATAATCACTTTAACCAACTATATTTGCTCCAGGAAGAATACACAAATGCTATGTGGCACAGCTACGCTCAAGGTGTATTGGGTAAGTCATAGAAGATAATCATAGAATAATTTAAGTTGTAAAAGACCATTAAGATCCTCGAGTTCAACTATAAACAGAACACTGCCAAGTCCACCACTAAACAAAGTCCCTCAGCACCACGTCTACACGGGTTTTAAATACTTTCAGGGATGGTGACTCTACCACTTCCCTGTGCAGCCTGTCCCAATACTTAGGCAGCCTGTTCTGATGCTTCAGATGCAGAAAGTACACTTTAATTTGTATCTTTGTAGTGGCAAAGGTCTTAGAAATTTTACTTAGAACCTGGAAGGTAAGAAAAGATGAAAAATTATAGTTTTCACATCCAAAGAATCCTGTAATGTTATAGATTCAAAGGCTATATAACAATGCTACACAAGTTTATTCTGAAACTATTTTTAAAGCTAAGGTATCTAATCAAATGTGTACTGTAACTAATGAAGAGGAAGCAGATGTTATTTTGTTGCTGTTAAGAGAATGTTGTTGTCAACACAGGGTTTTATTGTCAATAAGGTGGGTAAAGACTAATTTTTTACAATAGCGATCACCTTTAACAATAGATGCTTGTTTTCCACTTACATCTTTTATACCATTTCATATATTTTGCACTGCAGAGCATATTCCTACTGAGAATATTCCTACAAGAATTCATCTTAGTAAATTGATCTAACCCTAAAACCTTCTTTTAGCTTGGCAGTTAATGAAAATGACATTGTCAAAATGGTTCAAGTGAATGATGTATTATAGGAATTTGGAGAAGAAACTGGGGCTTATTTTCTGTTCTTCTAACATAAAACTCAGCAGATTGTAATTTAAAGAAAATGAGACATACCTTTTATTTCTAGGGCATGTCTGTGCTTTAGCACACATGTGCACGTATGCACACCTCCTCCATGGCAGACAGACACCATGTTTTCTCTTATGAAATTTCTGTAAGTTTATCAATAAGAAAAAACTCCCACCAGACTGCTGACTAATAGCCTCCTCTCCATCAGCCAGTATGCATGTATAACGAGTATGCAGCATGCAACACTGGGGAGAGAATTATTTCCTTCTACCATGCAATATATTCCAGGAAACATGAAGCAAACCAAAGGTCAACTGGATGACACTAATTTTCCTGAAACTTCAAGACAAATATCTAGGTCGTTATTTGTTTTGTGAGAGAAGAGGTATTTTTTTGGTATGTTTCCTTTGTCTTGTAAAAAAAGACATCCACACTGTAGTCTCAAGAATTCTGTCTGAAAGGGAAATAAAAATTCCTTTATTTATGTAAGGAAAATATAACAAAGTTGGACACATCCATACTGAAGTATTGTGAATGTCATGCTAATCTGTGTGAAACATCAGGAAGATACTTAAGAAATCCCTATTAACATATAAGCCCAGATCACAGTAACACACATTAGCAGCTTTTTCAAACAGAGTGAAATACCATTTGGAGATGCAAAACATCATTTTAAGGTTTTCCAGGTATCATAATGATAGTTTTTTCTTAACACTGAATATTCATGATGCATCATAAAACTAATGATAAACATAAAAACTGATGTGAACGTTTGACTAATTTGTTCTTATTTGTTTGGAAGAGCTGTAGTAATTGCCTGGTTTGTAAATTAAACATCTGCTATGGGAATAAACAAAAACATAACTGAGCATATTCAAATAAATTGAATTCACTGTAGTTCCATAAATTTTATTATATGGGCTCATCAATTTTATTACACCTGTGTGCTGTGTCGCTATAGAAGGCAGTACCTAATTTTCTTTCAGATACCCTATTTGTAACAATAAATGTTTTCTGATTCTAATAAACTATTGGTTTTATTTAAAGATTTTGGTTTCCCTTCACACTCCCACCCCCTGCCTCTAAAAGATGGACAATAAAACAGCTAACTTAAGTAAATTTGGCTGCTATGTTTGTTTATTAGCAAACTGTTACCCAGCACAAATGGAATGTCAGAAATAGTGTCTACTTGCACACCAGCCCATTTCAGACATGACGTGATTTTCAGTACACTAGGAAATTCATTTCTCATTTAAAGCAGTCCTATTTTCCTACCTGCCAAGTTTCAAATGGTAAAAGATTGGGACAAAAGCTGAACAGAAAAACATTTCTTTAAAAAACAAAGACCAAGGGTTTTTTTTCTTTTCTTGTAAGTTAAAAAAAAAAAAAAGTAACTGTCTTGGATATTTTTTTTTCAACATTAAGCTGTTAAAAGTAGCATGCAACAAGGAGTTAGTTTTGATTTGCAACCATTATTACTCAGTGCATGGACACCAGAGGTAGAAGACCTGCTTCCTTGATTCTGCCTCTTGTTACCAATTCCAGAGTAGAAAGTCATCATGGCTGCCTGTTGCATGGCTGCATTGATCAAGTAGGGTACCCTTCTATCCTAAATGTTAGGGCTGAGGAACAAAAGTTGGAAGCATTCCTCCTCAAACACTCAAAATGCAATTCTGAAGGCTCCCTTGAGACTCTCAGGCCAGGACTACATCCCACAGAAGGCAAAGTTTAGCATAAGAATAAATAACTAATGTATGTCTGGATTTTTACACTCCATAAGGTTATGAAGCTCCATAAGCATTAACTTGAATCAAGAATTTCAGAAAAACTCGATCCTCTGTTTCAGAAGGGTTTTCCACTTTGCTTATGACTGTGCTTGAATGCCTCACACCTTTGATTTAAGGTAATTTTGGAGCACCAACATCTTCAGCTTTTGCTTCTTGGTAAAGTAATTCCTCACGAAATTTGATGTACAGCAAGAATATGCCAGAAAAATTCACAAAAATGGTCTTCAGAAAGGAGGACTTGAAACACAGCACAAAAGCTACTAATAACAGACTGGAACTGAAAAGAAGTTCAACTCAGGGAACATGAGTTAGAATAAGACCATTCCAGGTACTCTTAGTAAAGGGTACCGTGTGCTGGAGGTAAGCATAATGATTTGTAAGTCAAAGACAGTTCAGTCTTTCCTCCTGTCAATTCATTCAGACTTGTGGGAACAAGAGGGTCATCCAGGTGGGCCTCTTCCCAATACCCCACTGTGCCACTATGGAATTGTGGAATTGTGCCACTACGTTCAGGAAGCACTCAACATTCACTAGAGAAGCAATAGAAAGTGTGCCTCTTAGGAATTAATGGCAAAACTGCACTGGGTTCACAAGACAAACAGCTGTGTCCCGCATTTCTAATATTTTGTTAGAGAGTGTTAATTGTGTGTCATATGAAAGAAGGATCTGAGGCTACTGATTGCAAATAAGTGGGTATGTAGGGAATGAAATGGCTATTTTAGTTTTTCACTTGCATTTGTACCATAATCAGATACAAGTTGCCCCTTTTTTTTTTTGGTGAAATTTTAGGAAACAGAGGCCAAATTGCAGCAAAAGAATCACCCCTTATGGAGCCTGAGAAACTAATCAAACTGCTGTTGGACAGCAGAAATACCATAAAGATGCAGTTATCTGTGAATGTTAAAACCACTTTTGCTGAGTGTGAAACTTAGAGACAGGAACTCCAAGCACTAGATTCTTTTTGAAGAGCTTTCATAGATAGGTAAGTGATCTGCATATCCAACATGCCGTGCTTTAGAAACCAAGCCCTCACCATAAGCAATACATAAAATTTTACATCTCAATTCTACAGATGGATTCAAACATTAAGTGAGCTTTGGGAATGGGGAAGGGGCGGACTGGCAAGATAAATCTGTGTAATACTTGATCACTTATAAATAGGCATCTGTACCTAACTGGAGACAGTTGAATGCCACTCACAGGTAGTAAGAAGACATAAATTACAAGTCAGAGGCTTGGTCATAAAGGTATGCAGTTGTCTAAAACAAAGTAATGTGGAAGATACTGACAAAAATCAAGGCTTGTTCAAACACATGAAAATCACTCCTTAGACATTAGGACAGATATAGTGATCATGTTACATGATCATCCTGGACCTTCCCATTGCTTTGGGTTTTTAGGTTTAATAGCAATCATTACCTTCATAGGGGGAATATTTCTTGTTTCCATTCCACTATCCATAACAACTCTTTCTTAATAATGTGACAGTGGCAGCAAAAATTAGAAAGAAATAGTTCTCATCATCTCTGGGGAAGGCAAAAACTCATTTTCTCTCTTTCAACAATATTTAGACTGAATACACCACAAAAATACAGGGTTTCTTATTGATTTGAAGTATATAGAAATACTATATACATTTCTTAGGAAATCTACCACATATGAAATTGTAAAGGGCAAAAACACGGGCAAATCCTAGCTCTGGAACAGGTTTCTACTCCCACCTACCCATTGCTGTGTAGTGCCTCACACCTTATCCCCTCCCACTCTGTGTGCAAGATGAAGGGGGCTTGTGTAAGAAGTCCTGGACTGCTTCTTTATAGGAAAACACACTCTGCATCACCAGTGGTACTCTGCGTCACTCTGTAGATACACTCTCAAATGACCTCTGCTGGATGAAATAAAAAATTTTGATACATAAAGGCTTTGAGGAAAACAGCCTTTTTTCTCCACACTTTCTCAGGTTTTTATTGGTAAGCTGAAATAGTTTTCTGTTTAATAACCAAAGCTTCCCTTC
>VXBO01002563.1:60476-76610 GCA_013400135.1 Rhinoptilus africanus | reverse complement strand
TTCCCTTCCCTTCCCTTCTCTTCCCTTCCCTTCCCTTCCCTTCCCTTCCCTGCTACTGGGACCCATTTGTGTTTGGAGATTCATAGGACTGTGGACTGTATCTTCTACACAGCTGTTGGCCTGAAGTTATGCATTTTTAGGAATTCTCATCTCTCTTCCACAAGATGTAGTACATGAGAAGAAATGTGGGAAGTATTTGCCCTTAGAAGAGCACTGAAAAGCCAAACTTACCCAGGGCCAACCGCTATCTCGGGTTTCTGAGGTCCCTCAGGCAAAAGACTGTGTCTCTACCTCACTTCAGTCTCTTGAAAACTCACTTCGCTTCCCCACTGGCCCCAGGGCAGAGTCCTTCAAGAGCTGTAAATAGCACTTCATGACTTCCCACCACCCATGGCAACAAATCAAAAAGGAGTGTGACTGGGTTGGGACGGGTCTGAAATGAAGAATTCCAGCAGGGTGTATCAGCTCCAACTCGATGGTTCGCTTCCTTGGTCATGCAGCCTTGGAGTGTGATGCGAACTCAAGCACACCCGCCATGTGCACCTACAAATGTACAAATGAGGTGTGCCTCAGAGCTGCGGGCCCCACACACTTAGGAGCCTGAAACTGCGTAATCTATAAATACAGGCTTGGGCTTTATAATAGCTTGGAAGTAGCATATTTTCATGCTATAATTCTCTGCAGTTTTTTCCACGTTATTGATTGGCCTGCTTTGGTTTCTCTTGTTATCCTCACACAGGTAGCGTCCTGAATGCTGATGGCGGGATACTTGGCACTCCCCTAGGCTGTAATTCTATGGTAGCAAATATTGAAGCGGGTGTGTAATTTGTGATATACAATAACTGCAATAAAGGTACAATGTCTGTGGGTAAAGGAGTGGAGAGAACATAATGCAGCTAATAACTATTCATTTGATTGCTTTTTAATTTCTCTTTTTTTTCTGAATCTATTCTATGTGTAATATTTTAACTGTTCCACAATATTTTTTGTGATTTTTTTTATATAATTACACATTTGTATTGTCTGCTGCACTCAGCTCCCTAAAAGGCAGACATAATTTTCCAAAATTTTTCTAATTTTAAATTTTTTCCTATCAATTTACATTTTCTATTTTGAGGTACTTATTCTGTACCTAAAAGGGACAAAGATTATGTACATATTCCTTTAGCCAGACTATCTCTTCAACATTTTAAAATTAGTTGTATAAGAACAAAGTGGTTTACTTCTATGTTTCTTTTTAAAAGTCTTTTATGCAGATAGGTGATATCAGGAACTCTATAGCTCTCCTTTGTACAATAATAATATCTCTTAAGTTCTATTAGAGGGCAGTAGTAGCCCAGAGAATACTAACCAGAGAGGAGGAGAGTTTCTTAAAGTCTTTGCTCAAACTCTCATCTGCAACTAATAGTACAGGACAGTAGGAACTCCCTTAACAGAGCAGTGTTTCTGGGACTAAAACTGTTACACAAATGGTAATTTATGCCTGTGAACGGCCACTGGGATATTTCTAGCATATAAATGATGGACAGTAATAACTGAGGATTTGTATCTGGAGCATTATGAGATCTCCACGGTTTGAAGGATTTCAGGTGCATTATACAGCCCGTCAGGGTAAAGTGATGTAAAGTAGGTCAGGTGCTAGGGGGAGGGAAGTGAGATGGGAAATCATCAGTTCGTACAGACATTAGCACATTGTGATCTCATCCACTGCTGTGAAGCTGTAACACAGACTTGACAAAGTCTGCCAAAAATATTTTTCTCCCTGTACCTGTCAGTGACTCTGTCTCCTCCCTACAGTTGTTATGTCTGACTGCAACATGTTCTAAATAATAATGAGCCATGTGGGAAAGTGTTAATGCAATTTGTATATGAATGCCCAGTAACATATTTTGTACAGTTTTGTATAAGTTTGTATATTGATAAATACCTGACTTTTACAGTGAAGTGAATACACATGGCCAAACACCGCATAAGTGTATGAAATGCAAATATTCTGTCCACAAAAGGTATTTATTGAGCAAGAAAACCTGCCCCGTTCCGTTTTTTGATGTGTAATTTAAAGTAGTTTATGACACCATTCCGTTGACTTTCACTACTCATTCTGAATTCTTAATAAAGATGGGGATAAAAATTCTAAATAAGATTTCTTGCAATATTTTTTGTGTTAATGCTAATTTTCACGGTCCTTTTATATAGATTCTCCACTTTTTCAATCTTGAATCCTGAACTAATCTATTTGCTTTTAGTTTTCTTTATAGACCTCTGTGTGCACTCACAAACAATCATACAGCTGCATGCATTCATCTGTGAATAAAAATTTCACACAGCAGGTGAGATATAAGCATTGTTTTATAGGGAATAATTCTTATAAGGAATAAAGGACTATGGCAAGTAAGTTGATAAAAGTAATTTAACACAGAATTCCTCTACAATTAGTTACTAAATGCCTTTTATACTGGTTATTTAAGAGTCATCTTCCTCAAACTTAACCTAAGAGGTCATATTGTCCTTGTTTAGTTACTGAAATTTTCATGTTATTTTCTTTACCTTTTTTTTTTTTACCCCAGTGTTAAAGGAACCCTTCATTAAGGTGCTCTAAGACCTTATTAGTCTAGTGTGAGAGTGCGGAAGTGTGTGTAAAAAGAGAAATATCTCCACATGTCCCTGCTTCTGAGTCATTTTGAAATAAATGGAAGTTCATGGAAAAATTAAAACTTATAAGAAAGACCATTACATGTATTTATCTGTTTTTTGCACGAACTGCTCTTAGGACTTGTCATTTTGTACAAGATCATTACAAATAGTCAGCTGCTTTCCTAAACATGGTTTATCTTACCTGAATTCTTCTTTTTCTCCTTCTGATATATATTTTACAAAACTGGGATTTTACTAATCATTTTAGCATGCTACTCTTTACATATACCAGGTTGTATACATATTAGACAACAGAGGAATCTTCATGGAACAAAGGTAAATTTACTTTCAGGACAATGTCGAGCATACAGCTGACTTGAATTTAGGTAGTTTTGCAGTTTTAAAATTAAATATCCTTCCTACAACGATCCTTTCAAGCTCTTCCACCAGATGGACAGAGGAAGATACTCAGTGTAACAGAGAAAAAAGTTATTTTACAGAAAGAGATGGATGCTTTCCAGATGAGTAAACCTGTCCACTGCAGTGAAAGAAGAACACACATTAGGTTTTGCCGTGATGAAGATATCAGGTAAAAGTCTAGAAATTCCTCCTGAAGCTGCCGAAAAAAGCCCTATGGGGGAGAAAAGATAGCAGTTGGAAAGGAAAATATATTAATCCATATACCCATCCTCTGTTCATCCATATTCAGAAAACCAAAATATTACTGAAAAAAATGGCTTACTTGCAGACTATCTCTTGGCAATCCTAAGACAAGCAAGCCACTGCCTTATCTTTATATTAGATAGCCTGTGTTTAAAACGCTGGAGGAGGTGGCAGCAGAATCATCCCCTTTCCTTCCTTCACCACTCCCAGACATGTTACTGAACATGCTAATATATGAGACTGATGCTCACGCTCTCTCTTTCCCCATCTCTTACTTATAGGGTTTCATCACCAGATTCAACAGTAAAGGAGAAGAGCACCTTGCCCAATGGGGGTTAACACCAAAACTGGCTTCTAACATGTGGGAGATGCAAACTAAATCTCTTTGGGCACTTCCATCTCCTAGGTGGCTGCTATATAAAAGGGAACATCACTTCTCCTACACTGATATTTTAAACCAAGATTGAGGTTTGCTCTGTTCTAGTAAAGAAACTGTATCTCTCTTTTGGGACGTTTTGAATGACAAATCCCAAGGGATAAGGTATCTTTTGATAGCTTTGTTTAGAGCTCCAAAATCCTAGAAGAGCAGAGGATTTCAAACACTCCTGTCTTCCTTGTTGGATCACTCTTTAAAGCTGCAAACTTCATCTATCATTAACCAACAACCAATGTGAAGTAACCTGCACTTTAGTACATTGGCTGCTGGGGAAGAAAATGGTGGTGCTGGGTTCTCCCTTGGGTGAAGGTGAGGTGAGGTCCTGAGCAAGGGAGTCTAGATCCCCCTCAGATGCAACGCAGGCAGTTGCAGCATCCTGCTGAAAATGTGCAAGCTGGTGATTCACTCCAGATCACTGACACTGAGCCGGTGTTTTTACCATTTGTTCCTGACTGAGAAGAATTTAATGTATTTAACGTCCAGAAGTCAGCATGCTGAAGCATGAGGCATCCTGCTTCCTAGCTATAGCCCTGAGACAAAGTCATCCAAAGCAAGAAGCTGTGTGATCGTCAATCAGAAAAGCCAAAACAACTGTGCCAATAACTCTCTATAGCCAAAAATCATCTTTTAAATACATTTTATAATAGCTCCTTCAATACAGGGTGTGAAATAGTCTGGGTATCCCACTGTTCCGACAACTTCATTAAACCCTTAATAATCCTTCAAAATGAGCAATGATTTATCTATTCATTTCTAAGCCTTGTTGTTGAAAGCAGTGATAGACATCATGTTCTTTCACTGTTAACAAGTGCTAATTCTTGGGCATTGTGACAAGTTTCATTTGTCAGTGTTCCTGCAATTTTTCCACAGTTACCACTCTTTCCATTAGGGTATCCACATTTGGACTAAGCAATGTTGCCAAAGAAAGCCCCCACGGTTTTTCACAGCTTCTTAACAAAAACAACCTGCGTTAATACTTTGTGCTATCAAGGTGTATAAATGTGATTCAGCACTGTGCTTGAAAGGAAAAGAGAGGTAAGCAGATTTACAGATTAATTTCTCTTTTGGACATCTACCTAATAGCATATGTCTCATTTGTTTGGAAAGCCATTGCAATTGTCTCCTGAAACAAAAATCATGGTTTAATGAAACAGAGAAGAAAATTGTTTGCTAGGGAAGCAAATACATGCTATTATTTTTTCATGAATAAATTCTGCAAAGTAGTGAAATTAGAAAAGATTTAAAGAAAAAATATTAATTTCCCTCTCCCCAGTCTCCCAAATTAATGCTTAGAGATGCAATCTCATGTAAAGATAGCTGTGCTATTGCTTGTATCTTTTCATATTTCATTTATGCAGCAGAATGTCACAAAAATTACATAAAAAATGAGACATACACAAGCACCTTTCCAAAAATAAAAACAAAACAAAACATATCCCAGGAAAGAAAAGAATGATAGGACTATTTTCTGGAAGAAAAACTTTAACTCGCCAGCTGGCCTTGGCTTGACTTCCAGCAATGCCACTGGCTGCTTCAACACTTGCAGATAAATTGCAAGTTGCTGTTCCTCTGATTCATCTGCTACTTTTTTAGTCTGCAGAAGTCACTCAAGCCTGGTGAAATGAAGAGGCCTGCATGAGAAGACTGATACAGACATATTAATATGCCTACATCAGTCACTCGCCTCAGAAGTGGAAAAAAGGTACTATTCCCAGTGGCTCTTCTTCAGCAAACACTTCAGTGAGTTTGTAAAGCAGAGCAGAAGGGTGACATGACGCACGTCTGTAAAGCAGAGCAGAAGAGTGATGTACTACACGGCCGGGCAGAACACCAAAAATGTGGTCTAGGAAGAAAGAGTCTTAATCTATCTAATCCACTATGGAAGCACTTTCATATCTCACATCCAATGTGGTGATAAGTTTCTGGTATCAAAATGAAAAGGAGAAACAATGGAGTGGAGTATGCTTTCCTGCATACCCAACTGAATCTTTTCCCGCAGCTGGAACATTTGCAGATCATTGCTGCAGTGTGAAATATCTGGTGCCAAATAATGTGTGTACTTCTGGCTCTCATCATGTCTTCAGTTCATCTCTTCAGGATTAATTGTAAGATGCTGTTTTTCTGATTAGTTCTGCAAATTTGGTAGTTCTGTAATAATTCCTTAGGTTTGGCTAACTGAGAAGCCTCTTAGTCAAATATGTATAGAGCTTCTCTCTATTCCTTGGCTAGCTTTTTTCATGAAAAGTTTAATTTCCTCTGAGATCTCTACTCCTGGCTGATATTGGTCGAGATATCTCAAAGTTAAGAGAGGAAAGAAAGATCTATATAAGTACAGATATTGATCAAAGGCGTGATTGTGCAAGCCTGAATTTCCTGAGGAGCCAGGCTGAAAGCCATATAATGGCAAGGTTTCTGAGCTTGTGAATTATTATTGCATTTGATAACAGTTATGATGACTAAAATGTCTTTAATTGCTGACTTACCATATCCCAGCTCGGCCATGCAAAGTCTTGACACTTTGATGTTCTCTTAAACCATATGCCAATATTTCTTCTGAAGCCATACCACTGGTTATAGTGTTTTTGCACAAGCAGGCTCTCGCTGGTCGGACTCGTTGCTACTTGACATTAATATTTTTCCTGTAATTTTTTATAACTTTATTTGAAATTCTCAAATCCCTTTGGTGACACAACAGCCTTGTGAAGTACTGTACTTGCCATTTTCAAATGAGAAAACAAAAGGAAAAATAAAGCCGTCATCAGAAATTCTGTTTCGGTTTTGTTTGAGCTGGAGCAAATAATTGCCTGTTGTCTGCCCATGATTACCAAGGCCACAGATCTGCCAACAAAATTGCACGAGTAACACCTAACCTAGTTCTGTCAGAGTAATCATGCTACCTCACACACTCATAATAATAGGGCTTCCTAACCCACATTATTTTGATGGGATTGGGTTTGTGGCATGATTATATGGACAGTTGTTCCAGAAGAGCTGAGGGGAAAGTAACCTCTGGTAGGGAGTCATTGTTAGCCTCTTAAATTGCCTGAGTTGCAATGGAGCTGCGTGACTGACCACAGCCACCACTTCCTGAGAGCAATAATCCACAAGGCCATTAATTTAGGTACACTGACAGATTAATTGGTTGTGCTGTTCCTTTGTTATACATAAATATGTCTTTCAAGTGCCTTTTTACACTTTGTGAGAGTGTTGACACACTTAAATGGACAATCTCATGTTTAACTGAAGATGTGTCTGGGAAGGAAGGAAGGATTCTGAAGGGTCTACTAGAATCTTTAAGATCTCTAGAAACCTCATTCCCCCAAAGCTGAGGAGTATTGTGACACCATGACTACTACAGTTTTAGTTTGAATAATTGTTTCAGAAAACAAAAATTACAAAGTCTAAGTCATCATAAGATACTTCAAAACCTTTTGGCATAGCAGACAGCAGAGCACACAAATAAACATAATAATTGCTACTGCTTTCAGCTGCTAATCAAAATAAATTCACAGAGTAACACAATTAGAAGCTGTCATGACATGAGAGTGGTTAGCACAATCTGGCATTTATAAGAATAACCACTTTTTTATCTTTGTGTTTCACTGTAAATGCTGCCAAGTTTAGGCCATGTTGTGATCCAGTTAGTCATGCTGATTAATACTATTCTGTGAGCATAATGCCACTGATTAACTAGGATGACTCACTGAGTGAAGTCTTATTCAATATAAGTAACAAAGCAGAATCTGACCCTTTTGGAAAAAAGTATTCTATTTAAAGAACTCATGGGGCATCTGCCATCCACCTACACTGTCCATATAAGAAAATATATTTTTGTTTAATGTTTTTTTCAATTTAATATCTGAACCTTAGAGATAGAGAAACTGCAGCTAAAACTAAAACCAAAACCAAAATTCAACCAAAAGCCAGAAAACTAAGAGTTCATACTTCATTTATTGACTTTTTAAAAGATAATATGTTCACAAAAGAATTGGTTTTAAAGAAATAATTGACTAAATGAACATAATGGGGAAAATCCCTATTTTAAAAAAGCTGACTTTATATGCAGGTTTTGTTATACAGTATGAATTTTCACTGAGCCCTAAAATGATACACTTCAAGAAGCTACTTATTTCTTTGTCTATTGGCTTCTTATTTGTTTAAAATATCAATTTATTTGCTGTACAGGCTTCCTTGTGCTTATCTATCTCTAATTATTATTCTGCCGAAGTTGTTGCAGTATCATAATAGAAAACCCATTAGTTACTTGTGTAGTATTATCTTCCTGTAATCTGTCTCCTCCTGAGTTACCATATATATTGTGGTTTACTTCTCTGCTGCACTCACAATAGGCTGTTCCTGCAGTACTTCATAGGCTGAAGATACGTAATGTTATTATTTTGTTGAACACTATCATATTTCAGCAATGAATAACAAGGCAGTATCTGGCTCCTCAGTGCATGTCATCTTGAACTTTTTTCTATATGCTGTCATGCCAGCAATGTGCTGAGAGTAGATCTAACCATACAGATGTACTCAAGATCTTCTACTATGGGTGTGCAGAATGCCAGCAAGGCCTTTGGTGGTGGGTTCTTGTGTGTGTGAGTGTGTGTGCCTGCATGAACAGAAGGCATTCCCCAGCCCAGCCCCTCAAGCTCTAGAGCTGCTGTTGTTCCTTTTTGTGCTCATTCAGTAGTTTTGATTTTACCAGTTAAAGGAACTCTACATTAGCAAAAATTAGCAAAAATAACACTAGTACTACTTTCTAGTTCTTTTTTCACATCAACTTAAGTCAATATGAAGTTCTTTTTAGCCTCTGCCCTGCCATGTGAGTTGTCTACTCACTCCTGAGTTGGTGTTCATGAAAATTCCCTTTATATGCACAGAACTGCAGTATTCCCACCATGGATGACAGCCCTACTGTTTCTGACTGACATGCCATAAACCAGAGAACACCGAAACTTCAGGCATGCTGCAAGCATGGGATGGATTACCCAAAGCTTGTTTCCTGGCCAGCTATGTCATCCTTGAAGTTGACAGTAGACTGTCACTGATATTCAAATGGGCCAGTTGTTGTAAGCTTTTGGCTGACCAAGTTGCAGAGCTTTTCCCGGAGCAAGGTCTTGGCAGTCCCAGGATGCGCTGGAGCAAATCTCTCCTGCTATTTTTTCTTCTCCAACACAGACCTTTTAACCTGCTGTTCAGATTTCTGCCAGGGCTAGGAGCTTATGGATCATGACTCTGCAAACTGTTGTCTGCTTCTGCCTCTCTTGTGGTATCCAGATAAAACTTGGAAAAAGACAATAGAGAAAATCAGTGTGTTTAAACAAGTGTCAAAGATTAATAATATTCACTGGCAGTGAATCTCATGAGACCTGCAGACTGATACTTAATAGCATGAATTCCATGTTGCTCATACAAGAAATGTGAGTTCAAAGGGAGAGCCTGTCTATTATATTTAGATGACAATTTCTTCCTCTAAAACATGGGGACAAAAATAGGGGCCTGTCTCAGTTTCAGGTTCTGGTTAACATTGCTGCATTGCTCCTGCTTTAGTGTAGGAGCTGAGTGGTTGGAAAACTGACTCAGGCAAATGCATCTCCACCGCGGCAGAAAAGCACAGACATAAATTAGCTCATGAGGCTGGAGTGAAGCTATCCACAGTATTTCAAAGTGGTTTTGAGGATGTCTTTTATCATAAAGACACTTTTGTTGTTTTAGAAGGAACGATTGTAAGAAAACACAGAGTTTGTAAGTAACTTTTCCGATGTTGTGGTTTTTCAACAGAATAGGGATATGTTTCTCCAACTTTATCAAGGTGACATAGCAAGTCAGTAATTGAGTCAAAGCTAATTCTCGTTATTTGGCTAAGAATTCTGTCTTTTCATAGATTAATGTTACACTACCGAATTACAATCAGAGAATATGAAAATGACTCTTTCATTCTATCTTGAATTTATTCATTATATAGCAGACATTTCTTCTAGTGATAATGATTAGCCTTCAAGACGTAAAGCGTATGCATTTCAAAGACAATTAATTTTGATTCAGTACTGCTCAACTAGGTAAAGTGAAGGATATATGCTTCAGAGTGGATTTTTTATTTTATGGAAAAGTTTAACTCCAAAGGGTTTTATTTGGCTTCAATAGTCTAAGCTCGTCAATGTCACTTCAAGGAGTCCAAATATGCATCTGACTTTGAGACTCCCAAATCAAATAATAGAATTTCCAGCCACTTTGCTGGCTACTAAAGGCAGATATCTCCTCTTCTCTTCACCTGTCCAGACCATGGAAATGAAATATAAACATATCCTTAAAATATTGTTTCAAGTTTTTAAAACTATATAACATACCATTTCTGCCTTTTCAAATGTAAAAACTTCTTAAATTGAATGTATTTTAAGAGGGAAAATTGTCTTACATTCTAGACAGACACAGATAATGAAAAAATATGTGATTTTTATGAATTTGAAGCAAGAGTTCTATTAGTTCACCATAAAGTTCTTTGGAAATATGACACAGCAGTCCAAAACCCACAAATAATTAACTGTTGAAGTATCTTCAGTTAAAATCAGGTCTACATAATTCTATATTTCAGATATTCTCACTGGTGACACAGAGTTACATCTTTGGAAGACTGAAAGCATATTCTCTCCCACAAGTCTCACACACTTGGATTAACATTCATCAATGAGAAGCAAAACCTTTAATATCCACCTCCGATGCCTGTATACAGCTATTTAGGGTGGTCATGGAAATTGTATAGGGTTTCCAACACTAGCTGACTGTCAACACAGTGATCTGAAAAAATCCAGTCCTCTACTTAAAAGATAAAGCCTACTCCCCTAGGAATGTCCAATTCTTCAGAACATTTTTCTGCCATTTTTATATCACTTTACTAAGTAAAAACTTTCCTCAGACTTTAGTTCTTAAAATTGCTACTTTACTCCATTCTTGAAAATGTTTGCAGAAGTTTTAACTATGCGTACATTATGTCAATTTATCTTCAAAATCTCCAAACAGCACTGATCTTACTGAGAAATTATTAAACCCTGAGTGTATTTTGATTGAATTAACCAACTGTTTGAAAGTCTTGATTTATATTAATATTAATTTTATTTATGAATTCAGCAGCATAACAAATGCATGAAAATAGGTCACATTTTTATTTCTTTAAAAATTTTTCTATAGCTGAAACAAATACCTGTACCTGAAGGACTGTTATTACAGAGATTGATGATACGGAAAGGCACAGTTAGAAAGAAATACTAATCAAAAGGAAACCACTGCCTTTACAGTTAAGGCTATATGGTCTCTAAATATGTATTAAGGAGTCTAAGTTAAAGAAAAAAAAAAACAGGAAACCAAACCTCTGAGGTTTTTGTAGCTTAAATTTTGAAAGGATTTATAGCTGCTCACATTTCTGAAAAAATCAAGACATTTCTGTGTATGTGATTAAATATAGCTTTAGGAATTTAACTTTTCTAAGTAAGATTTAAAATTTTTCAATCTGATTTTTAATTGATATTTTAGTTTTCAAGACTGCAATTACAGCTCCTTAACCTTTCTCAGTAAAGTCCTACCAAAAAATTCACAAATCATGCTGAGATGTGTTGTTCAGGGACACAGTCTCAGTAATGGAAAATTAGAAACTGGACAGCAAAGGGAAAGTATAAGGACGCTCTGCAAACTGCAAGACAGAAATAGATGTCTTTGCTGGAAATTCCTATAGCTGCAAAAAAAGGGAATTCATTGAAGTTGAATTCAACAGCACAACTGGGAATTTACTGTCATAAAATAAAAAGAAACCAACCAAACAAAAAAAAACAAAACCCAAAAAACCAAAAAAATCCAAACCAAACCAAAACACAACAAACAAAAAAAACCATACCAGAAACGCCAACCAGATTAAACAGAACCATTACATGCCTTCACAGCACACCTCTGTACAGCAAGTTGATGGTAGATCATGGAAAGGAGTAGACACCAAAAAATTTCAAACACTTTGGAGTGTTACAGTTCTGACTGCCACTCTTCCTGGAGCCTTTGGCAAAACTTTCTATCCAACTTTGACTATGGCATTCAGTTTGTAAATGGTTTATACTTTGTAAGTTGTGAGAAATTAATTACTTTGACTGAAGATTATTTCTCAATTCCAGCAGAGGACTTGCAATAACATTGCTGGATAAGATCAAATCGCACATTGAGTAATCTAAATTCAGTAGTGCCTGAGCAGTATGATCTAGCTTGCTTTAATTAATTAACCCCTCAAAAATTGCAGCATTGAACATCCAGTTGAGAGAGCAACTAATGTCTACAACAAATTATGTCAACATTCTGTAATGTTTTATTCATATACAACTTCACATAATGTAATTAGAGACTAAGGGCTTCTAATTCTGCCGTTATTTACACCCTGAACATTGCACACTTCATTGAGTAATTCAAACCAAAAAAAAATGAAGATATAAGACTTTCTTATTTCAGTTACCTGAAGATGATGTTCTGCTGCCTACAGCTTATATGTACGTATGGGAAGAAGTGTCAGACACCCTGCAGCATGGTATGGCACATTGAATAAAAATCAGAGAGAACACAACAAAGGTCAACTTGCCATGAAATAGAAACACAACAATCTTTACAAACTGTAAATTTAAAGAATAAACACATGAGATAAAATTAAGAGCTTCTCATTTTTAAATTGGAATTATGACATGCAATTCAGACTTCCATTTTTACTTAACCTTGTGATCTTTGTCATTTGAACCCAATCACTAAACTGACTATTCCATACACTAAGCAAGTAGCCAAACCAGGGGTTTCATCTGACAGCTTGACATATTTTGCCATCCCTTTAACTAGTGCTGACAATTTGTGATTGGTAATAATCATTATTAGTATGAGTATTACAGCAGTCCCTATGAGCTTCATCCAAAATTTCAGTTGCAGGAAGAACTGTAGCAGTACAATGTCAAATCCAACAATTTTCCCAAGGGCTTGGAGGATAACTGGTCAAGATCTTTTGAGAAAAGAAGCAGTTTTTCTGTGATGAAGAATACATTTATCAAAAGCAATAAATGATTTGCCAAAGATCGTAGTGCTAACTCACATGTTCTTCTCGATCACTTAGGTGAAAAATAACATGTTTTAAAAAGTTCTTGAGTACAAGTCATATTTGTGAAGGACCCTAATTATCAACATGAAAAATCTTGACTTTGTTTGCATTTGCATTTTATTTTTTATGGGTATTGGTATGTATGAGCATTAGCCAATCAAAACAGGAGTATTCTAAACCCATATTTCATAGGAAAAAAGTACAGTACATATCCAGGGTGACCTTATTGCAGCCTTTCGGTACTTAAGGTTATGAGGAAGCTTATAAGGTTTCTAAGAAAGATGGGGGCAAATTTTTTAACAGGGCCTGTTGTGATAGTACAAGGGGTAATGGTTTTATAATAAAAGAGGGTAGATCTAGACTAGATATAATGAAGAAATTTTTTACGAGAGTGGTGAAACACTGGAACAGGCTGCCCAGAGAGGTGGTAGATGACCTGTCACTGGAAACATTCAAGTTCAGGTTGGATGGGGTTCTGAGGAACCTGACCTAGTTGAAGACGTCCCAGCTCATTGTAGGGAAGGTGGACTAGCTGACCTTTAAAGGTCCCTTCCAACCCAAACTATATGATTCTGTGATTCTATATTATACAGTATAAATTGTTCTAAGTATTGATATGTTAATTTCATTTGTATAGTTTTATGACATCAAGGACATTTAGGAACTATTAAACTCTCATATCCTTATTGATTGCTTCTGGATGTCTCCAGGTTTTTTAATCCTAATTGTGATATGGATTGAGATACATTTTCATCTTGTCCAATGTTTAACATCTACCTGATTATCACTTCATTACTGAGAGTCTTTTTAAGACAGTGATTGTCTTTCCTGAAGCTGTACCTGACTAGTGCATCACTGGTTCATGAGAGCCCTCTATCACTATGGTAAGACATAGAATACATAACCTCTCTGCTATGATTTTTCCTGCATTCCAAATGTTATCCATTCTCTGTTTGAGTTCAACCAGGCTCAATGAATTCTCCTCATACATTAACACTGGAGATACTGCAGATGCTTAGTATGAATTACATGGGGATTCACTAATCTTTCCTCCAAAAAGAAAAGCATTGAAAGCAGAAGGGGAAGCAGTGTGAAAATCTGTAGTATAAGACTATGATCTCTTCAGAAGGAAAAGTCCTGGTTTGCTTTTAGACCTCACCAATGCATCACAAGTGGATAGGTTAAGGAGATAAGAAACCATAAGTTGAAAACAAGGAGCAGATGAGAGACTTCAAAATCAAATATCTATGAAGTCTGTGAACAGTGGAATCAGTAAAGGCTTGACTCTCACAAAGTTGTACCTTAATTTGGACTATCTGGTATCTAATAAAAGGCAATTGCAACTGAGGTTTGTCCTTTAATTAGGACTTTTATGATATGTTGGTCTGGTATGGATTGTGTGGTGTCTACTAACTGGAACTCATGCAACATCCTTTCCTTTAGTGGGTGTACAACTGTTTTCTCTCTTCTGTACCCAGCTGGCTAGTCACAAGACCAAAGTCTCTCTGAAATGTCTACTTTCTTATAAATGTCATTGATCTTAGCGAATGGATTCAAAAATTGTCTGGAGTCAGGATAGAGGTAGACAAGATGGACAAGATAGACAGGTATATACATATACTGACTAATTACAGAAAACATGCTGTCTTAACAAACTGGGTTAACCCCCCGAAAAATTGATGTAATTAAGGATTACTTTTAACTCAGAGCAGTAATATAGTATCTCCCAGACTTTATTAATAAATTACAGGTTTGGTTAAATTATGCTTAGCAATATTCTTGTAATATCCTAGCATTGAAGATAGAAATAGTAAATACAGAATCTCTTATAAATAACTTTGTAGCATGCAGGGAGTTTCTCACAATATTATACAAAGCTGGTTCTCAACAAATAACTTAGTCCTAAAACTGAGTTATAGTCTTTGCCTGACCAGGAGATTCCCACTCTCTCCTAATAAAATTACACGTGATTCTGCAGTGAATATTCAAAAGTATTGTATCAAAAGCTGTTATAAAAGCTTTTAGTGGGTACTTGTTAAGTGTTCTTTTTGAAAATGATGCCATGCACATCTCAAGTAAGGAAATTTAAAATTAAAAAAAAAAAATCTGGTAAAAATACTGAGAAAAACTTAATTTCCTGTAAACAGGAGCACTATTAATTTCATTTTGACATGAAAAAAGCCTGACTTTACTGTAGACTCTTGCTTGTTTTGTCTCCGTGTGTTCAACTCTTTCACATTTTTTTTCAAGATGATTACTAATTTGATTTTTCTCCTAAATTCAAATTAAATTCCCTCCCTACCTTCTGTTGTACAGGTCTTCATCTTTTTAGTGACTTTCAAAGCCACAGGATAGTCCTAAAGTAATTGAAATGTCTGTTTCTGCTGTTAAAATGAGAGAAAGAATAATTCTGCTCTGCTATGGACTCTAACTTGGGGGTTCTATCCTTTCTGCTCCATAAATCATCAGCCTGGACTTTTGTGATTTGGACTGTATTTCCAAATCTCATTGACTATATAAATAACTTTATAAAGTGCAAGTATTGTTATGCAAAAAAAAAAAAAAAAAAAAAAAAAGAAAAACAGAAATTCAACTTCTTGATTGATTACATTTTCCAAATTTCCGGAGGGCTTGATAGGAGTTTGAGAGGTTTTAAACAGTAACTAAAATCAAAGACACCCCTCTACCTACTAGTGTGGACCACAGCAGAAAATCCATTTGCCTTGTTTTCTCCAAAGTCATTCATCCGTCTCCTCCCTGCAGGACAAAATACATCCAGCTACAGAGGACCTTACTGATGCTTAGGCAATCCATACACTGGTTATGCTCTCCTTTGCATTATTTTTAAGTTTGTGCTACAAAGGAAAATACAGATTATATTGTCCTCCTTTACAGGAAAGGTATTTCTTTTAGCTAACTTAACTAACACTCTTTCAAACTTGAAAGTATTTTTTATTCTTGTTCTCTTTCATTTACACACAGTCTGCCTTATTTTTCAGATTTATCACAGTTTGGTCAATGAAACTGGACCATAATGATGAGGCTTTTCCAACACAGACTGTGATTGTGTTGGTTGTTGACTGTGAGGTCGGGGTGGATTTCTGTTTGCATATCTATCTTTTATTGAGAACAGAATTTATTCATTGACATGTATTCACATTATGATCTAGTATATCCAGTATATCTCTCAGAATTTTTGGTATGAATTTTGCCACGATTCACCTTTAGCAGAATCTACAAACTGAACAGCAACATCTCTTCCCAACAACTAACATTCTTTTTTTTTTTT
>VXBO01002563.1:14037-60464 GCA_013400135.1 Rhinoptilus africanus | reverse complement strand
TTTTTTTTTTTTTTTTTTTTTTTTTTTTTTGCTAAAAACCACAACTAATATTATTTTAACCTGCGGGATGAAATTTCCTTTGTAAATCACACAGATAAACAATGGGGGAGAATGAGAACCTTGTTCCAGAATTTTAATAGTGATCTAACTGCTTTCTATGCATTTCTGTTTCTTCAATGCAAATGTTAATAGGATTTGTTTTCCATGGAGCTAGCGAGGTGAAATTTTCCCTATTCAAGATCTCAGAAGTGATTTAATCTTTTGTTGTTGGACAGTGATGGCATACTGTGACATATTTGATTCTTTAAAAATATTCATTATCATGAAATTAATTCAAAAAAAACCCAGCCATCAAGAGTTTGCAATATAAGGCTAAGAATTGGGGAAATAAGGGAAATATGAGGTAAAAATAATAAATTTACTTGATTCACTGAAGTGTAGTCACAAGATAGATACCAGTTACTTACCCTGTTTATAGACCTTATAAGAGAGAAGATTTTTAGCCTCATATCTGAAAGTGATTAATACAGTGACACAGCGGTGTCTTACAAGGAGTTCCTCCAGTTTATCAGTTGTATCATGGAAGAAACACACAGACATTTGAAGGAAAATTGGCTTGATGGGTGATGCAGGCTGGCACTTCTTGGCTCATTCAATTTGATTCAGTGGCAAAAGATGGGAGACAGGGTGGGTTTATAATTCAGGGCTTTAAGAGGGAAGACTTAAACTTTATAATTACATGTTTGAATGTATCATTTGTTTCTTCTGAATACTAATGGAACTTTTAAATTTGCTTTCTACAAACAATGAACTAGTGCAATTCCATTCCCCAAATATCTGCAGGATGCAAACAAACAAGCGTTGCAAGTACAGCCAAAGCAAATTTATTGAAAAGTGTGTGCTGCATAGAAATTTGTTGTCCTATACTTTCAGGCCTTCACTTGAACTCGCATTTTCAGTGTTTCTCAGAGTGATTCTGTTAAAATTTTATAGCTATTTCCTGTCTTTGCAGACTATATTTCTCCTAAAGTAAAGAATAGTAGATTCTGGATCACCTCATATTTTGTCACCTTCTTCCTGCAGCCCTAAAATATCTGTACCCTATAATCTATTCCTTTTAGGATGCTTCAGAGTAAATATTCTCTCTGTGTCATCCACAAACCATGTGTAGCCCAGTCCAATGGAGAGGTTCAAATTTCTTTCTACTAGTGCTCACATCCAAGTTTGACATGAGACAAAGATATTTTGTGGGCTTTTCCCATGGTAAATCTAATGTGGAAACCGGCATTTGCATATTAAGGGCTGGTGTTAGATGTGGAAGACTGAATATCCCAGGGTATCTCAAATAGTATATGGGCGATTGAAGTCCTAAATCAATGCAGACAATGAAGGACAGAGTCCTATTAAAGTCACCCTAAGAGAGACACCTACCCACTCTGCTGAGTTGCTGTTTAAACTCCATTGTCTGCATCGATGACCTTTCTTCTGGTTATAAGGGGAACTTAGATGCAGAAACCTAGAGTAGGCAGATTTTCTACTCCTAAAATGCATTCTGCCTGAGAAGCTATTTTGGCCTAACAAAAGTAAAACTCTAAGGTTTTCTTTAGCCTTTTCCTATGTCTGCAACTGCTCCTTCCTGTGCTCCTTTGACTCCATTTCCGTACCCTTGACCCTCTCAGTGCCAAATCAGAGGCAACAGGGAGAAGTGGGTGCCCCTTTTCCCTTCAGTGTCCCTTTTGGTGCAACCCAGCCTCTCCAGCACCCTTGCTCTCACTGATAAGAAACTGACCATCTAGATGATGATTACTGTTTCCTTTTTTCATTGGATAATTATGATGGTGTAAGAAGCCTTGATAGATACACGTCTGATAAATACTTGTTGAAATCCATGAGAAAAAAAAATCAGCATTTCCAACAACATGTTTAGCATTCCTTGAGGTGATTGATAATCTGATTTTTTCCAAAAAAAAATTTCAAAATTAAATCTCCCACCGTCTGTCAAACAGAACTTAATCTTTACAGTGACTTTCAAAGCTGCTGGGTAGTCTTTGTAAATGAATTTCCTTGTTACATGTTAAAAATTACACTGCAGTTCTAAAACCTAATTTAGGGTGTATGGGTTTTCAGCTCCATAAATCATCAGCATGTCCTTCAGCTGAAGTGTGCTCACCGCTTCTCACAGGTTGTAATATATTACATAATCATATAAAATATAAAGTGCAGCAACAGACTCTCTTAAAAAATAAATCCAAGACAGAACTTATATATACATATAAAAATCCATTTTATTGGAATAATGCTATGATATAAAACTGAAATTGAATTAAAATGACTTATGCTTTCAGATCCTCTTTAGAGTTCAGTTCAGTTAACATGACAGAGATTTTTCAACCTATATAAGTGCCATAGTACAGGAATACACACGTTTGAAATTGCTTTCTTTTAACTCTTTCTGATTACAAAGACTTATTATTCCTTGTCTACCTCACTATTCCTTTTTGAAACTAGAGCACAACAGAACAAAAAGTACTAATCATTTATCATGATTTATAAATATTAATACCATTCTACAGGTTTTCACTCACAGAGAATGGCAAAAGCTACCTTTGGAGAAGTCCTTTTCCTCAGTGCATTACCATTGAGGTATCAAGATGTTGATGGACAGTTCCAGTGATTTGTATCTGCACAAAGAATGTGTGCTGTGAAAGCTGCACAGTTGTGAGATGGCTGCAACTCATTATCTATCCATCTAGTAGAACATGTTTCTTCTAAAAGATGTGCTTCTTTCTCAACTTCTCATTGGTTTGTGTGATGTGACTTGAAACTTAGGGGAAGTCCTGTCTTGCAGTCTGAAAATCAGGTTCAATATCTGCTTTTGTGCACTACCCATCCTTACAGCAAGTATTTATTTTTTCTGGTCTTTATCCTTCCATGCTACAAAGTCAGTCTTTACTGTTTCTTTTACTCTTTGTTATTCTTAACTTACTGATTTTTCCCTTTTGGTAAATTTCTGTGAGACTGCTGGAAACACTTGCATTAATTTTAAGTGTTTCTAAGTACCTCTGCCCAAAAGGTGACTAAAAGTTAAGTTCTGCAGGTACTCAATTTGCAAATCTAAACTGTGAACAGAAATCATCTGCCTGGGACCCTGCATTCTCCTGGATGAAGATTATCTCTGCTGTTATTTGGAGTAATGCCTGAGTGCATTTGGAATATGTTCAGGGTCTCAAATGAGAAAATGTATGTTGAAATTGGATAAAAAATAGTCAGTAAGCTTTGAGATGCATGCCAGATGGAGGAATCACTATGGTTGGAGGGCAATATCTATTTAATGTAGCAATAAAAATTGTTAAGGAAATTGGTACATCTGCAGAATGCAGATACCACCAAGTTGATGCAAATTGAGCCTTGGTATAGTACAGGCACACCAGGCCAAGGATCATCATGGAGTGATAAGCCTCATGGTGACATAAGAATCTTATTAACTCACCAAATACATTTATCTCAAATAAAGAGGCAAGTTGGACTCTCTGTATGTCACCATGGCACGAGCAAGCACAGGTATCTCTGCAGTCCAATGTAGTAATGATATTCCCAATGCAGGTCTAGACCACCTCTGTTTATACTCTTTATATTTTTTTATGTAAGTAAGCACTACTTTGTTTTTACTTACTACATTTAATGGCTTGTCACAACTCCAAGAGTGAATTCTACAAGATCTAAATCCAAACATACTGTTTTTGAAAATATATTATATGAAATGCATTTAAAAATGGAAGAAATTTAAAACCACTGCTCTTGTGCAAGAGAAAGTTTTCTATTTTAAATAAGCACTTGTAGGGAGTCTGAAGGAAAGCTCTCTCATGTTATTTGTTATGTAGTCTAACTGCAAAATCCCTAAGCTTCTTCAAGTCATGGAATTTTTTATTTTTTTTTTTACTTTAAACACCTGTGTTGCAGTAGTCAACAAATAAAAATTTTCCTATATACCATGTTCTCAACTGATTTTCATGTGCCCATTTCCTGTCACTTCCATATGCTAAAACAGGAATATAATCTAATTTAGTTATCAAAATTCCCTTTGCGGTCAACAGAGGGAGACAAGCACTTAAGAAGGACATTTAATCCCATTACCAAAATCAGAATGCCTCTTTGCAATTCAGAAATATAGAATGGAGTTCCTTTGGTCAGAAGTTGGCATCTATGTTGTACACAGAATCATAGAATCACATACCCATATCTGATCTAGTTTTCTAAATTCTCTACATAGTCTGTGGTAAAAAATAAGTACTTCCAAACATCCCAGTAGATTCAAATAGGAGAGATGATCTGGGTGTTAAAGATAACTTTCTCTCACTTGACTGTTAAGGGAGATGCTGGGCACCTGCCTTGGGTGTAGAAGTCAAAGATACCTAACATTAACATCTTCTATCTTGATCACTGAGATTGCTTCATCTCTTAACTGAGCTTAAGCTCCTGTCCTTGACTTTTCAGCTGAGCTAAATCCAAATTGTAGGTGAGATGAATCCAGGCTTCTGTGCTTCCCCATCCGTGCCTCATGTTTGCAGACGCTTATCTATTTTATTATTTGCCTCTAATTCCTGTTCAGCACCTATTTGATTCCTATGTCGAAATTCTGTGTTCATGTTAAAGTCCAAAAAATACAGGTGCTTCCAACAATTTAGGCAACAGTCTAGTTTCTACCTATGAACATAGATTATACAGTACTTTACACAGGGATCTCTCTCCTTTCTTTGTACCTAAAGATTCTAGCATCCAGCTGCCCTTCATCCTCCCTCCTCCAAAGAGAACATGTTTTCACATCTTTTCGCACCTTTCCATTAGACAGAAAGCATCTATTCCTGAAATACTTGTGTGATGTATGTATTCCTTCTGAAGAGTATTACACTGCAGAAAAACTCACAGTTTTCTTTCCTCTCCCTTACATGGTGTTAATTAATGAATATCATATGGTTCTCCAATGTGGTTTACATCATTACTGTCTTTTTTGGTTCCCTTGTAATGTTTGTACAGTGTGTAAATAACAAAATCAAACCCAGCACATCCAGTAATGGATCACCTAATGTAAGGGGAGAAGGGTGTTTGGAGGCAGGGGGAGACGTGTTTTATTGCAGCAGCTCTGTTTTATATTACAGCCCCATCTGCCTATCCTGGACCTTTGGATGACATCTGACAGTGAAAGCTAAAACAATGATCATTCGAGAAACACTTCAACATATCAGCTAAATTATCAGACCCAAACCAGATGGTACTGGAAAAAACAAGTATCTTTTCCTCTAGCAGTTTATGAGTAACTACTTTTATAATGATGACAAAAAATTGCATACAAAGCTTTTGTAATATTAGAAGCAAATTCTCCCACAGCCAGATGAGAGAATGGATCACTTTACCTTTTTAAAAAATTAAATATGGTTTGTTCAGACTGTCTTTGTTAAATCACTTTTCCATGAGATAGTATATTCAATATATGATAATAGTGTCAATATTAGGAAAGATTTTTTTTTTTTAAATTTGAGATCACCCATGTAGAAGTGCACTCTGCATGTACACATATGTACATCTGCTATTATGATAACTAAGACTTTTTTTACTTTGTGTATATACAAACAGCTACAGTGTTTATATTCTGAGATATAAATATTTCAGATTCTTCATAGAGAGGGTTTAATTGACCTTCTATTGCAAATTAATGAAACCAATGAGTTTCCCCAAGTGTATAGCAACTACAGAACCACCTGCACTAAGTAACAATGGGCTGATTTACTAGGCTATAATTTTTATTTTCTGTTTCTTTTATTTTGTACATTTGGATTTTGCTGTTCTCTCTACCTTCATTGTCTGTCAATTTCTCATAAATATAGATAAGTGGTAATTATTTAGCACGAAAAATGTTTAGCCCATTTTACGTGACAATTAGATATAAAGTTAGTATTTTCTCTGCAATCTAAAAATAATGGGAGAGACATTTTCCCCAAATTCTTCTTCATAGATCAGTCCACTAAGTATATAAATAAATAACTCCTCATGCTTATTTACTGTCAAGTAACAGAAAACTTTGCAAAGTTGAGTTATGAGATATAGTTTGATCATTTTGGAGCATTATTACTTTTAGACTTAGCAATTTGGCAGTGCTAAAATATGATGATCATTTCCAGCATTCTTGCCAGGAGTTCAAGACAGGTATGAAATTTAAGGCCTAATTTTGCTCTCCCTCTATACTGACATAAATCAGGAGAAATGCTATTTCATTCAGTGAAGATACATCAATGTTAAATTACAGATGCTGATCCTGATATCAACCATTGCTTCAAAACCACCAACAATATTCCTGCTTTATTCTTATTATTACTGCTCTTTATATTGGTATTTTGATATTTCCCAAAAAAATAATGACAGGACTGACATACCATGTACTGGTAGCATACCATTATCCTAACATTTTGGAAAATGTATTGTGTCCTGCCAGTAATATCTTGGTTATCTGTCTCGCCAGTCTGCAATTCCAGTTCTGTGGGACAGCTCATGGGCAGTCTATTACCTGAATAGACAACTGTCTAAGAAGAAGAACCTAATTTATGGTCAGATACTGCATGATAATATAAAGAAGAAGGAGGGGAAAAAGCTGGCAAATATGACAGTAATGTGATCTTCTTGTATAGTTTAATAGTGAGAATTACTTGGTCATTCTGAATAATTGAACCGTTCTAATGTAAATAAATAATTATCAGCAGTCTCCATCTGCCTTCTACTTGCTTTACTAATTACTAGAAAGGAAAGTGTGCGTGGCAAGGTTGAATATTTTTACCAATGGAAAAGAAAGTTTTTTTCTGTCTTCTTATGCTTTGTCCAATTGTTGAGATTTGCTAGTCCAGAGTTATTAGCTCTTTTCCTTGCTAAAGGGTGGCAAGGATAATGTCTTTTGTGTTTTACTGTTGCATTTTTAATTTTCTTTCTTCAATCCTCTCTCCTTCAGCAGGCTGGAAGATCTTTAATGTTATTCTGGCCTTTGCATGCAATACTGGGAACAGATTGGTGTTGTCAGGGAATTACATCCAATCTGTGTTGAGCTTTGAAGAGGAATTGTTTATGATTAGGCGATTTACACTTGAAGTGGGCAGAAGATGGCAAAGCCTATAATTAGAAGGAGGGCAATTTATCTCCCAATAGCATGTTCCTCCCTCTGAGCAGAGCCCTAGAGTCAGAAAAGGGCAGATGTAAACACACTTCTCCTCCAAGCTGGCTGATTCTGCACCTGGGTTTGATTGAGTCTGAGTTGCTGCTGCCAGGAACAACAGTTGGACTTCAGCCTGGTTAGGAAAGGCAAATTCTGTCGCCACTGTCTTCTTTACTTAACTTATCTGCTGTGTTTTCTAAAACATTTTGTTGAAGAACATCTGCCTCTTCTGACCCAGTTGGCCAAATGCGCATGAACAAGCACATTACCTGCTCTTGGGTTTGAGCAACTATAGGTCACTTGAAGACCTGAAAAGGAACCAAAAAGCCCCAGAATGGCCATGCTAAATCACATCTGTCTGAAGCTGAACAGAGACATTTTCAATGCTTCAACTCTGTTCCTTAAATCTGTGCAGCTGTATCCCATCTCTGCCCTTTTACCTGTAACTCTGCCTGTGCTTCAGGGATGTGGCTCTGCCAATGCGATTGTGCCAGTCTCCAGTAGGAGACAATGTTAATAAACCATTTTATAGATATTACCCCCATGTTTACCAGTTCAGAGAATGGGTTGGCTGCCATGTGAAGGGCTCACAGTTCCCATTTCCAGGCTCTACTAAGAGCTACATTAGCTTGCTGTCCAATTGCCTTGTTGATATCTTTGGTTATCTTATGGGTGTCTTTGGAGTAAAGTGTCTGGGTTTCTGGAGATGGTTTCTTTGTACACCAATGTCACACAGCTCCCATGGTCTACTGTGTGCCGTTCCTAAGAGTGTCCTAGAGAGGAAACATATAAAGAGCTTCTGATTAAAAGTATGACCAGTAATTCAGCTCAACTGTATTTCTTCTTAGAACAGTCCAACTAATCCACAAAACAGTTTTACTGTCCATTTTAAAAGTCTGTATAATGATTTGTAAAGTTCAGAATTTAGCTCAGCTAAGGTTTTGAAGTCATAAGGATGTTTTTTTGACTATAAAATCACCTCCAGCTAAATGTATTTTTTTGTTGAACAGCAAAGAATAAATGGCAACTAAGGTTTTCCTATGGACACAAGTTGTTTTGGTTTGGTTTTCCCATACAGGAAGCCATTTCTTGTTGAGATTTTTTCATTTCCCTCACTCTAACCTTGAGAAAAATAATATTTTTTTGAAACACATTAAGAGGTATTTAATAACTAAGAGGGGGAGATATTCTGCCTGATCAAAATTCCACATCTAAAAAAACCCAGCCAATTCCTAATACTTCTAGTCTATGTGATTTCCCAGCCAAGCCAATGTTATGGTTGTCCAAGAAGCTGTTAAGAAAAAAGAGGAAAAAGTTACATGGTAATTTGTTTTTAATATAATCACTTTATGTACATCCGGTAGATATGCTTTTTTCAACCAATGCTTTTTTTTTTTTTTTTTTTTTTTTTTTTTTTTTGAATTTTTTTTTNTTTTTTTTTTTTTTTTGCAGACTCCTTTTAAGCAACTTTTTCAGTATTTACCCTCCCCCAGTTTCTCACAGAACAGATGTGGTAATTAGTTCCTATAGCTCATAAAAGATTTTCTGCAGGATGCATTATAGCCCTAAAAAAAGAGACTGTTTACATTCCATTGTGTACTCTTAGAAAGCACAGTACAGTTATTTACAGTGTCTTCACCCTCCCTGTGCTCTGCAGTTGGAAAGAGCTCCCAGGAGTTAGCTGACCTCTGTATGTGACCTGTAGTTCTAGTCCAGGAGTGTTATTAGTGCTCATTGAGTCTGATGAAACAAAAGAAACGGTTTTACTGAGACTACTAGCTTCAAGGAAGCCAGGAAAGGACAGGCTATTTCTTAAATATATACCTTTAGGAAAGGCTGTTCATATTCTTTCTATGTAATGGACAAAGAGATTGAAAAAGGAAGAAATACAGTTAATATAGTGTCTAGTCAACAAGAATCGAACAAAAATAGTCTACACCTCAGGAACACAGGTGAGGAGAAAAGAGAGAGGAAGTAATAGAATTGTTTCAGCAAAGATTGAATTGAGAACTTGAATTTATTTTCCAAATTCTTTCACTGTTAAAAAAAAAGGCAAATCAACATCCAAAAGGGAAAAAACACAGAGATCTCAAAGGATAAGATTTTGCTGTGGAAAAATTACATAACAGTATGTAATACTAGAAACCATTGTAATGATAAAGTAGATAGAAGTTTGAAAAAATCAATCTTTCATAAAATCCTGTAAAAACTGTTCTGGTGGGGTTTCTTAAGGATCTGTGGTATCTGAGCATTAAAACAGACCCTTCATGTTCAATAGCAAAAGTAGATTTCAACAGACAGGATCAGCTGATAGTAATTTAAATGTGGTATTTCTTTTCATACTAATTTAAGTGGACAAAACCTGCCAGCAAGGACATAATTTTCATAATCCTTAAATTTAGACTTTTACTATCAGCAAAATCAGCTTAAGCATCCTGACTTTCATATCCTCCTGGTTTTGGATTAAGAAACATGGCAGAACTTTTCAAAGGACAGAGTCAGATTTTTTCAAGGTATGTACGGAAAGGGATTTCAGAAGTAATACTTGCGTAGCTTCCACTAAATGTCCACCTGCCTCTTTAGATTACTGTATTGGAAAATCTGGTGCCTAGTAACTTCCTGACAGAATGTTTTTCTTCATGTTGACACATTGCATAATGTGCCAAGAATAAGATAGGAACTCAGATTTTATGTTTTTATTACTTTTATTTAATTGTTTGACTGATGCTAAATATCTGAGTTTTCCTCTGAGCTCTAAGCGACTTTTTGAATGAGTGACAAAGAAGCTGAAAATACACTAGAGCTGCAGGTTAAATCCAAAATAATGCAACATTAGAAGACCTGAATGTTGTTAGAGTGTTTTATTTTTTTTTATGGTGGTTTTTGATGCTTGCGAGCTTTCTGAGCCCAGTCGATTTGTGGTGTGCGGCAGGAAACACAGCTAGTACTCAAGCTTCTAATGATTCTATATTCTAGTGTGAAAATTGGTTCACTGATAATAAATTCAATTCTGTAGAAATGAATTTTGTAATATGAAAGACGGATGCAGCCATGATATAAAACGTGACTAGAGCCCCACTGTAGGTAATGTAGCCTGCTGTCACATCCTCCTCCGGAGCCCAAGCTGTGCCCCACAGCCTCAGCAATGGCAGGCTGCCTACTCCATGGGGAATTAACCCACAGCTGGCAGAGACACAGTATCCGCAGCCCTTCTGGCTTTGGGACTGTTCTGTCCTTCTCTCCTGCCACAGTGCTGGCTCCATTTTGACTCCCAGTTCAGCACCAGAGATCCTCTGTGGGCCCAAAAACTGCAGGGATGTGCTGAGTGGACTGAGTGATGCCAGCAGCACAGCAGGGGAGACGGGACGAACATGAAAGCAAAAACCTTCGTGGTCTGCCCTGCAAATCTGTGCTTGGCATTACATATTCTGTATCCAAATGCCTGGTGAATCACAGGTCACATTCATTAATTTAGGCTTCACTTCAGCTAGCTGATTAAATACATAAAACAAATGAATATTCCCCTTGATTTCAATTAGATCATTCAATTTAAACCTAGGCAAATGCTGATCTTTCCTGAACTAGGGCCATTGCCATTTCATAATAAAATCTATTACTTCATTTGAAGGGACAAAAATGGATAGAGAAGGCTGTCTGCTATAACATATGAGAAAAGATATGCTCAAAACCAGGATTCATCTATTGTGCTTGTTCTCTCTAGGCTGCAAACACAGCTTAAGCTACTAAAATGACAAAATCAAATGTAGCATTTGTGGGGTCTGACTTCTGATTCATTGTGGGGAGTCGAGGCAAAATCACACTGGTCAATAAGAAAAACCGACTGGTCATTTTGGATGTGTCATCCACACATGGATGATCCATTGAAACTACTTGCTTTGGCATTTGTTAACATCCTCAGCTGTGGACCACTCTCAGCTGCCAAAGACTTATATTTGGATGCTGCACATTCTGCTATTCTGAAATTCAACAACACGTTTCAAACTGACCAACCAAAGGTAGCAGGTTCATCTTGGACTCATGTGTGTAATGAAAAGTCTAACATTTGGTTCATTTGTGTGGCTGCCATGAGAATAGATTATTCAGGGCTTTTGGAGTGTGTGCTATACTGCTGAGCACCATAGAAATGCCTGTAGATACTTTTTTAAAAAAAGTAACTGTCATCATTCTCCTCACGCGTGCTCTGAAAGCTCTTAAAAGCCCTCTCTGACCCTTTCGTATTCAGTCATCTGTCTTGCAAAATCAGCTGCTTACTGTGTGCTTGTGTAGTGCCATAAAGGATTGTGATGAAGGCTGAAGTTCTAACTTTAAAGAATTAAGTAATAGGTATTAAGTTCTGGTTTTCTTTCAGGACTGAAACTAAAATTAGATGGGTGAGATTTGAAGGAAAAATGGTCCTAAAGAAGGTGTAGTGAAATGCAGGGAGAGATTTGTTTTANTTTTGTGGCTTTTCAGTATATAAATGGGCTTATAAGAAAAATGGAGAAAGATTTTTTAACAAGGCCTGTAATGACAAGACAAGGGGTAATGTTTTTAAACTAAAAGAGGGTAGATTTAGATTGGACATAAAGAAGAAATTTTTTACGATGAGGGTGGAGGAACACTGGAACAGGTTGAACAGAGAAGTTGTGCCCAAGGTCAGGTTGAACGGGGCTTTGAGCAACCTGATCTTGTGAAAGTTGTCCCTGCCCATGGCAAGGGGGGTGGAACTAGATGAACTTGAGAGGTCCCTGTCAACACAAACCACTCTGTGATTCCATGATTCTATGAATCTATGAATATAGGAATCTGCTTGATGAGCAGAAAGGACCAGCAAGAACATGAACTGATACACCAAAAAAGGGGAGTTCAACTCATAATCAAAAGCCATGTCAATAAGACAAGGCAGAAATGCCACTTGGGTAGGTAATAGCTGTACAGACAGCAGTCTGGAAGTTGCACATGCCGGCTAACAAAAGACAATTAAATGAAAAATGTTTGTGATAATGTTGTACCTGTGCTGCTGAAGACTACAAGCTTGGAATAGACACAACCTCTCCCTTCTGTGCACTAAGGAACTCCATGATAAGGGTTGTTTCTCGCAGGGAACAGTGAATTTTTGAATACAGCTGGGAAACTGAAGAGTACAATTAAACAATATTTAAATCCCCTTTTCATTGCAATGCTATTTGCACCAAGCTAAATCTGTGCATAAAGGAGAGCAACAGTAACAAAAACCAGTACTGATGCAAAAATATTAATAGTAGCAAAAAAATCATGGATTGAAGAAAAATTAGTAAGAAACCAAGTAAAACTAGCATTGTACTTTGAAACGCCACTCTGAAACTTACAACCTCTCCAGTTAGAAAAAAACCAACAACAAACAGGCCTTATGTTCTAGAAGTTGCTGACTGCATTGCTATCTACACAAAATACCCCCTGATATCAGCATGATGTCTGGCTAAATCTAATGCATTTCATTTGGAAGTATAGGTTGGAAAAAATAAATAATTTTGATGTGAAAAGTGGAGTAATTGCACATGTAACTATATGAAGAGTAAGTGTTCTGTGCCAGAGACCTCACAGTGATAATGTATGTTTGAGTAACTAAAGAGGTGTACCTTCAGCAACCACACAACCCAGAAGAAATGCTGTTCTTAACCAAATATATTCTGTAGCATCTGAATAAATCATCAAGAGTATTTCTGTTTGGTTGATTGTTTTTTCTCCCCCACACCAGAGGAAGCAAGATATAGATGAGATTTCCATGGAACAGGTATGTCACTTGTGACCCTGAACTTACTACAGGAACAAGCAAATGAAATATATGTCTCTGCATGCTATTAATAATTTTTGAGAAACTTACTGATTCACTGAGAAAAGTTATTAATTAAACAAAAGATAAATAATATAAAAAAACCGCGTACAATAATGAATCCCTTCTTGGATTTCTTTGTGCTTAATGATGAAAAGAAAGATTGCCATTTATATAAGGCAATAACACATCTAAATGTTTCTCACAAGCTCAACATGCAGGAACTCATGTGAAAGAAAACACATGAAGACTATTTTTTATTCATTATTTATACCATAGAGTACTATTGGTGCTCTTAACAAGGCTACATCTTAAAAACTGAAAGTGAAATAAGAAGCTGTATTTTTCAGGAAGATTAAGGGAAGTTATTTAAAAATGATAGGCATGTGCCTGCTAGAACAAGAAAATTTACAAGTTGACAAAACTGTATGGATACCAAAAGTGACATTTTCCAATATCCAGCAAAAGAACATTAGATTTCTTAGAAGTGAAAGACATGATTATAGATAATTCCACTGAATGAAAAATTGCCTCGCAGTTGATGAATAATATGCACAGCAGTATATTACACCTGTAACTCCTCTGTTATCTCATGCAACTGATTAGACAGCTCTGGAGTATACAATGTGATTCACTATTATTTCCCATAGTTAGTCAAAAACATACGCCAGTTATTTTCTCCCTAGTAAAACATGTTTTAAATATTATCTTTCTGTACAGAATATGGATTTCAAGTTTGGAATTATATGCTTATTTTGCCTGAATTTATGTTGTCACATGGGTTTGTTTAATTTGTTTTTACAACTATATCCCAATCAGGAAAGCAATTGATATTTCCATATTGGATTTTTTTATCTTTTCATGTGAAGATTAAATTTATAGTTCAGACGACTTTAGCATAGCATTCTATTCTGACTTGTTAAGACAGTAAGTGCTTGTATTCTTTAGAAGTATGTACAGTGTCATGAACAACATAGATCCAGTCTATATCAGAAACATTCTTCAGTATTATATTTAGGCTCTTACTAAAAGAAAAGTGAATGCTATTCCATTTTGCAAGATCTAAATTTTGAGCTGAGGTCATCTCTTATCTCTATTATATGCTAAACTATCAAGCTAGACCTGCACCAAAACAATTGGAAGTAAGTACCTTGTTCTTCCAAACACTTTGCACCCTCCAGTGTCTCAAATAACATTTTAAATTAACAAATGCATCTGTCTGTGAAATACATTCATTAACACATCTTAAAAGGAGATTATCACTTTTTCTGTCTTTGTAAGCTTTACTATCAATTCATTTAGTGGTATCTCACCAAAACTTCAAAATTTGTGATAATTCACAATTCATGACCCTCAGTTCGTCACCTAGCCTAGTTAGTGCCCTAAGAAAAGGATTTACCAAAGCCAAGATGTTGGTCATAGAGCCAAATAAGCTAGACAGAGTATAGATTGAGTATAACTTTATGGATCTCATTTGTCCCTTCAAGATGGGTTGTGTAGCTAATAAAAAAGTAGCTCAGCTCAGCTTTCGATTAAGAGCCATTCTTGGAATGAATACTTTTAAAAGGATACTTCTTTCACACATCTGAGGGACAGAAATATTGCTTAGTGACTTCTTTTATTTAATGTATAAAATGTCACAGTTTAAATGTTAGTGGTATTTTCTTTAGCTCTAATGGTGGAAGGAGAGAAGTAAGACCATCACGGGATCACAGGATGGCTACAGTTGGAAAGACCTCTAGGTATCATCTGGTTGCTGCTCAGACTCCCTGTTCAAAGAAGGGTCAGCTACAGCAGGCTGCTCAGAGCCATCTCTGGTGAGGTTTTGAACGCTCCAAGGATGGAAACTCTGTAATTTCTCTTGGCAATCTGTTCTAGGGTTCGACCACCTCCACAATATAAAAGTCTTTTCAGTTGTTTAAAGGGAATTTCTTGTATTTCTTTTTGTGTTCATTAACTCTCTTCCTTTCACTGGAATAGTCTGGCTGCATCGTTTTTACTTCCTCCCATGAAGTGTTTATAAACACTGATCAGATGTCTCATAAGCTTCATCTTTTCCAGACTCAACAGTCCCAGCTCTCACTGCCTCTCCTCATACAAGAGATGCTCCAATCCCTTAATCATCTTCATGGCCTTTTGCTAGGCTTACTATGGTATGTTCATGACTCTCTTGCATTCGGAAGCCCAGAAGTAGGCACAGAAGCCCAGGTGAGTCTTACCAGTGCTGAGTGGAGGGGATCATCTCTCCTGACCTGCTAGCAATGTTCTTCCTAATGCAGCCGAGGGTGGTGTTGGCCTTCTTGCTGGCAAAGGCGCATTGTTGACCTTTGTTCAACTTCATGACCACCAGGACTCACAGGGGCCTTTCCTTAAAGCTGCTTTCCAGTTGGTCATGCCCCACACTATTATTGATCCATGGTGTTCTTCCTCCATACATGCAGAGCTTTGCATTTCTTTTTCATTGAACTTTGTGAGATTACTGTTTGCTCATTTCTGAGCTCATATTCTCATTTCTGTACTCATTTGTTCTGGCAGTGCAACCATCTGGTGTATCAGCCACTCCTCCTAGTTTTGTGCCATCAAAAACTTGCTGAGATTATGCTTTGTCCCATCAGCCAGGTCACTAACAGTGACATTCAACAGTACTGGCCCTAGTGTTGACCCCTGGTGGACACCACTAATGACTGGCCTCTGACTGGACTACATGTCACTGATCACAACCCTCTGAGGTTGCAATTCTTCCAGTTTTCAGTCCACCTCATTGTCCACTTACATAGGCTGTACTTGTCCTGGTTTGAGGTAAAAGAGAACCAATTTTCCATTCAGTAATTTTACTTTACAGTTAAGCATCTTCTAACTAACTGAACTCTGAAATTTAAGGCATATTTTTTTCCAGCAGTAAACACTTCCAGAGTGATAAGACATATGTTTATAGTTTATGCCAAGGAATGGTATGCAGAGAGGCTCTTGCTTGTACCTATTGCTATGACAACCAAGGTCAGCTAATTTTGTTGTCTGTCCCATTAGAGGGTCAGAAGCAGAAAAGCGTAGAGGGGTCCCACCTGCAGGGAGGAGTGGACAGGACAGGTGACCCAAAACTGACCAACATGGTATTCCATCCCACCTACATCACGCTCAGTATAAAAGCTGAGGCATCAAAGAGTCAGTCCTCTTTCTTCAATGGCTGGCATACAAGGAGGACTCTGCTCAGCTGCCTTTGTTCCCAATTATGTATTCCTGAATCCAGATCTTGAATCCAGTTCCCGTTCAGTCTGGGACTTTCTTCATTCCTGCCAGTAACATGATCGTCATCCTGGGAGCCGGATACAGTTTTGTGGTTTTGTGGTATATATATTGTATATATTTCATCGTTTTCTTTTTAATATTTTGTTAATATTTTCATTGAAGTAGTTTAGTTTCTTTTTAAACTCACAAGTCTCTTTTCTCTCTCATCCTTCTCTCCCTGAAGGGAGATGCTCTCCCTTTTCTGAAAAGGAAAGGTAAAAGAGAGCATCTCTCATTCGTTTTAGTGGCCAGCCCAGCCCAAACCGTGACATTCTGTTTGTTTATGTGAATGTTATTAGAGATGGTGTCATTCCAATGACACTGTAGACCAACAACTGCATACAGTTCTCTAATTCCTCCTGTTTGTTCCCTATGCTGCATGCATAAGGAAAAACAAACTTCAGACAGGCACCTAGCAGGTTGTTTATCAGTAAAAGTTAGGTGGAAAACGTCCAAGTAAAATTAATAGATTTGGTTAAATTAAAGCATAGATGATACCAAATGTTTTTTAACACAAAGAGTATATAGCATGGAGAAGAAAGAGGCCAAGCTAAAACTGATGTTGATTTCCTAAGCTTATGTAAGGGTAACATCACCCCCAGAGATGTCACCATTCTAACACTGGCTGCTCAGGTTTCACAAACAAACTGCAGGTTGCTTCTTATATCTTCTCTAACAATTGGTGCTTATTGCATCCACATACAAAACTTGTCAATTCATCCAGCACTTGCATGGGATGTGAGGAACAAGAACTCAAATTCTCTCACTGCTGGAAGCTTTGTGTTTCTCATTTCTCAGTGTTTTATGAATTATTCTGAGTCATTCCTAGCCTGCTTTGTGAAAGCTACTCATGCACATGTAATCATTAATTGTTCATTGGTCTAGAAACCAAGTATAGGCCAGTAATTAGAAAGACTGTATCCTAGTCACTTTCTCATTTACTAGCTGAGTAATTTACTCAAAACATAACTTAAAAAAGGCAGATTGAAAAGATCCTACTCCTCCAGACCCCTATACTTTAACAGCATGCTAACATTTACAGTAGAATGTTTTCCAAACAAACATTCTCATAGGATTGAGTTGAATAGGGATTGTCAACTTTGACATAATTCTCCTGTGCTCTAACCTTTCCAAGTAAAGGTTCTCAGCTAGAGTTCATTTCTTCATTGTAGGAATCAAGTTCTTTAGATGAGATCTATAGATTATGAATCCCCACTTGAACATATGTATGAAATGGCATATCAGTGGATGTAGAAAAAATTTGAGTTTGACTAAACTCTAGACAGGCATCAGAAATATCAGCTGTACACTTGCTGCAACACTTGATGCTTCAAATTAACACTTATATGATATGAACAAAAAATAGAAGCTGCATAAGTATTCATCAATTTATTTTACTTTATGTTTAGTGAGTATAAAAGTATAATTTACTCTGTGCATAACTTCTGAATTTAATTCTGTGTTTCCCATAGGAGAAGATCACAGTTCTGTTAAGTATTTTAATTCTTCTGAATCCACATATTTATATAAACTCACAGAGTAATGAGAGAGATTTCACTGGGGCTACACTAAAGGCTAATGTCTTTGTTGTTTTACTTATTATTTTCACATCAGAAAACTTTATCGTATAACTCTCTTCAATAAAGAAGTGGAGGATGGACACTGTAATGAAAGTTTTCAGTAATTACTGCAAAGATATGGTTAGAATTGGGCATTCGAAGTCCCTAAGATTCTTCAGTATGCAACACTTGCCCTTCAGATGCCAAAGCAGAAGGACACAAGTCTTCTAAAGATAGTGTTAAATCTATCACTGTTATGTATAAGTGTCAAACATAGCGTGACATTTCAAATGGCACTAAATGTCTATATTTGGAGAATTTAATTGGACATAAAAGCTGAGATACAATACCAGTTTCAGATGTGTCCATTAAGACATGTGTTTGTCTAGAGTCACGTTATAGTATATGGAATTTACAGAGATACTTGTTTGACCAGAGATTGTATTCTGCTTCAAGTAGGAATGAAGACTTGGTGAACTTCATCGATTAGACTTCCATTTGGCTATAATGTCCAACTCACATTTGGACTCCTACATGTAGGTTGCTGAAAGTCAATTGTCAGTAGTCTGGGCAAAGCCATGATTTTCAACAAATAAAAGAACTGATTTTCAACAAGCTTCATTGAAGCATTTTTCTAGAATAGGGATTGTTGCAATAGAAAGCAGAATAATGACCCTGAAGATGTGACTAGAAAAGACTTCCAGAACAACAGTTTAGGTGCTATGAGGTTAGTAAGTGGCTACACTGCTTGAAGTGTGTCTCAAGGCTGACATGTAAAAGAACAATGAAAATCAACTATTGGCATAGAAGAGGGATGTTAATCTTATTTCCTCTTTTCCACTAGTAATATTTCTGCCTTTACATGCATTTCAGGAAAGATAAGGATGTAAACTTTCCTGTTCTATTGCTGCTTATTCAGCTTCGTAGGCTAAAAGTGAAGTAATCCTTTCCTAGCTAGTTGAAATTACTTGTACAGTCAATACAGAAGATCTGCTTCAATATCTTGTTATTTTCCAGATTGTTTGTTTGGAGTGGTTTGTTTTTTTCCTGAATAGCACACCACTACGAAAAATTTTAACTTTGAAAAGTTCTTAATTTGAGAAAAAACAGAAACTAAAGCTATGGGAAGAAAAGAAAGAAAATAACTTCACATTTCAATTAAAAAAAAAAAAAAAGACACAGAATGTTTTATAATTTTCTCCAAATTTAATTAGTTACGTGACCTGCAATTACAGGTTTTGGAAGCTACTGTAAGTTACATATGTTTTCTCTATTAGCTCAAGAGCAAGAGATATACACACTAGTTTTATGATTATTTGGCACTTTATGGTGACATCATTCTGCATTTTCATCTTCCGGCTCCTTGATTATTTGAAAATAGTCTTGAAATCAGTTTCTAAGAAGAATGATCGTCTCTCAAAGATATGGCTGCCACATGATTAAAATAAATCAGATTCAGCAAACTGAAATTTGTAATGGAAAAGCAGTTACATCTTAGCCAATTCCTGCTGTTCTTACGAACAAAGTTCTTTAAATCATCCAGCAACAGAATGAACTTTTAGTAAAGTTTATTTTAAAGAATAAAGTAACAAAAAAATAAAATTCATATAATATTTTAACTACTGTAATAACAGAGAAGTTAATAGTCTGAAGCAGTAATAACATAAGATCACACCATTAGAAACATTCATTTATTCTGAATTAGGCAAAGGGGCTCTCAGCTGTATTCAAAATTTCTCAGTCTTTAAGGAGCACCAAAGCCCTTCTTAGCATGCTATACAGGATGAAGTGACTCTTCCTCCCTTTATTATTATCTCTGACAATACAGAATTAAAGACTTATTTAGCTGGAACAAAAGAACATACTTTCTCACCCACACCCTCCCCTTTATTGGTTTTCAAAGTACTGTTCAAGAGTTAGATTAAAATTTACTTTTCTTTAAAACAACACTACATTTTTAAATATTAAACTGTGATTTCAGTATGCCTCACATCTACCACCTGCTCTGAAAAAATACACAAAGGGGAACCTTAACAGGTAAATTTTTCATTAACAAATAAAAAAGTTTCCCAGTTTTTAAGATTAACTGTTTTGAAGTTTTTTTATCATCAGATTGATCCTTTCTTTAGAACAAAAAAATGAAGGTAATAACACCTGTCGCTTTTTGAAAACATTGGGCTCTGTTTTTTTTTATCTTATCACTGAGCACTGTATTTCAAGCAAAGATCAGAGGTGTATACATTTGACAAAAAACAAGAGTTCTAGAGATGCATTGTTCAGATCTTATCTAGCTTCTAGCTAGTATCATTAAAAGGAGCATATTTGCAACTAATGTTCTATATTCCCAGTCCTGTATTTCTATTATTTTTCTCCATATTGTCACCGAGACCTCAGAAGTGCATTATTCTGTCTACCTAAACCAGGAACTGAGAAACAGATGAGTGTTAATGTACAGTGAGGATGGGTATCAATTACACAACATAATGCTTCAGTCAAAAAAGTAGTCATATTAGAATAACAATTAAGCAGTGTTGTTTGCAAGAGGACAAATAAAAAAGGCAAACTGCTGTTTTCTGAAGAAGTTTAGATTCTAGGTTTCTAAAAAGTCATTTGGGTCCACAATGTGCATGAGAGCTTGGAAGGACTCCAGCTTTTCAAGGCTGATGTCTGTACTTAGACCATGTGTAACTTCTTTTGATCATCTCTCAGCCCTGAATTTGCAGAGGAGATTGGACATATCAAAGCCACCAAACAACACTCGCTACCATGGTTCCTGCATACTCTTTAGTCACTGTCTTCTGACCACTGTAATGTTATACAGTTAGAACAGAAAGGTTAATCAAACTTACCTCAGTGCTATAAAATGGTAAAGGAAGTCATAAATATGACAGAACCTTCCCTACTACCCTGTTCTTTTTTCACCCACAGTGCCTACCCTTTAGTAGTCAGGAGGCTGGAAGGCTGTTTTCATGCTTTTATTAAAGAAAAAAAAATAAATCAAGAGGTATGCAATAGTACAGAGATTTGAAACACTGGGAAAACATTACAACATTGCAACAGGACAGTGGAAAATGAGATCAAAAATTCAACTGAATAGTATCCATTTTGCTGGATCCCAAATTTGAGTAGAAATGTCAATAAATGGATGTTGAATAGATTTCAAAGGTCTAAGTACTGAGTTTATGATATTTTTAAAGCAAAACACTCTGATTTGGCAATCTTAATGTTGTATTTCTTCTGATTAATGTATTGAATACATAAGAAAAAAGATGCAAGGATAAAATATACATTTTTAAAATCCTTAATTAAAAAGAATATATTAAAATAGAACAAAAGGGTAAGTATTTCAATATTTTCATATCAAACAAAGACTGAACTTGAACTTTTTTTTTCTTCCTCCCCTCCCCCCCTCTCCCAAGTCAGGAAATTTGGAATATTCTTCAAAGTTCTGATAAATTTGTTCAGGGGATTCTTTGCTGAGTATTTGGAAGAGGAACTTTTTGATACATTTATTGTTTCAATGTCTTGGGTGGTTCTGAATATAGTTGATTTAATTTTTTTTAACTTTATCTGAATTAGCCATCAAGTCTAAATAACCTTTGTTGACATTTCCTTGGAAAGTGCAAGGGGATAATCTATTCTCTTGTGAATTTAATACTGGAAATGTTTAACTTAGACTGTGTACTGACTTCCACAGTTTCATTCCTTGTGAAGTTTCAAGAAAACTAATTTATCACTTTTTTCCCCTTCTCTTACCTAGAAGTCCTCTAGGTTTTTTTTAATTAACTCCGTCCTCACAGCTTCTTTGTAATCATACCCGTGACTGGCTCTCCCTTGGGAATAATGGCAGCTGCTTTCTGGTGAATGTTAACTAGTGTAATTATATTCTCAAATACCATAAATGCCTACTTAATTCCCTAAATTGTCAATACTGTTTGTAAAGGATAAGTGAAAAGGAAAATATTTACCCTTATGGTTTATTTAGAATGCAAGCTGCTAGTGTCCGGGGTTGTCTGCCTGTAGTTGAGTAGTGGCTGGCACAATAGGGCTGTAGTGCTCATAAAATGCTATGCATTCATTAATGCTACAAACCTCTCAATTTTAGCAATCCAGAACATTTTCTGAGTGCACAAGAAATGACGAGTGATATCTTTCAAGTCTTAATTTTGGGTAATTGCAATTCCGAGCATAACAAGAGGCAGTTCAAAATCCTTGGCACCCTTACACTAGCTAGGCTTGTATTGCAAAAGGAAGTAAACTTCTTTTTTAATTACCATTATAATTTATTTGTTTCATGAAACTATTTATTCTAGAATTCCTTCTAGAGATATTCAGTTTTCATGTCTGTATCATGGTTGAAATATTCTACTTTTAATGATTCCCTCAAGTGTAAAATAATTTTAATTTTGCCAAGTTCCCGACAGGATTGTGGTATAGTACTTGAAAACACTGAAAACAGTTTTAAAGGTGCTTTCAAAATATTGAAGAAAGGGGTATTAGTACTTTGTATTTGCAGTGTAGTTTTAATCCACAAATATCCTAAGTGCTTTATTAGTTGTGCTTAAAAGCAGAGAGACATATATCTTAAAATCAAATTATATTTATATCTTATTCATATTTTAAGTCAAAAATTTTATGTTACATAAATAAAGAGCATTGTTTCCAAACAGCCTGAAAAGAAATATTTTCCTTTATCCAAATGCTTTCTTAAAAATGTATCTTTCATTTTTAAATGTCATTACTGTTGCCACGTTCTGTGAACGTTTCGTGTTTGATTAGCATTTCACAACTGATTCTTCACAAAATATCTGAATGGTTCCACATAAAAGATCTGCTTCTGATACCTGTGGGTGAAGAAATAGCAGTGGTACTGCAGCAGCATTTGCACAGTAGCTTCAAAAAGAAATGGGAAAGAAAAAATTGTATTATTCAGCTCTCTATAGTTTCAAAGAAATAATAAAAAATAGATTGGTTGATGATCTTGTTAACTCTACCTGCACTGAAAATTAAGTGGATTATAACCCCTTCCTTGGATTTTTTTTCATTAGTTGGGAAGTGACACTTTCGTTTATTCCATGCCAGAACAGTTTAACATTACTTCAGTCAGAAGACTACTGACATCACAATTTCCACGATTTTCTGGAAATTATTAGCCTACCTGCAACATATTCCATGATATAAGATGCTACAAAGATAATAAGACTAAGGGTTTCTTAGGTACTGATTTGTAAGCACAGGAAAATGGGTTTGCTAATTTCTTAATTAGTATCAACTTTTTCCTCAGAGTTCATGACACTAGGTGTAATATGATTTAACGAATACTATATGTGTAGTTTTTATGGATTTTGTTTTTAAAATGATGAATAAGTAGCTATATACTTAAGCAAGCATTTTATTGAGCTAATTTATGACAACTTTACAACTCTAATTAAAAATGGAATGATACAATGATCCAATCAAGGTCATAATTAAGACTGAGTCAATAAATCAATATGTGAAATTATTAAATCATCAAATGAAGATAGCAAAAACTCAGCTAAAATTACAAGGCTGACACCAGAAATAATTATTTCTGGTAGTCAAGTGGGGAAAATCTGAGATCACTTTTAGTCTAAGACATGAGCTGGGTTTTTCGGGCAATACAGAGCATTGACCTAGTTTCTGAAGACTTTTGCCAGGAAAGTTATCTTAGTTTTACTCAGAAAAGTAGACAGTTGAGTCTTTTGGCAATTGCACTTAGTAAGTTTTTTATAGATGTTTTGTTTTTATTTTCCCTTTTTGTAAAACAACATTGTGACATACATTCTAAATATACATGAAGTGATGGAGTGATGGATAAACAATGTCCAATGTGATATTTTCTATAAAGTTTTTTTTTTTTTTTTTAATCCAAGTGAAGAAATGACAAAAGAGCAGAACAAAGAGGGGCTGGTATTCGTATCTAGAAACTTTTTTGTAGCAATGATTACACGGACTACTTACCTTAGAAACACACATGTACTAGTGGAACAATATGGGTGACACATTCCCACACCAAAAGCCACCACAAAATTCGACACAGACTAACTCTTGGGTACTTTGATTTACATGGAAGAGAGAAGTGCATGAAGTTTATAACAAAAAAATCATCTTTACACAATCAGTGGAAGATGTGGAAGGCGCACACACACACACACACACACACACACGAAGACATTAAATCCTTCATGTCTTTGAGTAGATGACCTATCTACAAGCTAAGCAGCATGTGTCTTGTCGTGGTTTGGCCTCAGACGGCAACAAAGAACCACAAGCCGCTCACTCCAGTCTCCAGTGTTTGTGTTAATCCAAGCAACATAACATAAGAGAGTTTTCCTTCTGAATTGCCTTAATCTTTATCTTGCCGCTTTACCTTTCCTTTTGCTTCAGAAATCTTCATTGGTTGGGGCCCAGTTAAATGGATCTAAACATCAGGCAGGCTTTCACAGCAAGCAATCTGTTAGGCTTTACACAATAGTGCAAAGTATTGTCATTAGCAAACTTTTACTTGAAATCCACTGATATTATTATTCACAAATATTCTTCTTGAACAGAAAAACTTAGGTACAGAGGTATATCAGAAATCTAACTGAACCAGAACAGATGAGACCCACAGTTAGAGGAAATTATATGTTATTTTATGAGAACAGGGACATAGTCAACATATTTGCCAAAACACATTCTTTTCCTCGCACTTGCTTCAGCATTCATTACATTTCTTTAAATAGTTTGCATATTAACATTAGAAGAATTAGACCTGTATAAATTCAAAACTCAGCTTAAAAATTTCTAACCCAGAAACATATAAAAGATTAAATTTCCAAAAGAGTAATTAAATTATTAGTTTTTTTCCTGTCTAGTAATGTTTGGAATTGAATTTCCTGTAATTGAAAAGCCTTAGAGTGAAATCAGAAGAGTACAAAAGTAGTCTTCCAAGTTAAGAAAACTGTACATTTGACCAAAGGCCCAACATCCTAGTCTCTAGCTCTGACTGGTAGCAAATGCTTAAGGAAAAGTTTAAGTCCCGGGAAGTATGCAGTGATTTAAACTTACATGGCTTTGTAATGTAGAGAAAATACCTTTATGCTAACTCCTTTCTGAAGGTAGGTAAGCTTGGTTTATTATTACTATACGCAATCTATGGTTTGAGTTTCACAGTACAACTAAATGTGTGAGGATATGTCCCTGGTTTGGAGGGGATTTGAACCTGCTACCTGACACAAAAATACATTCAATATTGCCCTAGTTCTTGTTCACTTCCTCAACAGGTTTCTCATTTTCTGAGTCTGTATTGTATTGTCTTCCATCTTTCCCTGGCTGAAGAATCCTAGTCTGTTCTATCTTCTTTCATGCAAAGATTTTTTCATAGTTTCGAAAATCCTTATCCAGCTTCTACACAAAGGTACAATCTTGGAAGTTTTTTTTTTCATTGGTTGTTTTTCTTCACTATTAGAAAATACTAGAGTAGGCCAAAGTTAAAACAAACTTTTTAAAATTGACACTGCATATTCTAATCATAGCAGATAAGACAGGAAGCAGACTCGGAGTGGGAGCAAAGCTGTGTATTCATTTATGAGGGTCAGCCTGACATTCTGGTTTAAGTGCTAGGAAAGTGGATGCATGAGCACATGGTAACATACATAGTTGAGTATTATTAGCAATGTTGCAGCAAACTGTTGCTGGCATATTTTACTTTGTTTTTTAACTCCCACCCTTGATCTAAAGCCATATCGCAGGCTTGAGTAGAATAGATTGAGTAGTACTGGCACGTGTTGATGGATCTATGATGTATACGTATTCATATAGGTAATATAGTTGATAAGATAGAAACTATCTTGGGTAAAGAGAATACATCTCTGGGATAGAATTGTGATGAGAAAAATGAGAAGATCAGACAGAAAAAAAAAAGTACCACCAGTTTGGTTTTTTTTTAACCTTTGTTTGATATTTATTTACTGGTTGATGTCCAGAACAGGACAGATCAAAGCAGGTAGAACTGAAGTAGACACAGTACACTTCATAAAGAAACTCCTTTAAAAATATGTGGACAAGCAAACTTAAAAGCAAACAAACAAGCATGACACTAAATCTTAATTTTCAGTCCACAGTGTGGATTGAAAAAGATTCCAATAGAAATGAGGTGGGAGAAATTTGATTTCTGTTTGATTACATCTGGATACAAATTGGGTTTAAATTAGATTTGTGCTACAAAACAAAGCTTGCATAGGGAACTGATGTATGTGCAGTTTTCAGGTTCACATTGAAGGTTCATTTTTTTAACAGTTAAGGTAGTGAACTAGTGAAGTACTTAATTACGTGCCAAATTATATTGGGTTTATCCTTATCTTGCTAAAGGAGTGAAACTCAAACTCTTCTAATGTATTCATTCATCTAAAGTGAATAAATGTTGTGGATTTTTTCTTTCTTTTGAGAGGGCCAGAGATGAAGAATATGCATTTAAATTACCTGAAAACAATGTAGGATGACTAATTAAATATGACCAAAATGTGTATGCATTTTTCACAGTATTAATAAATGAAATTTTATGTGAAAAGGATAAGAAATGGGAATACAGAGAACATTTTTACAGTGCTTAGCTAATATGGTACTGTTAAGCTTCACTCTTCCAACAAACAGAACTGCATTTCATATTCAAAAAATATTTAGAAATATCTTGTATTTTCTCTTTAAATGAATCATGCACAGAGTTTCACTACAGGAAAAAGCGTGAGCTTTAATTTAAGAATTTCCAAAATTTCAGATGACTTATTAAAAAGATTATAGACCTGTATTACACACTATACTGGTGGCACATGATATATCTATGATTACACATTATATTCTGGTCTATATAATGGTATCCTCACATACTGATCTGCTCTATACTGAAAAATCATTTTAATTCTGTGGCCCTTGTAATACTCATATCTTAACCATGTGAAGCTTCATTAGCGTTCATAGGCTTGGACACATTTTCTGTGAAATCTTTTCTACACCTGGTAAACAGATTGTAGTGACAACATGCAATATTTCAAGGAACAAAAGAGCACAAAGTATCTTTGAAATAAATAGGATGCCAATGCATCATCATTACTGTCATTGTAGGCTAGGGAAAGAAAGTGAAGAAGTATTACACATAAAAGTACTCAGAGATAAAATGCAAATACTAATTCTGGATATGTAGAATATACTCAGTGGTGTTTTACTTTATTTTAAATCAATAAACTAATAAGTTAAAATGACTTGTTCAATAGTGAATGAGGAATTAGTGAAAAATAGGGGAATGAGGAGGGGAAAAAAAAACCCAACATGATCTCTCCTACATATACTCTCTTTTCAAAGATACTTTCCAACATCCAGCTTTTTGCATTAGTTTGAGTCAATAGTCAAAGTTAAAGATCAGTTAGCACAGAGATTGAAAATTTTTGCTTATCTAAATATATTATTTTGCTGTTTAAACAAGTGATATATATTTTGAAATAATGAACAGCTCCCTCTCTCACAAGAGTTTTAAAATTATTAATGTTTTAATAGAACTTAACACATACACATATACATACACTTACACATATACATACATATATATATAATGCTTCAGGATTTTAAACAAAATTTGACCTTGTTTTTTCAGAAGGTGAAAGCCAAGTTTTACTGCATTGTCTTATATCCTGAAGATGTACACAGAGAGATGATTGAATTTCTCAGGTCTAGAGGAACTAATGGAAGAAATCAGCTATTCTACTGAAGAGGTTAAATAAACTTATTTTACACTCAGAACCATTTTCACAGGGAAAAAAGAGACTGAATTCAATTATAATACTCTTGAAAAGCAAACTAATCAACTATATGAACTACTAAGACACTAACCAAGTGCAATCAAATGTCTTTGTCCTCAGCAGTGATTTCAAATACTTTAGAAGAAAATAGAGCAGTCATTTTTCTCTTTGTGGTAAAAAATTTTAAATGTCCCTAAGTACTTATGGAAATACGTATCATACTCTGAATTCATAGAAGTCTTTCTTTACAGTAGTAACTAAATAATTTTCCAGATACTTAAAAAGGCTAGGAAAATGTGACCATAATCTCATTTAAATCTACTATACCTTTTCATGTGTTCCCTTACAGTAAATAAGTTGGTTTAATAGTTTTGCATATTGGTAATATTTCATTACTTACAATAAGAAATTTAAAAGAAACCTTTAGTTTCACTTCCTGTCAGAAAAAAAAAAAAAAAAAGTACATTTTTTCATTTTTTTTCTGTAAGCACATTTGATCTTCCCTTAACATGCCTGTGGTTTCTGACATGTGCATTCAATCCAGGAATACAGATGATTGATTTATGAAATGTCAAGTTTCCTTTCAAAGCATTCAAGAAAGCAACACTGACTGCAGGACAAATGTATGCTATTTAACAGAAATACATCAGTCATGGAAATGAGCAGGCTGTAAGTCCCGGTCAATACCTTACAGCCTATTAAACAGAAGAAAGGAAAGCAAGTTTGCTTAGGTTTATTATGACAGATTGTGAAAATGAATAATAGTAATGTATTCCTGTAGTCTTAGACTGCCAATATTAACATGAAAAATTATCAATCATTAATCCATCAAAGAATGCTGAGTTTCTGAGTCTCAATTATTATCGAATTTCTCTATTTAGAGGAACAGAAAATATAATGAAATAGATTTAGTGATTGAGTTTAATGGAGCATCTTACCGGGTTGTTATACCAAAAAGCTTTCTTCATCACCAATAAACCTGAAGATTAAAAAGAGGTATTTCATACTAGATCAGAAAGATAATGAAAGATATGAGAAGGTCTCAGTGTAATGGACCTCCAGAAATCTGATTATGGGAATTTAATCATAATTCTTTTTTTTTTTTGTCCTGGAAGCAAATAAATCTTGTGTGATTTCTGAAAAAAGTTTTTTAGCTTAAATTTCTGAGGTAAAGAACTCCTGTTAATTAAGGAGAAGTATAATAAATCATATATGGCAAATGACACAGCCAAAACCACTATTCATTTTGAATTCTTCCTCCAAATACACTGGAAGCCCTCCTTTAGTTCCCTTTGACTAAAACAAGCTTTGAATCTGCTGTTGGTGATAGATTACACGAAGAAGCAGCAAAAGTTTGAAATTAATGATCTGAATGTTGTAATCTACAACATGAATAAAGCTTCAGTGGTGTAATTAAGGAGGCAGACTGCTCTGCTGAAAATGCCTGTGTTATTAAAGCTGGCCCATCTGTTCTATTGCTCACATCTTTCATTTTTTCCTTCTATGGTCAACATGTGTCTATGTGTGTCTGTGTATGTGTATGTGTCTGTGGGCAGGTGTCTGTGTGTGTAACTTCTGCGTGTCTATATGTTGCATTTCATTCTTCTATTAGAGCCTAGAACCAAAAAATTTCTCTTGGCTTGTTAAAGTCAGATGACTCCTTTCTAACTTCACTGCTGTCTATGGCAGGTTGAAATACAGCTGTCCTAGAAATATATATATACATACACATAGATATATTACTGATGATAGCTGCAGAAAAGGATTTCCAATCTTGATCTAGTAAAAGAAATGTGCAGATATTCAGATATGCATATATACAGGAAGATTCCTATTGGCTGTTACATTTTCATATTTTTTTACTGGGAGAAGAGCTGCCTAACTTTCACCCTCTCCTTGCCTCCCTTTCCATACCAATAGCTCATGTGGTGCATTGCAGTGTGGCATCACACTGGAACAACATCCAAACAACTTTCCTATCCATCTTGCAGAGAGAAAGAGGTACACCAAAACAGGACAGCATCTACGGTGTAAGCAGAGATGTAATCCAGCTCATCCAATGTAATATTACCATGAAGGGACTTAGAGCCAAAAGTAAAACATTATGCATTTGTATGTCGTAAAAAGCTGACATATGTGAGGAGGTGCTTGATTTACCTGTGAACGAGATAGAAGCTCACAATGTTGTGCTGTGCGTCTCAGCTGTGCTAGCAGCACCTCATGCATTCTGGCAGGAGCTAATGCATTTAGATACTTAGTTATCACTACATTAATGCACTTTAGTAACTTGCAACTGGAACAAAAAAGAAATCTGGCCAGTCATGTCTTGCTGAGTATAGCTTGCTGGGTTCAAGGACTTCAGTGTCACACTATGGAGAAGGTACTGGAAAAATAGGAAGCATTAGGATTTTACCAAAAAAAAAAAAGAAAAAAAAGTTAATTATTAAAAAAAGAGGAAAATTAATTAAACCCATTAAATTATTTAAATTTAAAATGGTAAAAGACCTGTGTTCCAATAGCCCTGTGACAAAGGGAGTCTAAACGCAGAATCTACACTCCTGATCTGGTTCTCTTCTTTAATTGGAGATTCCAAAATAGATCTAAAAGTTTTGATGCTTTTCTTCGACCTCCCTACTCCCAGCTTGATCTCCAAGAAATCTTAACTGGAATCTAGCTAAACTTTTTCAACAGGATCCACCTGAAAACATATCGATTAATTCATTCCACATTAAATATGACAAAAAGTGTTTTTTTTTTAAAAAGTTTGAATTTGTATTGGCTTTCATGTTAGTGTCAGTGTGATCTTTGAGGTTTTACTTCTGATTGCTAATGCTCTGCCTTCTTTTGACAGCACCACTGCATTTGAAGATTTGATTAGAGCAGTTCTTTGTTTGAATCAGAAGTCACAATTGTTCTGTTTCACCAAACCACGTAAAAGTGAAATGTATTTCTTAGACTGCAACAATGTAACACTGAAATGACAAGCAATGTCTTTAAAGTGTCTTCAAGGTTGAAAGCGTATTAGAGTAATAGCCATTAGTCTGCATGTATGTGCCGGGAGTTCTGCAGTAGAGTATTATATTTGATTACTCAACTAAAAACAGTCATCCATTAACCCCCAGAGAGTTAGAGCCCCCTCAGCATGCCTGAGGCCATGCCACTTAGTGTGCCCCCATTATTTTAAATGTTATAGAAAGAACACTAGGACATACAGAAACATCCTAAGGTCACTCTTTGTCATTTCAATAGAAGTTATAGGAGAAAATGTATCCGCTTTGCAATGTTATTGCAGTCAGCAGCACGGCAACACAAGGGTAGAATCTGGCATGTATATTCAAAGGCATTCATGGGTTAAGCATCAATAACACCAGAAGCAGGGCTATGGAAAAAAAAAAAGAGATACCACTGTGTTTGTCAGAAGAGAGTTAATATTTCCAATTTTATGGAAATATGAGGGGATTTCAGTATTCCCTCCCTCCAAAAAAATACAGAATTGTAAATGATTCCACAGTAGTTTATTGATATCACTAGTCAAACTACTTAAGATTTTTATTGTGTTAGAACTCAGAATTTCTACTAAAGATTAGGTGCTGTTCTTGTGGTTAAGAAGGGCAAATTTGGACTTTTCCTTTGTTTTGAAGAATTTATAATTAAGAAGCACATGTAATATGTAGGGAAAACAGACACTCAAATATACATACAAAGTTTGCTTTAAAAGCTTTTAGATATTCAGTAAAAAAACCCAACAATATTTCACAACTATCTTTCTAGGTTTTTTTCCCTTTCTCTCTCCTCCCAGCAGAAAAGTGTTTTAAAGAAAACACTAGTAAGCTGGTAAGACTTTACTCCATCGTCATTACTACCACCAGCATCATCATGCTACAGATCACATAGTACAGTCAGAAAAAGAGTCCTGTTGTGGAAGCTGTTTTAGCATCATGAAGGAGGTCACAATCTGGGGTACAAAATTATTTCAGTATAAGAACCCAATCATGACCCTTTTTAAAACACCCAAGTAACTTGTGCAAATATATTCGCAAAAATGCTGCCTAACATAAATGTTTAAAGAAAAATTCCATGTTTTCAATATTGTCTCATGCTTTCAATTTATTTTTTTTATTTAATGGTGTTCTGGTTTTGTCTGTCCTCTTAACATTTTCTTGAAGCAGATATAATTGTGGGCAAAATTCATGATTAGAGCAAAGATCTCCATCCATTGACATGAGTTACAATTTTGATTCCATATCACCACAACAGTGACATAATTTAAGAGCTTTAAAATACTGGTTCCTCAGATATGATGTGATCTCTGATAACAATCATTTTCCATTAGTTTTACTCAATAAAAAAATTGCGAATGCTCAGGATACAATTCCCAATTTATACATAAGAGAAACAATTTACCTGCTGTCCACGTCAAAGAAATTTAAGTTCTTGCAATATGTCCTGTGGGTTTGTTTTTTTTTTAATTTGATTTTAATGAGTTGTACTGATATATCACCAGTTTGTGCACTGATGTTACATTCTTTGCTGCATTTAGATTAATAAAACCAAACAAAAAAGAAATTGCAGCAAAGCATGTCTCTTGGGGCATGTTCAAACTGAATCAGCTACTGCAGTGACTCTAAAATAATTTTGAAAACCTATGGGTATAAATTTAATCATGGTTACACTACTCTATCTATATAACAGAGACAGTATTGAAAGGCTTAATTAATTCTTGATTGTAAAAGACTTAAGAAGCCTTTGAAAAAATTGCCATGCAAGTCCAAAACATCATTGTTTACAGTGGTGACTCACACAGATCTTAATATTTCATTTTGTAAAAGACCTAATGATTTCTGTGCTGAATTTTTGTGGGACTTTTTTTCTTGCTCCTATATTAGCTTCAAATTCAAATAAAGTGAGCTCTTTTGGGCAAATCAGGGCAGCTGGACATAAAAGCCTATATGCATGCTGTCTCTCCACTCAACCATATAATGCAACACTTTGCTATCTCCATTAAAAGACTTACTTTGTACCATATCATGCATTTCATAATATTTCCATCTAAATGCAGATTTTTCTGTTCCATGTGTAGCATCTAGTCAGGTTTTCCATAAAAATACCAGCAGGAGAGAACATTGAAATTCATTTTGCATATTAAAGAAATCTCTCTGAGATTCCTTCTTTTATTTGTTTTATCAACTCAAGCAATAAGCAAGAAAATTAGAGTTTCAGCAATGATGGAGAAAACATTTATGATTTTATCATACTTGCTTTCCCCCCCCCCCTTTAGACAATTTCCAGACTCTTAAGAGCAAGTAATTTTACAGTGTTCCACTGATAAATGACATAAGACCATCTGTATCATTTAACCCAGTACAGTATTAATATACATGGCCCAATGAGAACATCACTTTGAGTAACACACATATTGAATGCTTTTCTTCCCAGTATTCACAATACACTTAATATCTGTCCCACAGGAATTTGTTTCCCTTGAAAGCATTACTGCAAATGTCATAATATTTTCTGGTGTAGCTCTTCGGTGTGCACAGGTAAAAAAAAGAAAAAAGAAAAAAAGAAAAAAGAAAAAAGGTAGAATAGATTAGATAGCAGAGCTGTCATTGCAAACACTCTGTTCCAATTCTAAAAGGAAAAGACAATCAAAACTGTCATCTTCAGGTTGCATAAATACAGCTGGGGTATATTTATATTGTAATAATTTGTTTATTAGAAATCTTTATATTGTACATTAATCAAAAAATGGAAAAGAATGCAATTCAACTTAAAAAAAACCCCAACCAAACAGAGAATGATTCTTAGAGCCTACCATATGTGAATGTGTTTATATATAAATAATGTTATCATTGAAAAAAATAGGGAAGATATTTAACTTTTACATATTGATTTTCTTTTTTGTCTGATATCCTGTAAACATATCCTGTAAAATCTGCATTTCAGGTAAAGACTTTTTTAAACTTTGTAGAGAAAATATAGTATGACTGTGAATAACAGTGGCCTGCTTTAATGTCCATACTGGATTTATTTGTTATTTTTTGAAGTCCTCCCAAACCTCTCAAAATTTTACCAAATTAGCAATACAGCATCATCTTACTACACATGTACATGCACATGCAGATACGTGTGATGTTTCCAGGGTATTTTTTGCAGAAAGGCTGCAGTTTTTCCTTCATTATTTCAGTGCAGACAATGGGATGACAGAGAGCAACAGAAGCAGCTGCACTTTGGTCCCGCTGGCCTTGACCACAAAAGACCTTCAATTCCAGTTTAACTTCTAACAGAATGGGAAGTGTTTTTCTGCCCTGAGCAACCAAAGCAGGGAGTACATAGGCAGAAAACCCAGATTCAGGCCTACATGTCTTGGCTGGGGAAGGCTGGCTTGACTTCCTTGCAGCCAGCTTCTTGGGAGGACATCAGTGGCTCTGCTTCCTCGGCGAGCAGGGCACCAGAGACTCTCATACTTCACCTGTTTCTGCCCCTTCCTCTTCTGCTTTCTTCCTGTTAAAGTTTGCAAGACCTTGTTCCTAGCAGGAGAGTTTTGTTTTGTCTCTTTTCAGACTGTAGATCTTCAGAGCTTGTACACAGCTAAGTAAAATTTCCAGCATAGAGGTGGCTGGACTGAATTCCCAGCCATGAAAAGTGTCGGGAAGATTTTTGCTGCTTTTATAGTGCTTGTTGTCACAGCCAGCAATGGCAGATTTATTAATAAAATTGCATAAATAAAACTAAGCAGAAATAACACTTCTTTTTTTTTTCCAGGTTCTCACAGCCTTTTGCCAAACTTAAGTGAATTTGTCTCACAGTTCACTGGCTGGACGGTATTTATCTCTGTGTAGCTGTACTGATTTGTGTCATGTTTTTTTTTCTGGGAGAATACTACTTACATGCCTTAATCTTCATCTTAGTTTGCTAAAATATTCAAATCTGACATGAATGCAAAGTAATATGCAATTACGTGTAATAGAAGGAAAGAACAACTTTGGATCAGAGCACATTTAGGCTGCAAAGCTATCATCCTAAATATCAAAATAAATATCAAGTTCATTAGCATTCACAAATACTTTAAGGTTGCTTTAAAATTCATCAGAATAATGAATATAGTTAAGATTAAAATTATTCTGCTTTTATTCAAGCACAGAAGAGAAGAAACAAAATTCTGTCTCCCTTTCACAGGAGAGTTGTGTTGTTAACATTTTTTTGTGCGTAGCAACTCTTTGAAATTTAAATGGTCAGAATACGCAGTGGTGCTGGTGACAGGAACCCTCAGTGAGAAAAGTACACAACGATTTCAGAGACACAGACAAACTGGCGTGAGTTCAGCCGGAGGCTCACAAGCTGGTCTGGGCTGGAGCAGTTTCCTTACAAGAAAAGGCTGAGGGACGGGGCTCAGCCTGGTGCAGAGACCGTACCTGTGGGGAGGTCCTCAGGTACCTGAAATGTTCTGGACAAAATATTACAGAGACTTCTTTGGTTTATGAACCAAAGTTACCCCTACGGAGTTCATCCTGTCATGTCATTTCCCCCAACTCATTTGTCTTTGAAAATGATGAGGGAATTTTCTCCTGGAAAAATGTATTTAAAGAGGAAACTTGAAGAAAAGGAATAAATTCATGACTTGAATGGAAAGGAGCTGCTGTTTACATTTGACTCGGTTGCCACAGTGTGCAGTTTCTCAGGACAACTGCCTGGCTGCAAGACTATAAGATCTATCAAGTAACAGGAAGGCTCATTGACTGTGTTAGAAGTTGGGGTACTGATCTGATATGCAGCCTCTCCTGTCCTCATTTCTGCAGAAAGAGGGTTCCACTTTTCTCCAGCAGCACATTCAGGGCAAATCACTGCCCTCACAGTAAGTCCTTCTCACAGTGCACTGCACCCTGCAGCCTTAGCAATCTCCTGGGGACAGGACTTCTTCCCCGGTAGACTGCAGCCATTTTAGTGGGATATGAACTAATTACATGAATATTTTTGAGGTGGGGAAAGGAGTTACTCAGAAGGAGTATGGCCTGAGGGAGCTGCAGATCTGTGGCATAATATATCTTGGGGTGCAATAGCTTCACTTTATTTCCTTCAATGATTTTTGTTTTAATGGTCCAATATGTGCAGTATAAAAATAAGTAAAAAAGAAGAACAAATATCTTCTATTCAGTCTTTACTTTCTCAATTTTCTCATATTAAAAATGAAATATTTTTTCACATTGGCCTTTGTTGTTTTTTGGGGTGTTTTTCTTCCCCTATTGCTATCGTTTTCTCTTTAGAGAGAAAAAAAAATCATTGCTCCTACACATTATGAGGCACAGTTTGTCAATGTGTATTCTTATGCGTATTATGGTCCATCATTTTCTGTCATAAGCACCGATAGTTTCTTTTACACATTTTTTTTTTTTCGCTTGTTTTAATGTCAAAGAAAGGCCCATTCTTTCCTGTAGAGAAGACTTCAGAGCACTGTTCTTCGCTGTATGCAGTTTCGTCTTTCTTCACTGGTTTTAAGAGTTATTTTAAAATTAGATAGGGCATTATAACATGTTATCCTCAATTGTAATATCAATGCATATTGTGCTTTTTTCTTTAAATTAACCTTTAGACTGTTCTTTAAACTGACAATTACAAATGCATTTACCAAGCTTCACTTTCCCACAGGTTTCTTGCTTAGATAAATTTGCCATAAGATTCTTATATGAGACTGCCACATGCTCTGGTGAAAACAGAGTGTCATTTTAAAAAAATCCACCATAATAAATGGAAATCCATATGATAAAATACTCAGAAAGAGCATTCTATGATTAAAAGTTGTGCTCCTGCTTATTAAGTAATATAGCTACTGGTGTTAATTTGGACAAAGACCTTTCAAAGCTGTTAATTGATTGCATTACTAGAGAATGATATTTTACAGAAGTGCAACATAACTAGAAAGTTTGTTTCTCTGCAAACCAGTTTAATTTGCCTGATCTTGCCAAACTTTCTCTTCACAAGCAAAAAAATGAGCTCTGGATTATTTTCAAACACTATTTCACCTTGTGATACAAAGTTTTAGACTATTTTGTGTACTTGTGATAAAAAACTGGTTTAACTCTACTTATGGAGTAATATATTTTGAGCAAAAATAAGATCCAGGAAAGAGTAATTAAAGGCATACATGTTACGACATTTTACTTGTTTCACTACTGATGAAAGCTACCATGAAAGGTAATAATATTTGATGCCTCTTTACAATACATTTTGCTTGTACTTTCATCCCTGTTCAGCCATTTTATTAATATTTTGGTAGCACCACTTACATATAAGGTTGTTAAATACCTTATGGTTTTCAAATGCCAAATAATCATTTTTGATCACTAACCACTTTTGTAGGCCTTACTTTTCCCTGACAATCTCAGGTTGGTGTTTTGGGTTTCACACAGATGCACAAACCCTTTTTTTGGAATAGGAAAAAAAAAAAAAAAAAGAAAAGTTTTTTTTTTTACTATGCTTAAAACAATTCTTATAACAATTTCAAGAGCACAGTTTGGGGCGTTTGTGTTTTGGATCAAAGGCTCGCCATCTGTTGTTTGAAAAAGATGCATCTGCATCTCTCTTGTTACTCATGAACAAAGTGGGAAAGAAGAAAACAGAAAGAAGAGGGAAGGTCATTTCAAAGAAGAATTGAAATGCATTTTTTAAACAGCCCTTAAAAAAAATCTTTGGCCTTGAAAATTTCCACTGTGTTTGATTTTGCTTTGTTCTAAAGAACCAGTGCTCACAGATATGTCCTGTCCCAGCTGCCAAGTGATTTCAATCTGTTGAAGGTTGAACTGCCTGTTCCCAGGCGCTGGATTATGTGCTGAGCTACAGAATCAGAGCTCTGGCCCACCTTCTCACTCAGTCTCTGCAGGCACTGAACTTCAATCCCAACACAGTGAGATGATTTTCATATGGATGCAACTATGGTAGTTGCAAGGGCTCAATACAATAATGGGTCAACCGTGCAGAGACATACCTTTTTTCCTTTGTTCTCAGCACCAGACTGGGCAAGAACAATATGGCAACCAGCATCTTCACTTCAAATAAGAGGATGTAAGAGTTGAACGAAAGTAGCAAAAGGATTAACTGAGAGTGGGATGCCTAAGGAGGCAGCTGGAACCTTGTGTAGGCACAAAGAGGGTGTAGCAGGTAGGCTAAGGAAAAATGGGTATCTGAAATCACCAAGTAGTTGCTAGGGAGAAAGTTGAGAGAGAGAAATCCAGACTGGCTAGACAAGAAAGTTTTCAGCTGGCAGTTTTTTATTTGGGAAAATGATACAAAAGTCTCAGATGAGGAGTTTGGGAACTGAAACTAACACTGCAATGGGAACTGGAGAGATTCTAATGAGTCAGAAGATGGAGAGCAAGAAAACACTGAAGTGAAGAGATCCTTAACAGTGAAAAGGGTCCATAAGGAGAGACCACAGAAGGAAGGCTGTAGAATCTGGAGTAGAAACAATGTTTGTGAGACCATGCAGAAGATGAAGTTGGAATCATTGTTCCATTAGTACTCATAATCATCTGTAAAACTCATTGGTTAAATGCATTTACAGACAATCCATTTCTGGCCCTTGCGTAAACTAAGAACCTGATATTGCAATCTCATAATTAACTAGTCAATGGCAGAAGCTCTGGATGTTCTAAACCAGGTAATGGCTCATGTTAGCAAATATTAGCAAATTCACAAGTTTTGTTTATTCACCTTTGTCAAAAACTTAAAAAATCCACTTCTGTTTCTCTCTTGTTCTCTCCCTTCTCCTTCTTCCTCCTCTCTAATATACTCAATCACAGTAAATGAGGATTTTCAATACCAAAAAACTGAAAACTTGAAAAGTAGGAAAGAGTTTAAAAGTTACTCTTCACTACCTCATCATCAACCAGAACCTTGTGGAAAAACTGAGACACAGACTGGCTATTTGGTCTTATTGAAATCAATTTGCTATAATCTTATTTTCAGATATGAGACTGCAAACTCCCCAAAGTTATCTGAGTTGTTGTTTTGTTTGGACTCCCCTTAGTATAATCTCTGCCTTGTGTGGGTTGACTGTTCTTCATTCAGGCACAACTAGTCTTCACTGTTAGCTATTCTTGGCCAATATTTGATGCCACCTTGCTCTCTCTGGTGAAGATAAGCATGATGAGAGCTGTATAGTTACTGCACTAAGTTCATGAGGAGTCCACCATTTCTAGGAACTCTCTGTAGATGCTGAATAGGTTCAAAGAGATAAATGGTAGTTATGAAGTCATGGGACAAACATGACATTTCCTGTCACCTATTAGAGATATATACACCCAGAGAGATGTTAGATCGTTTTGACATATTCATTATGCAGCCTTGCCATTTCCTTTAGTAATCTCTCATGATCACTGTCTGCATCAAATGTTGCAAAGAGGTCAACAAAGATGAGAAGTGATGTCTTCCCTCCACTTCACACCATCAAGAAATCATCCATCACTGACATTAGTATTTTGAGATCTGGGTTCTGATTTGCATCCAGATTGCATTGAGGCTTGGACATTTGCTACAGCCTGGTTCTTTCTTACCCCATTAGTTTGTCATTGTTATAAGAACATCACATAAAATGTCAGTAATGTGCTCTCTGTGCAGGAGCTGCTGTCACTGAGACTCTAGGATCAATAGGAGTGACTAGGGGTGGTTTCTGATTTCTTTCTTTTCATCAGTTTCAGGTTGAGATGCATGGCAGAAGACCGACCCATGTCTGTGAATAGAGAGGAGGGACTCCAGTGAGAACAAGAAATAGAAACCTGCATCAGAATATGGTCAGTCACAAATGACCAGTGTCTCCACTTTGCGACAGCTTAGGGATGAAGTGAAATTAAGGATCTGTCCACTGGGCAGCTGGCTAATATGCAAAAAATACTGCTTTATTTTGTGAGCTTTGTCACTGACTGTAGCTATAGCACCATGCAAAATCCAGCTTCAGAGTTATAACAAAAGCTCCATAAGAGAAAACTTTCAGAACTAGATTTTCACCTTAAGGTTTCATAGAAATGGAGGACAGTAAAAAGTTTCTGGATAAATTTTGGATGTAGCAATTATCAGTATTTGGACCAATTCCATTGCTAGAAAACTTTTTGAAGATACTTGGAAATTTTATATTTCAGTTTAAAGTTGTTTCTGGTATTTTACTCAGGAGAAAAATTACACCACCAGTCCAAAGAAATAAACATTTCTTCTTGAGAAAAAGAAAAAAAAAGACAAAAAAGTAACAGCTGAGAAAAGATGTCTAGTAGTACATGTACAGGTAAAGTATAAGTAAAATCTAAATATTTGTAAAATGGAGCCGTTGATCATATATGTCAAGGAAACGTCTGTTTCAATAACTGTTGAACAGCTGTTTATTACCTTGAAAAAGCTGGGATGTGAAATCACAAGACGCTTGTTCAGTCTTTGGCATATTCAGATGCTGAATTTTTCTGTCCCTAGAATATTAACAGTAAATCAAGAGATGTCAGAGAGGAAAAAGGATCTCAACAATATAACACTATCAGGTTTAATCTATTAAGCAGACTAAATGGGTGACAGACTGTGACAGCAAAAGTTTTTCATTCACTTATGCACACACTCCAGTGAGAGAATGGAATCAAACCAGGGGAGATGCAGTACCTCTCTGTCCAGTCTGGGGCTCTGGGTGGCAATTTGGCCTGCCCCAAACCATAAGGTTGCCACCTCAGGCTATCTGCTCCTGCACAGTGTCAGATGTAGTGTTGTTCTTCCCAGTTTCCACAGCAAGAGTTTCTTATAGCCAGATGCCAGCATAGGCTGCTGATCACATCGGTACACAATGACATTATAGGACATATTTCCAACAGTTTCAGGTGTTCTCCTGTCACTTGTTGATCATGGCCCATAGCCCACACCAGGGCTTCTCACACTCAGTTCTTGTTTACATTGTTTATTAACTCTTGGTTAATGTAGGGTCATGATGCCCCCATGTTAAAGAAAAGCCTGTAGAATGTTTCAAGTGAAATATCTGCTAGCTAGAGACTATTCCAAAATGTAGAAGGTATGTCTCCTGGACTCTAGTGGCACCTTAGATATCATGGGGTTTTTTTTCTCTAAGGCTCAGGGATTTAGTAAGACAAATGCATCACATACTTAAGCATGAATTTTGAGACACACAGCTTTCAGATGGAAATGCACAAACGCATACGGACACCTAAGTTCCCTTTAAAGTGCAGAGGGACAGTAGAGTGTCAGGAAATGTGACTTGCAGCTATGGGCATGTTGAGATAGACAGCAGTGTGTACGGATTCACTGGGAAAGTCAATACAGACACGCAGGGGTCTAGTGCAGAACACCTTTATGAAAATCATTACTGTGTTTAGGCTCTGGAAGTCTGTTGGATGATAAATATTTAATCCAAAGCACACTTGAAGCTACCTCGTTCTCTCCCATATGAAGTTTTATCCTAATTTTACTCATCTCTGGGAGCTGTCATGCAATTTCCTTATTTATTTAGAGCCTGACTTCTAAGATGACAAGAACAGAAATTATGCATGGTTGTCCACTAGCAATGTGGATAATTAACCAGCATTCCGACTCTTTTAACCCTCAATCTGACTCTGAGGTTCTGAGATGGCTTTTTCACTCTACAATTTCATTAGCTTTTTTGCAAGAGGAAAGAAAGTCATATTCTTTTAAAGCTCTGATCCAAACTGATATAAGATGTGTACCAAGTTATATCACAGATATAAAAATGATTTTTGATTTTTTTGCTGTAAGGTAGAAATAGCAAGACAAAGGAAATGATAGGAGAAACTAAAACATATGTGTCAGTATAACCTCTTGGAAAACAAAGTGGACACTTAGACCTTTGTACCCTGTGAACCGCTGAATATAAGTATTTGTCCACTATCTAGGGAATACTTGTCCTTCATTCATCTTTGAATTAAATGTTTGGAACTATTAAAGAACAGAATAAAAGCTTGACCCTCAGGATTAACATTCCCCTGTTCTGCAAATTAATCCCACCAAATAATGATAACTACTGAAATTGTCACTGGACTGTAATCAACTGTGTGTCACATGCAGTTTTACATTACCAAGCTAGAGGCTAGTCTGTTATCATAAACCCTAATACAAGGTTTATTTGCAATGAAGGAGTTTCATTCTACCAGGTTTTACCCTACAGTTGACATAGCTAGATGTACACACATGGATGTTCATTAAATCTCAGTTGATCTCAACTTATGATATAGTCATATTCAACAGCATAGCCATAAATTAATTTGAAAATTTAGAAGAAATTGATGCATGACCATATTTTACTTTGTCATATGCTTTCAAGATTCAATTCCATAGACAATTAGACCAAATAGTAGAAAAGTAGCTTTTAAAAGATTCTCCAATATTCAGTTTTTACCTAACCCATGTTTCTGGGTTTCTGTTGTATTTTTAATTTGCAAGATTTTATTTCCAGGCTAAAAAAAATATGGAAGTTAAAAGAAAGATTGAGCACAATGATGTGAAAATTAAAGCTTAAAAATGCATCTAAACATTTTTCTGTTTTTTTATTTTACCTGGAAAGCTTATAAGAATGCCTAATGTAAAGTAGGGAAATTTCCATCACAAATGTATGGACTGAAGATATTTAAATAACAATACTAGCATTTAGACATTGTCTGAGTGAAAAGAATTTTCAGGCTTTTGAGGTACATCTTTCACTAGTCAAAAGGTAGCTTCTGGCAGTTTGCATGCTGTGTTGCCAGATTAAATGATAATGTTCCTTCATGTCAGTGTTACATAGGAGAGAAAAATTAGTGTCTTGGAAAGAGATTCTTACTCCTCCTAGGGTCCTTTTATGAGAGGTTAACGATCAGTAAAATGGTCTGGAAAAAAAGTCACCAAATCTTGGAGACGCAGGTACTGAGTCTTAAAGACTTTCACAAGCTTTGGTTTAGCAATTCTCAAGATCGGAAGATATGTCAGGAGAGAGTCATAGCCTATCTCTCCTCGTTTCTCATATGCAGTGGGCACCCAACAACAATTACAGTGTGCTAGACAGCAGCAGCCAAAGGCTTTTGCCTCAATGTCTGTAGATTAATTCTTATACTTCTGGACCTATGTTTATTGTAGCTCTGTCATGGGGGATAGCAAATTCCAAAGATATCTGTGACTAGGAGGACTGAGAAAGCAGATTCCTCCAGAATTTTTCAGCTTCAAAATAAGACTTTTTTTTTCCTTTCTTTCTTTTTAAACTGAATCAATGGCTTTTGTCTTTTGCCTTCCATTCAGCACCAAGTACTCCAGTCAACAGGAGCTGACAGAGCCCGGATTTAGACACATAAACTGAACTGAGGTTGATCATGTCTCCTAGATCACAGAACACAGCAGGATATTGGTGGGTACCAATTTCCTGCAAGCTCATGCTCTGCTTCCAGAGCCTGAATATTGTCATCTGCCCTAGACAAAGGGCAAATGACTATTCCAGGCACAAAACTCAGGCAGAAAGCGCACGGAAAAGGCTAGACTTCTCCTATCTTCCACTCTTGCATCATGGCATTGACTTTTTTTCTACTGTAGCACAGGCCCTAGGGACACATGTTCCAAGAGTGCAAGGGACCGGAGGGATCTGGGGAGAAAAACTAGTGACAGAAGATATGAGTTGAGGCAAAACAGTCCCAAAACTTCACCAAAGTGAAAATCTAAGTTAATCGTTCATTGTGTAATGTGAGCTTTAACAGTTCTCCATCCAGTTCTCATCTCATGGCAGCACCTCCTGGAGATAAGATTCTCAACAAAGAATACCACTCACAAATGTGATACCTTCCATCCATGAAAACTAAACCTAAACTAATAATCAAATATAGGGCATTCAACTTCTTTGAACATCTACATACTTCAGGTTTTGGTTTTGCCACCTTTTTGTGAGAAGAAGTTTGGAAATGAGGGTAAGGAAACCAAGTGCTTTCATTAGACATGGATCATTCAAAACCTATTCCATCTCCCTGTAAAGTTTTTTATCACATTTAAATCTGAGGACAAAGGCTATTTTCAGGATGCACACACAGATGTTACTGTCCCAGCTTGCTTAGACATGGAAGGGAATGCAGAACTTTCCTTAGTTGAGGGGCATCAATAAATTCTGGATTACAAAGTCCTAAAGTCTCTGCACTGGATTAATAATTTACCATCATTTTGATTTACTTAACAAATATTCAGTAACCAGCTTGACAACTTGTGCATGCTCCAGCTAGTACAGTGGGGTTTTTCAGTGATTAACTACATAAAACCAGAGAGAGTATATAACAGTTTAAAAGCAATAAAATAAAAGATAGAAACACCATATTTTTCATAACTTTCTATGATAATGTTCAACACTTGTCAATATGATGACTTCAGAGGAATTTAAATATACATGTGCACTTTCTGGTTTAAATTATAATGTATATATACTCAACCCAGACCAAACTGGAAGCAGGCTACAAAGAGTTATACAAAGCTCTGTACTTTCATGGGCTTTGCCAATTTAATCTGGTTAGAATATCACACTTTAAAACTTAGTATGTGTGGTACACTTACTGAAGGAGGAAGAATGTGGAGAAAGAAGACAAAAAGCACTGTTACAACAGAAAAAGCTATTGCTTTTGTGAATACTGGATAGTTCTAGGATTGGCTTTCCTTTCAAATAACAAACAGCATTTTGCTAATGTGAAGTAAAGAAACTGCATGCTGCAATGCTTAAAATGAAAGTGCCTATTAAGCCAAATTAAATTGCCTTCCCAAATGGGTTGATGGTGAAACTGCTTTTATACAGGACTGAAAGGAGTATTAGAAATCTCCCAAATGGAAAATACATGAGGTTTGAATTTCCTTTTTTTTTCAGAACAGCATATATTCCCTGCTACTGTAAACTTACTGTTAGATTTTTTTCTCAAAGATAGATGAACAAATGCGCTTGTGGTACTTCTACAAAAACTCTGGATGTTAGATGCTTTATTACATATTCTCCAGTCACTTGAAATAATGTGATGATCTTCTACAAGACAATATATGATGCATGATAATAAGTTTGCAGAGTCTGGGTTTAGACCCAAGCACCCATCTTTATGCCTGATGTGAGCAGCAGAATGGTTTTGTAACATCTGCTGTATTTATTGATCTAATAAAAATCTTTTGAGCTGGTGGTCCTTGAGATAGTGAACATGAATTCAAATATTCCTTATTATTTTCATCATTTCTTATGTAATTGTGCACAGTTGGTGACAAAGTAGATTATTATGAGTTATTACTTACAAAAATGGGCATAAACAACATAGAATCCAGGCTAATTATGCTTCTCTAGGCATAGAAACATTTCTCTTAGCATTAACAGTCATTGACAATGACAACTTTGGACCAGAACCTGCTTTTCTTTCCTTGGTGTTCTCTGTAACTGCTTAAGTATATCTATTGAAGGTAGTATTCCATATTTTCACCACTGTCAGATGTGTTCTCCATTAGTTTGGTTTAATTTAAATGAAACATATTTCATTTCTAAATTTAGCAAAAATATGTCTCTGGGTGGTGCTCTCTGACTTTTCTGTAGACTGATATCGCCTCATATTTTGGCTTTTCAAACTCTTCCAAGACTTTGGAAAACTCACTCCTTTTATTTTCAGTCAGATTTCCATATAATTAATCACCCAAAATATATACTGCTTTTCATCCAATTGAGATTGAAATGGATATTTTTAAACTCTACATCATATACTGTTATTATCACTTATACTTAGCAGTAACATGCTTCTAAATGATTATCCCGTCCACTTAGTCTTTGGTTTACCTGCATCTTGTGAGCTCCTGCAGGCAAAGAGGATTTCTGTTCATATGTTTTAAGGCCATAGCAGATGAAATCAACAGTGCAATTTCCACAATGGATCTCCTTCATGCTAAATGGCAGTCCAGAAAGTCTAGTGAATGCTGGGTATTGAACAATAAAATTCATTGTTAACACATACCTCTTGCTGCCTGGAATTCAAAACATACAATTGTTTATAGAGTTCAGGGATAATGGAAAAAGTCTGTGATTGGTTTATGTTATGTATCTCAATGCACAATATTTTTATACATGCAATAGAAATGTGTTACACTATAAATGCATTTTTTTCTGTATAACTCTACTTTATAATACTGCAGATAAATAATATCTGTTCCTAGAAATTCTATATAACAGCTCTGAGATGGCTTTCCTTCTTGCCATACACTATTTTAATATTTACTTTTTTGCAGAACTATTTGTGTTTGTTTTATAATAGATAAAATTGTTTTCACATCTTCATTAAAGTGACTGGGGTTTTTCTGTTGAGTTGGTTTGTGGGTTTGTTTGGGCTTTTTTTGTTTGGGATTATACAGGCCCATTGTGCTTTGTGATTGACTTCCTCTTTGAAACTGTTTTTTTCCTCTTTAAAACTTAAATAATTCTTTTCCTTTAAGCAAAAGTAGTATCAAGTTTTTTCCCTAAGTAGTTTACATTAAATACACTGTTTTCACAGCACACTACACCACTTAATAGTTTGTTCTAGACTTAGCTTGAACATGTATGGCTTCAAAATGTGTCAAAGGTTGACAGGTTGATAGTGTACTGAGGGATTTTTTTCTCTTGTTTTTTATGTTTGCATCTTGGGCTCTGGTTGAATGAAAACCTACCTCCCTTTCCTAAAAACTGGATATGGAGCACGGTTCACCAATCATGAGTAAAAATGACAACATAATCTGCATTTTTTAATAAACTATACATAAACTCAGTTATTAATATATTTAAAAATTACCTC
>VXBO01002563.1:597-14009 GCA_013400135.1 Rhinoptilus africanus | reverse complement strand
ACTTAAAGGTTTACCTAAATGTTCTACTTAAAAACAGTGCTGATCACCTTAAACTCCTGTTGCAAGGATTTTGTTTATGACATGATTTTCCCAGGAAAAACTTAAAAGCATAAACAAATCAGAATGGGTCCTCTGTATTTGTAAGCACGTATGTAATGCATTTAAATGCATATGTTGACTGTTCATATATATGTATATAAGTGATGTATTCTATATGTACACACGCACAAGATCCCACATTGTATAGATAGGCATCACGTTTCTTACTTTTGCAGATATATGGGTATATCCAAGATACTTAAAGTAAGAAATGTTTCCTATGGTCACAGACCTTTATTTGCACTTAAAGACTGCTCCTATCAGCTGCTGGAGAAAGAATATTACCTGGATCTTTGTTTTGATGCGGTGTATCTCCATTTACTTTGTCGTCTGTAGGGCCAGTGGAGATATGATTGCAGCACATCCTGGAATACCTACAGTAGCTTCAAGTATTAGGGATAAAACCAGCAGCACATCCCCAGGACAATGACAGTAGATGTTATTCACTGCAGATGTTACCCAGCTCAAAGGTACTGAACAGAGACCGATAGTTATTGTCTACATTATGGAGTTCCCATAGTAGATCGTTCTGCCTCCTCAGTCACTGTATCTGCACTGGTTCCTGACACAAGTGGGATCCCTGTGTTGCCCTACTCTACGTTGTTTAGAGTTGGTGCATGTGGAGCTAGTGCAGAATAGATTTTTCTGCTTAAGCTAATATGAAAGTGTACATAAGCTGTTTTTATTTGGGTTTACTTTCATGGACTTCAAAAACGGCCACAGGCACCAAACTGTCCAAAAATCTCTTGTGCCTTGCTCCTAGATGAAGTATTAACCTTAAGAACATATTTGGCTTAAATTTCTGATCCTAATCAGAACCAGAACCAGAACTGGAATCAGAACCAGAACCAGAAAAACAAACAAAAAAAAGCCAACAGACAAAAAGCAAGTTACAAAGAATCCAGCGAGATAGTAGTTTCAGCAGCAGTCAGCCAAAAAATTCCCAGTCTTTAATCTTTGGTACTAGCTACTCATTCCTGGTTGTGACAGGAGAAAAGTATGTGGGTCTGTGGCCCAAACCACAGATGACACAATATTCGTCTGAAGTCTCTGAAAGGACTGTTCATCAGCTGGTTTTCACTTTAACACACTGTTTACAGGAAGAGGTAAATAGTTTGATCCAAACAAGCTCATAATTCTGGTTTTAAAGCAGACACTTTTTTCATTCTTTAAATGCAGAACTTTGAAGTAGTGCATTAAATAAGGCTGTGTTCGTTTGTAAAATCACAGTCTATACAGCTGCTCTTCATTTCATGCAAGCAGCTTTAAATTATTTGATCATATTCTCCTTCTGAAAACTGAGTCTGAAAAACAGAAGGATTTACAAGTGCATTCTGTTGCTGTTTCTTTGTCCCATCATTAAAAATGAGGTTGTAAATCAAACAGTGCATGGATTTCCCTTTTGGCATATTTATACCCTACAGGTCATTACTGTGTGTGGGCAGAAAGTGTTGCACTTCAAAGCTATTATCAACCTTCTGTTAGTGGAATTACAAGTTTATCTCTGAACAGACCCATACTTGATTAAACATTTATCGTTTGTAGCCTTTTTTCATCATAAAAATATAAATGAGATGACNTTTTTTTGTTCCACTATACTCAGTCTATATTCAGGAAGTTTCCTATTCACTGAGGATAGAGAATTTGCACTAAATTATACGACATCTATATTCTTTATATGCCTTATTATGAACTTACATCTCTCTTGTCATCACATCAGCAAAAGGGGTAACAAGGAGCAGTAGTAAGATGCAATGNAAGTAAGAGTTCTTTTGGCATAGTTTTTCAAGAAAAATACACAGTGCTCTCAGCACTAATATTAACATGATATTTTTTTTATATAAGCCTTGGTTATTTTGCTTCAAAAAATTTCTCAAAACAAAATAAACATCACTGATGGCCTTAAACTTGAAATATACTTTTCAAATTAAAAGAGAAAAGCACGTGGCAGTTACTGCATGGAAACAGATCACTAAACAGTATAGTTGCTTCAGAAAAAGACAATACAATATGACACGTTTAATAAAGTAATGCCAATCATGGAGTAAGACGGTGAAGTGGGCAAATTTCTGTTTTCCTCTGTAATGATTGTCTTATTCCCTGAAGCATAACACTTGATTACCCTCATCTTTACATGGATAACTACAAATGTTATTATTTGCTATAAAATTATCCAGCCCTTCTGAAAAATTAATCTCCAGCATCTGTCCTTGCCATTTTTCTGCACCCATGAATAACACATGCTGATGGCACACAGTGCAAAGCAAGACATACTNTTCAGGAAGTTTCCTATTCACTGAGGATAGAGAATTTGCACTAAATTATACGACATCTATATTCTTTATATGCCTTATTATGAACTTACATCTCTCTTGTCATCACATCAGCAAAAGGGGTAACAAGGAGCAGTAGTAAGATGCAATGAGGAGTTCACCTGCCTACACATGAAGGAGCAGCACCAGATGTGAGGCATGTCAAATAATTTCCACTGAAACTTTTTGGTAGAAGTTTTTCCTCAAAAGTATCTGACAATTAAATCTTGAATTTCTTAGGATAAAAATCTTTGGCAAGAACTATTTTTCTATATTCTCCAGAAGTAATAAAGAATCAAATTTCTGAAAGTATAGTAAAAACTGCTATTCAGAAGAGAGACATTCAGTATTTTTATTTTTGCACCCAAAGCTAAGCTTTGAGAATGCACTTTGTTAACATGTAAAAAAGGGTGGAAAATTCATCCTTATTTAGCATATCATTAAGAAGAGTACCTAAAGCTAAGTAATTGTTTCTGTTCACTGAAATAAACAAAAACGACTTTCCAAGAATTCCGTAAATCCTAAAGCACTATAAAAATTGATGGCTTTTCATTGTTCAATGAATTTAATCACAAGAAAATAAAAATGAAGCTCTGTGATATTTTAATAGAATATAGTACATAGGACAACGTGCAAGGAAAAAGAAATGATATCACACAGCATGCTAATGGGCCACTGCAGTAGGATGCAGCGCAGTATAGCCCCATTCAAGTACAAAAAGCATTTGAGGTTATCAAGTTAGCCTTCACACAGACACATGGCCCATTGACTAGATCACACGTGATATCCAACTGAACTTGCTTAGAGGTAGTTTAGGTAGTTCGAAACAGCACCAATGCGAGAAGCAAAGAGTAGTTTTAAAAGGCATGTTGCTCAGCAAGTGTTCCTCTGGCCAGGTTTTAGAAGGAATTTCCACTCATGGGTGTTGTTTGGGAATGGTTCATTAAACTGATGAAAAAGTTGAACCGGTTCATACTCAGATAATCTAAGGCATTCTAATGATCGGAGAGAAAATAACACTTAAGTATGATCTACGTTCAGTGGGGGGGTGTGTGTAGCACAATCATCAGGAAGGCTCAGAAACCTACAGGTGAATCCTCTACCAGTCAGCTCTGCCTCTGCAATCGTATGTCACAAATTGCTGCAGAAGGTTCTGTTTTCTTTTGGAGTCTAACCTCTTTGCACATTTATGAGAGGAATCTTTGATAGATGGGTGTAATCCATTCATTAGATTATGGATCCTAGTTCTCCCAGGGGTAGTTACAAATCCATATGATGCTCTTAATATTCTTTATTTTGCATCTGAATCCATGATTTATTTGAAAGATGTGTCGATCTGTATGTAAGCAGACAGCTCCCTGTTGGACCATTATACCATTTAGGGAGATTCATGTGTATTTTTTGTTTCTCTAACATACAGATTATTTTATATTCTAAAAAAGTGTGTTCCTCCTTCACTCATTGGAGACAATAAGGTATGAGTAATAATGCTTACAAATGCAGAGTTCTTCTTTGTACAAATTTTATCACTGAAGAAAGAATCTGGTCCCCAGAAAACTGCAGAGACACAGCTTTGCACGGAAATACCATTCTCAGCCAGCTCCTTCATTTTTGGACTCACTTCTTCAAGGTGAAAAGCAATCTAATCAACCAAGTACCAAAGACATGCTCCACTGTAAGTATATATATCCCTGCTCTGGCAGGGGGGTTGGACTAGATGATCTACTAAGGTCCCTTCCAACCCTGTGATTCTGTGATTCTATGATTCTATATGAATAATAACACTGATTTAGAAGAAAGAGAGGATATGAGGTCAACCCTTTTGTGAGCTAAAAAACTCAATGTACCTGAGAGATCTGAGAGAAGCGTCAGGACTTACAGATGCTTGAAGGGAAAAAACCATGCAGTGTTGGACGGAGAAAATCCTGAGAAATTCCTTCCCATTGTAGCATCTTTGTTTTTCTTCCACAGACCTGATCCACTGCTTATTGAAAATAAATAGACAAGAAACAAAAATATAATGCCCTCATTCTTTCTTAAGATCGTATTTCATGTTAAATGAAAAGTCAAAACCCTCAAAAAACACAGTTAAGAAAATGTCTGCAATAGTGCATGCTTTCATTCTTCACAAAAATGCTGAGGTTTGTTAAAACCTCATCTGCTTGAGATGCTGTCAGTAAAGCTGCATTTAGTATTTGTGTTAGTCCAGAGGCAGACGAAGAAATTAAAACATGTCATCTAGGACAGTTAAATTTGCATGAACCAACCATTAAAGCAAAGAATGCATTCATAGGCATTTATTTTTATGTGCTTTTAAGAAGGATGTCAGTGCAGTCTTTTTTTATTAAATTGCCAAAATCATTATCAGGATATTTTGCAGTGGATAAATTTAGAATTTAGATGCGAATGCTTAATTGGTTAATGTGCTGTACTAGGAAAAAGACTTGGGAATTTTTTATATTAGAAAACTATTTTGGCATCAGAAATTAGATTGCATCAGAAGCTTTTGAATAAGTATCCTGTTTGCATGAGATTTATGGAAACCATAAATGTGTAATCAAAAAGGTAATAAAGCCACTTTGTAAGAAAAGTAGGATCTAAATAAGTATTAAGAATGCCTTTCTAGTAAATACTTTTGTAACTTTTTAGTTATACTATTAGTGTTTTGTCTGATAATTTAGTCAGTGGGAAAGAGCATCTGACAATATCTGTGAAAGAAACTATCTCCCATATTTGCTTTTGAAAGAATTCCAAAAACTTATTTAGCAAAAGCTAAACATTAAGGTATCCATAGCCAATTTTATTTTTTAAAAATCTTTCTGATTACAGAAACTGATCACAAAATACAAACTGCCTACAAGCTGAGATCTAGCTTTCAGTACTGAGCATTTTGTTTAAATGCTTATTGTTCTGATTCCCAGAGAGCTCCTCTCCCCAAACTGTTTTCAGAAAACCAAAAAATATTTATTAACATTTTGCTTGTTTAAGAATGACACGTCAGAGTAATTGATTTTGAAAACTGTTCAAGGATTCTCAAGGTCATTCACAAAAGGGGCTGTATTTATGCTTTCACTTGTACCAAGAGGTATTTGAAGATGACGTTAGTTATCACTGGAGAAAGAAAAAATTGTCATGGAATTATTCGAGGTGCTTTTTGTTTTGGATTTAATACATTAAAATAGTGGTAAATATAATAAAAATAGTTTGTATTACCTACTTGGTATCCAAGGTACTTTCCATCTAGTCTATTTTCCGTCTAGTCTCTTCTCCCCACCAGCAGATCAATGTACAGACGACCCTTCTGACAGATGAATGGGAGCAGGAGGGCTGTCATCTCCAACTTCACTTCAAGAGGCATTGAAAACTCCAGTGCCACAATGGAATTTATTTGAAGCAACTGTCAGATCTGTATGAATATTTCTCTTAGAGATGGAAAAAGTAGCTAGACCTAACTCTCTGGTTTAGATGTAAGCTTTCTAGCTTTGATTTTCTCCTGGCTTCTCCTCCAGCTCAGAAAGACTTCTGAGTTGATGCTGTTAACCTTGAAAGTATCATTTGACTTAAGGCTAAGCAAGGCTTATAAAATGTGATAGCTAGTACAGATTGAACCACCTGTGCAACTGGCCTAACTCTGTCAAAGCCTAATAAGTTAGAGCATCTTCTCTGATATGGGCTTCAACCTTTTAGGCTTTTAAGGATGCATAAAAACACATGGGTTATTCATGGCAATTCTCTGCAGTTCTTTGCTTTCTGATTTTGCCTAAATCACATACATATCTGCATACTTACATGGTAAAACATCACTGACATTTCTCATGCTCTGCTTGTATAGGGAAAACGCATCTTCACTGATAATTAAAACATAGATTGAGTCTCTTTGGCAGACTCCTGAGCACCACAGCGTGAACCTTTGCTGTGACAGATACAGTCAACAGCATCTTTTAACAAAAGTACTTCTTGACTATGTAAATTCAACTTTTATTTATTAAATAAAAATAATCAATATTGGTGTTTAGCATTTATTCATCAGATAAAGAATTGTAGAGGTGAAGAAAACAAAGAATATATTTGTTTTTCTACTTTATTTTTTATTTTATAAGAACGGGGTTTTCCTTTGTTACCAGTGATTACAGTCTTTAAAGGAGCACATTGTGATTCATCAGTAGCATGGTGAAGGTGTCAGCAAACATGTATTTTTATTAATGTGGGAAAGATGATCATATGAAAAATATTCAGCACTTGATTTATCTTTAACATATGATGAAATACTGAATACAGTTTTCATCACTTTCCAGGAATATCCCTAAAGAAGCTGTCAATGTTTTTATTACTGTGGATCAAATTAGGCTAATATCTTTTGACAGCAATTGTAAAACAATAACATTTAATTTACATTTAGCTTGAAATTTATCTGTGAAATATGAGGCATTTTGAATTACATTCTGTTCTTTTTTATATCTTCTCAATTTAATTGGGTAGAAATGAAAGAAAAAAATAAAAGAATGACACTCCAAACTCATTGTGTGCATGTGTGCCCAACAAGGTCATGGCAATGTAAGCAAAATCTGATTTGTGAAGAGACAAAAGATGAGACGATAAGGGATGGACAGGTTTTAGGTTTACTTGTCTCTCACCTGTGTTATGGTCCTTCAAAAAGGTGTTGGTGGTTTGTAGGACAGAACATTATTGTTTATCTACTGCTGATTGGTGAATTCTTGAGCAAGGAAGGGTTTGGGTAGGCAGTTCAGATTGGTGTTACCTGGAAACAGGAGTTTCCTGGAAAATCAAAGGATGAGGCAGAAAGAAAACAGTCAAGGAAACAAAGCAGTAAAGGTACAATAGACTAAAAGCTTCAGAGATGACAAAAGGAGTGAGACTTTACCTAGGGACAGAAAAGAAGTGTTGTGGGGTTTATTGCACCCTGGAATTACTGGAATGAGAACAAGCCTAACAGACAAGACACTGTAGTCAGGGAGAAGTGGAAGACAGTTGTTTCATTATGTCTCTTTTATTTGTTCGCAATTTCCTCTATTCCAAATGATCTACTATCTAGCTAGCCTACAGATAAAACCTATTGGAGCCTTTGATACCCACTTTTCAGAAAAAGACACATCTAAAAGCTCTGGCAGTCCTGTGGCCTCAGGAATACATGAGGAATGTTCATGGCTTTCATGCTAGAATCACCTAAATACACAGAGCTGTGTACATCTCTGTACACACCACAGACACAGTGAGGGAATGTTTAGCAATAAAATTTTGTGAACAAAGATATTTGTTTTTAAATGCAAAATGTTGGTGTGGTTTTTCCCACTTTTTCCACAGTCATTTAACATTTGGGTTTTGGGGGTTTTTTTCATTATATTTTTTGAAAAATTAAGAGTGTGGTCACAGAGTAATTCATAATAGGTATTTAGAGACGTGAGAATAAATAGTGAGATCCGAGTTCATGTTATACCTCATTCAGACATGACTGAGAAGGTCTGTCGTGTATTGATCCACATATCCTTGAATCTCCTTTTATTACTAATTTTTTTTTCTAAAACTAGACACATACTCATTTCACCTAGGCAGTAACCCAGTTTTGACTTCCTCCTTGACCTTTTAAAGAGAAGTAATTAACATGAATTTAATAAACTGCTTGATGATCCTTATACTCAACTAATTATTTGACCAAAAAAATTAGAAATTTTACAACTTCCATTTGCTTCCTGGATTTACCATAAAGTGGTAATACTTTGTGTTTTAAAAAATTAAGTTTAAGGAAACAAACTTGCAGCAACCATGCTATTGCCTTGCACTTCTGGTGTGCTCTGTTGCCTGTGTATGCCTGGTTTTAAGCTCGTTGGCAGATTTGGCAGAGAAGTCTCAAAAACCTCATCTTCTTCATATTAGTTGAGGACTGTTGCTTGGGTGGAGAAGTGGAACTTCACCTTCTAGTGAGAGAAACACTGGAGTGTTATGAAACCAGTCTTCTTGTTTCCACCGCTCATCAAATTGCTGGATGGTAGCTAGAACAGGTCACGTGGAGGGAGGCGAGGTTGGGGCGGGGGGGTCAAAAAGCAGTTCCGGACACCTCTCTAGGAAGCCAGTTGAAAAAGTCGGAAATTAAACAATAACGCAATCTGCTATTTGGGCAAACTAAGTAGACCAAAGAATTTAAGGGAAGCCACTAAACAGAAAGATAGTAAACGAACCAGAAATATTTACAGGTGATGTATTTATTGGCATATTTTTCCGTTTCCATTTGGGTTTGCAAAGAGTAGCAGAGCCATTCTAGAGGTTTCTTTCCTTTTCTATAATCTCAGTTATTCTGAATGCACCACAAAGGTTCAGATATTTCTCAGGTTCAGATGTTGCTCAGGAAGAATGCAGAAGAGGCAAGTCACCTTTTCGAAGAATATTTTGCAACAGAAGGAACTGGAATAATCTCAGAAATTGGCCGGCTCAAAAAACAGACAAGCCCAAAACTTATTTGATAATGAAAGACAGAGAAAGAGAGATGCTGCAATCTCGGGGGGGGAGGGGGGAACCCAAACAAAAAAACCCCAAAAAACTAACAACAACCCCCCACAAAAATAAACAAACAAAACTCTCCAAAAAACAAAAAAACCACCACCACCACCAAAAACATTAAAGCATAATTCTTCAGACTCTTCTACATACTGCACCAATATCTTCTGATGAGATCTTTGGACTGCTCAGAGAATCTCAGAAGGGTTTTAAATTTCTTTAGACACAAAGAACTAGTCATAGATTTAATTGAATGGCTGTGGAGGCTTGAAAACAAGATGAATCTCTAAAAGTTCAGCCATTCTTATATTTCTCAGACCTACTCTAAACTCAAAACTTAGAAACCTTACTGAAATATGAATCTTCATTTTTTACATATTTTTTTCTTCTTTCATTCTGTGTAATTTGATTTTCCTTTTCTTCTTTCAGAAGTAAGCATAAAAAGAACTTCTTTTATACTTTCTATATGAATAAACTATGCAAAGACCATTGCACAGTTGAAATACCATAGAAGGCTGTTTTGTTGAGGGATATGTTTGTAGATTTTAAAATTTGTTCAGAAATTATGCAGTTAGAAATATGCAACCTGATTTTTTAATAACTTTAAATAAATTAGAGCAAACTCTACAATTGAAGACAAAATCAAAACCATTTATACAGTTCTGAAGATGTTTTCCCAAACAATAAAACAAACAACCAAATAATTTTAAGGCATAGCACTCATGTCTTGAAGAAAGGTCACTCACTGAGGGAAAATGAATGATGTCTTTGTGTCTGGTGGATTTTTTTGTGTCTGGTTTGGTTTTTTTCCCTGTATGGTTTTGTAGGATAGTCCACTCAGAGGTCCACTGAGTAGTGCAGACTTCCATGTAGCCAAGTTCAGTTCTTTCAGGCTTTTTAATTTTTGGATTTCTAAATATTTTGATGATGCTAATCCATAAATATAAACATGAGTTTACTGATATTAGACTTATTTCTCTGAGTTAGTTACCTTTCTTGGTAGCCTCATGGGACTCCAGCACAACAACTATGGAAGGCTGAAGAAGTAATTTGAAAAAATATATATTCCATTCCTCAGGAATGTCTGTCTTTATGCAGCAGTTATCCATTGCTTTGTCATTTGCTTTGACTCATTGCTGCTTTATTGATCACCCTGTGATATGGGAAGGCTAGGGCTTCAAACACACAGATACACTCTTTAAAATTCCAGTTTGCATCACCAAATGATACAGTAAAATATAATCCTTTACATGGGGAAGCTGAGTTTGCAGTAGCAAAACGTGGGGAATGGCAAATCAAAAAGCAGAGCTATGTAAGATATAAAGGTGGACCCAGCATATAAATAATGGCATTAGTTAGGGGTGGCATCCTTACATATGGGAGAAAAGGCAGAGTAATTTGTCTCTGTCTGGTTTTCCTTTGTTTCCATTCTTGTAGAGGCTGTAGCTGTCTTTCACAGTTCTTGTAAACTCCTTTGTGTTTTCACCACATACAGGAAGATTTATATATGCTGAATACATTTTCTTTTTAGTCTTTCTTATGCCCTAAAGCCAGTTCTACTGGTTGCATTCCTTCAGTGACCAATATTGAGCCTTTTTTTCTCTTATAAGCCTGGTGCCATCTCATGCCTGTATTTTCAAGGCTTATGGTGTCAAAGCATAATATGAAGTACATAAAGGGATTGGAGGGCATGGGGTGTGGAAGTATCCAGGCCAGAGATTTCCAACCACATTTTGTCTTCCTCTTTTGCTGCCTTTGAACTACATCGATTCTTACCTCCTTGACTACACCATGGCCTTGCTTTTCCAGGATGGATAAGAGCTGTACTCAGTCTTCTTGAAGTGCAAGTCATGGATTCAAGTTTCTTCAGAATCTGAAGAGGCTAGGGAACACTCTACCATCTCCTATGGATAAGTTAGTGGCAGACATACAAAAGTCGGGCATTGCTGCTTCTTGTAGAACTTTTGAGAAGAAGTAACCCTGTTTATACTTTATACTAGCCCAGTCCTCTTGGTTCTCCACATGGTCACTAAATCGAATCCTGGAAATTCTTAGAAATACCTGCACCAGTTCATATTAATTCTCTAGTTCTGTAAAAGTGGATCACCTGAGCATGCTTTCCTTAACTGCTGTCGAAGTAGATACCTAGAGAGCTTTAGATATAACAAAAAATATAGCAATTTGATTTGTTGTATTGCTTACACACATCTGAACTTCATCTATATTCTAACTCAGGCAACATGTATACACTTTCAGCTTTGCTCCGGATACCAATGCATAAAACTGCAGGACAGTATTTTCTTTTCAGCAAGCCAGTGAGTATACCTGTGCTAGGGGATATTCTGTACATTATGAGACACAAAGCAGTGTGTGCTATTTTTACCGTCTTCCCAGAAACCTCTGCTTACTTAGGTTTGAACACCACTTGATTCCAGACTACTCAGTGTTACCTTTAAGAAACTCTCTATGGTCAGGGATGCTGCTCATCTACTACTATCACAAATACGACAAGTGAATACTTAATGATAATAATAGTCCCAGAGTTAAAAAAACAGTGGCAACAATCACTTTTAGGTAATATACACCACCAAAGATTCATAAACTTGACAACAAGGTACACTTCCGAATTATCATTATAAATGCAATAGCTTTCAAAATAAATTAAAACACTCCTTCATTGATATTCTGAAAAATCTTCCCCCAAAATGTCAAACTCAGGAAACAACAGAAAGTTTTTTAATGGCTTATAAGATTTGCTGTGAAAATAACACTTCTTTTTCTCATATACAAAATACTGAATGCTAAAATCATATGTTTGGTATGAGGTCTTTTTTTAAAAAAAAATAATCATAGCTATAAAAATAAACACTGTAACAAACTTAAAAAAAGAATAGAATTTAAAATAGGGAATTTAATAATGAGAATGAACATCAGATCATCTATTGACAGTATGCATTAGGCTTGCTACTAGCAGAAGATAATTATTCACCTGTATAATACAAGACAATTCAGATTCTGAAACTGAAATTTAATCTTTTAAACATTGGTTAATATTATCAGCCACAAATTTTCTGGGACTTTTAATTGTCTGATTTAAATTAAATGCTTTTCGCCAGCTTTTGTTAACACCCAATTAATTTTTAAAACCAATTAAGATAAAAATCACCCATAATAATATTATACTTATCATTAAGCCTATAATTTTGCCAATCTCATTTTCCATTTTTGACCTAGTATTAATGATTCCTGATTAGAGGGTAGCATAGACTCTAGGGTTTGTGTCTATGATCTGTTGATGCATTTGGAAAAGCATGTTCTCTTGAATTGGATATTGGTTTTGCTAACTGCAGAGGTAAGTGAGTAATTTACAATGAAGATTTCGTTTGACACGTGTAACCCATTTTTAGGCTAACATGATAGCTACAAGTAGATCACAGTTTCCTAAAAATATTAATTGAATATGTGCAAGATAATTCCTTTTACATTTTGAGTACTACAGGAGGGAATGGATAGAAGTAAATGTAAAGATGTTTACTGGTGGTTCAAGACAATTTTCTGTTTCATGATTGTAAGATTGCACAAGAATATTTGGTGTCAAAGTCGAAGTCCTAGTGTTGCAAATGTGTTTGTGAATAATGAATGGTCATAATGCTCTCAAACCCAGTCCCAATGGAAACAGTGTAATTCTTTCTTATTTTCTGGAAGCCTGCTTTTTGTAAGTTCTTGCTGCAAGACTTCAAATGCTCGTAACCAATGAGTAGAAGTGAAGCTGCAAGTATGGATAAAAGGGAACCATTTAAAATGAGAACTAATACCACATGGAAATGGTTCATATTCTTTCCACAAACATTAATAAGCTTCTGCTCCGTATTTATACTAGCTCTACTGTCCTAGTGTATTTCTAAGAGTTCTCTTGTAAGCAGTATAACCTCACTTTCCAATATGATTAGACTGTCATATTTGTGTATGATAGAACATGACATTAAACAACACAAAGTGAATAACCCAGATGAACACTTGTTGTCAACATAGTTCATGTAAATACAGCTGAAAAGCTCTGCATTTCAGAAAATGAAACCTTTTATTCCCAAAGGTCTGAAAGTCAGAATGCAGACAATTTATCATATGTCTTTCCATAACCCATTTTACTTTCTGGTTGCCGAGGACTAGGTGCTTTCTTTCTGATCATTTACATATCTCCTTTTAATGCAGTCACTGGTTGGTCAGAGTTATTTACTTATGCCTGAAGGTACAATGTAACTGAGTACATGTGTTTAAGAAAAGAATTTCTATAAAACAGCTATCAATTATTACAAATAATCAGCAGCAAGTCTGCATGTAATTGTTCTCATGTGTACCAGTAATACAAATAAGTCCAAGAACTGAATTTATAATTTATAAACCTGATGAGTTTTTCAAGAGTGAATCTAGAAACAATTTAGAAAATCTTTATTAGTCTTACTGCAAACATGTCATATGATAAACAGATAT
>VXBO01002562.1:63341-85517 GCA_013400135.1 Rhinoptilus africanus | reverse complement strand
GAAGAAAATAAACCACGTGGATGAAATATTCTTCATATTAGCAATGAAAGACATTTAAACAGCCTATTAAAACAAAAGAAATATTAAAATTAATTAATTTGTTTGATTTTGTGTCTTTCATTAAGCTGTTTCATTATCTTGGTTATATACTCATAAACCCACAAATGTTAGCATAAAAAATTATGGAATCTAATAATTAAAGTAGAACGTGTTTGTTACGTCCTGGTCTAACTAAATTGGGCACCCTTTCCAGCTCATTAAAGTAATGTTGGGTTCCAGCTGATGGCAGTCTTGGGGGGTGACTGGCAAGAAGGAGGGACGGTCTGCAGAAGGTGATAGATACAAGCAAGCTTCTTATCGGCCTGCAAGCCTGCCATCGATTTGCAGAAGCTTAAAGAAGCTTTGAGACAATTATTTTAACGTTCCAGCCTTTCACAGTGTTCTCAGTCACCTTTCCTTCTCCCCTTCCACCTCGGCTTTTCCATTTCATGAAGATTTAAGCTGCATTACCTCTCATCTTATAAAATTTCCCACTTAAAGACCTAGTAAGGGAGAAGAGCAAATAATTTAACTAGTTTGTTTTTAAAGAATTATGATGGAGGCTTGTACTTCTGCTAGTGATGTAGCCTCGGTAGATAAAGACATAAGTCAGTTTCCAAGGCTGTCAACACTTTTTCTGGGTGTTAAATTAATTTTTAGCATACTTTTCTATTATGAAATACTCATTTAAAAAGGAAATATGTCTCCTGTGTTTTGGATAATTATTGTAACTGTCTATTTCACGTAGACTAGTGTGAAAAAATGTGACTATAAGCAATTGATAGGGGTTGAACTTCCAGGGGAGAGCTTTATTGTTCATAAATAATTAAGCAGTTTATCTAGTACTATTATTACGTCAGGACATGGTGCCAGGACCAATGTCAAATTACAAACTTAACTTTGTGGCTGTTGTTTCTACTTTTGTGATAGAAGGCATGATCATTCAACTTGATGGGAACAAGAAGGGGTTATGAAGGACTCAGGTTTTAAAACATACGTAGTTCACCTGCTCAGAGGAGGTTCTGGCTCTCTTCATTCCAGGGTTTGGTTATTGAGACTCAGAGAGCCCGCTGAGAGAGAACGCATCTGGTGGTCCTGGAAAGGCAGCTCTGCAAGAACCTCCCCCAGGGATGACCCTTCTTCCCTGGGAGTTGCTTTATATGGAGGTCTTCACCCTGCTCTCTCCCTCCCCCTGTTACAGGTTTCACTGGCACAGACCCTGACACAGATCTGCAGACAAGTGCTTGCTCTGTAAAGAAGGAAAGCAGAATATTTTGTCAGAACAGAAGATTTTTCTGAAACAAAGGCTCAGTTTTTCAAAAAGGTGTTACAGAAAAGCAACCAAGTGAATACCAAATGCATTTAATCAAAGCCTAGAGACAGCTCACAGCAGAATTCCAGGCGCTGAACTCCATTCTGAGCTGCAAGGCAGCACAGCTCTCTGTCTTGTTACTTCCCCGTCTCTCTCTCTTCTCTTGAGCTCATCACTCTAGTGTTAATTAATGATCAGAAATAAGGTAAATTACTATCTAGACCTTCTGATACAGGCAAAAGAAGAAAAAAACCACTTCTAAATACTCTGGATAAGGCAAAATAGAGAAAGAATGGAATACCCAAGGACTCCCTCACACACATGCACACACAAAAAGAGAAAAAAAAAATAAGAGTTATTCTGCTGTTACACTAGCTATAAAAATCAGTCCGTTTCAGTGAATTTAGTCAACACTTCATTTCCCAAAATGAGTTTTCAAAGGATTTTACATATATAAAAGCATAGAACCGCAGAAATGTTCAGATTGGAAGAGACCATCAAAGATCACCCAGTCCAAGCCCCCTGCCGTGAGTAGGGACATCTTTCACTAGATGAGGTTGCTCAAGCCCCCTCCAACTTGACTTTGAACATCATTTTCCAATGGTGAGACATCCACAGCTTCTCCGAACAACCTGTCACACTGTCTCACCACACCATCCTCATCATAAAAAATGTCTTCCTTATATTGAATCTAAATATACCCTTTTTAATTTTAATATAAATCGATTTAAATTAATTTAAAATAACTGAAGGAGTTGCTGCAGCCATCCTAGAAAGGGCACTTGCAGTTTGGAACACAAGTGTCCATGACACTGAAAAGTACTGAAAAAAATACCAGTAACTTTTCTGTAGCATCAAGAAAGAAATAAGCAAACCTTACTGAATATTTATCAGATAAAAAAAAGCAGAATTTCAGATGTAAGTCCCAAAAACCAGCACAATTGCATTCAGCAGCCTTCTGAAGTTATGTTTTTTAGTTCCTTAAGATTTTAGCTTTTTGATAGAGGTGTTTATTTTTCCTTTTGGAATTTTTCAGTCAGCCCGCCTCTAGTTTCAAAATGCAGTTTGAAGGACTTTGATATTTCTTTTTTATTCTCCTAAACAGAAATATACAAATCCTTTACCCCTTATTTTGCCATCATGATATGAATGTTAATATACTGTTGAAAACAGAGGCAAAAAAATTATGCAAGCTTCTAGCAGCATTTAGAAGTTACATAGCTGCAGAACTTCTTCCTCTTCTGTCCCTGGCTCCATTATGGCATATATCTGTAAGAATATAGGGACTTATGACTTCCTTAAATTGGAAATACAAAATTCATTACACTGAAATGACATTTAATCAAATAGAGGTTTTTGTATAGAGAAAAAATTACTTTCTTTTTTTCCAGAAGTTTCCTCTAGAGCAACGAAGTCTCACTACTCATTACTGACCTTTCTATATGTTTATTCTGTCTGAAGTAATTCATCAATATCGTAGTTACATTTAGGGATTGCATTTGTACTACTAAATTCAATAATATTTTTGCCATTGGCTTCACTGGTATTGGCTTAACATGATAAGCTTTTTTACAGCTTAATTTTTTTTTCACGTTGACTTTACATGATAGACATTTTCCCAGAAATGAAAGGAGAAATTAATAACTCCTGTAAATACTCGAAGCAGACACTACTTACACTCCGCCTGCATATGTGCAAGTCCATGGGGTGGATGCTTAGGGAAGGAGGTATAAATATAACACAAAATAATAAAAAAAAAATAACAAGCTCTAATTGTATAACTGCTAAAGTGTAGAAGTGCCAGAGTATGATAGATAGATTTGCTGGGATAATTTGCTGAAAGCAACAGAAAGAACACTCAGAAAATAGTTTGTTCTTAAAAATAAAATTGAATAATTGAACAGTTTCACAGCCATAAAGAAAGTGATTTCTAAAACTTCTGAGCTATTGTTATATAACAACCGAGAAGGTTAAAATCACATAGCATGATTCATGTAATTGCTAATATTACAGCTGAGCTATTTAAGAACAGAAATGCCACGTGAGAGAGAAAGGAAAAATAACCATACATTATGCATTACTCTCCCCCTCACATACATACACATTTCCTTTGCCTCAGTTCCTACACAGCTATTATTTCTAAAATCTATACATGGGAAAGCTTGCACTTACTCATGCAAAAAGATCATTTTGTGATTCATTTCACTGCCCAGTATCGCGGCCGCACTGTGGTCGTGATGGGTAATTTTAATGAAAGATGAGGTAGGGACTTTTCGCTGTTCCAAGTTTCACCAGTTCGAAGGTCAGTTGCTCAGGGTAGCGGGGCAGGGACATTAATCATCCGTCATACTGAATAGTGGCCTTATTCTCATATGAGGTCCTACAGTCCTGGCAACTCTACAACTCGAAAGCAGGAAGTCAAAAGACAGAAAACAGCTGGCTTAATCCCAGTGTTTCAAGTATAAATATATTTCCCAAATGGCAGCAAGGTTAAAAACTAAGGGAAAACGTCCCCAAAATGGGAGTTCTTATCATCAAAATTCAAGTGATGCAAACATACCAGCTTTTCTCTATGAAAGAGAGAAATTAGAGTTGAACAACTTCTCATTAATTAATAATAGTGTTACTACCATCATGAGGATCTGAGAACTGCAACAGAGGAAAGATTTGTAAAAGGCAGTAATATTTTTATTAATTTTGCCTCTCTGAAATAGTCTTTCAAATTGCTTCCTCAAATTATCTTCTTCATAGTAGAATACTCTGTTTTCCTATTTCTTTCCTAAGCTCTTCCCAGGAACATTTATACACGTGTGATAATGTATTTTCAAATAAAGTCCAAGATATGTGAATAATCAGGAAGAAAAAGTGCCTCAGAATAAGGTGCATATTTGCTTTGCTATGCCAAAAAGTGCATGAGCATTGAAATAATAGGCAGTAATAAGTACAGATTCTGTGTTCTCTTAAATGCAGTAATTACAATCAATAGCCAGAATCTGCTTAAAGGGAATGTAGAAAAATATTCTCCTTTTACTCTCCTTGTAATTTCTGTAGCATTGCAATGTATATATTCAGCTTGCCTCCAATAGCAGAAATTTCCAGTGGGATCAAAAGTCTGGATGATCGTACACCTACAATTTCCTCCTACTGGAAAATCCAGGAGAGGATTTTATCTGGCAGCTACTGCAGAAAGAACCTTAATGTATATTTACAGGCTCTATTAATATAATGTATATTTACAGGCTAGCCCCCAAATTCCCCCAAAAGGCTTTACATCACTAGAATGTGTTCTTCCTTTTAATTAGTCTTTATAAATGTTATTAGAAATATTTAGTAAATGTTTTTAAGGAAAAAACACCACCCAACTTTCAAAAATTAATTACCTCTGAACTAATTTAATTTTAAACTATGGGGTAAAGATTCTTCGCTTTGTCCAGAGAGAAAAGTGTAGAAATGCAGTTGTCCATGACAAAGTTATTGCACTTATTTATGAAGGAGCCTCATGAAAAATTAATAGGTAAGTGCACCAATAAAATCAAACCCATGTGACTAGTACATTCATTGTAAACCTCAAACACAACCATAATTAAATTATAATACAGGAATCACATTGTTGATTTTGGCTTGATTTTCCTTCCTGCACAAATGAAAAACTTAAACATTGTATTTTGGGATGAATAAAATGTTTTACTTGGAAAAAAATACTTAGAAATATTTACGCAGTTGTGCACAGAAAGGTCTCGCTACTCAGTGCTTGAAATAAAAGGCAAAGAAACAATTATTTAATGTCTCAAAACTGCTAGAATGTTACAATGTGAACAAAATCAAACAAGTTTGGTTATATATTAATAAAAGTGTGGTTGCAAAACCATTATGAATGTAAAACATAAACACTTATTTCATATATATAATTTAATATTAAAAGATATAATATTTATGTGTACATATATCTCTATATAACTTACTACCCCTTTTAAGTTATCAGGGTAAACAATCATGAAATTGTAATGAGCTCCATAATTATAGCAGAAGCCCTGGAAGCAGAGGCACAGAATCTACCAGAGGTCCCACAGATGAAAACATAGATGGCTTTAGAGGTTTTTTAACATAACAAAAGTAATTATTATAACAAGGGCATATTCATGGCTCGGCTGTGCTAATGAAGCTTTTAGTTATGTATTAGAAATAAGACCCTTACAGATGTTGAAAAGAGAAAGGACATTTTATTGGTAGAAAGCACACTATTGTATAGGGGATCACATGACTTGATTTTATTCAGAAGTGTGTAACAACATGTAAAAGCTAACCATAACTAATAGAATAGACCAAGCTGTTTTTAGACATATCTAAATCTGCAACTAAATCTTCTAGTTGGGCAAATAGCTTTCTTCAAAATTGGGCATGCACTGGCATCACATACACATGTAGTTTTTGTGTGGTCGAGCAGCCTGGTGCTGGTGTTTTGGTATGGTGTCCTGCTCACGGTGTGTGGTGGTAATTTTGACACAAGGCAAAAAGAGCAGCTGCACGAGTATGAAAACTGAAATTCCACTTGTGCAGAGAAATGGGAGAGTTGAACCAAAATCACATTTATTGAGTGTGAGAACCTTATCATTGCATATTAAAGTCATTATTTGTCTTAGCTTACTTCTGAAACCGTCGTGGTTTACCCCCAGCCAGCAGCTAAGCACTACAAAGCCACTTGCTCACTCCTCCCAGGGCAGGAGAGGGGAGAGGAAAAGTGAGGAAAAACTCATGGGTTGAGATAAAGACAGTTTAGTAAGTAAAGCAAAAACCATGCAAGCAAGCAAAGCAAAATAAGGAATCCATTCACTACTTCCCATCGGCAGGCAGGTGTTCGGCCATCTCCAGGGAAGCAGGGCTCCATCACGTGTAATGATTACTTGGGAAGACAAAAGTCATGACTCTGGACATTGCCCGCTTCTTCCTTCTTCTCCCAATTTTATATACTATACTGACCATGATGTCACATGGTAGGGAGTATCCCGTCGGTCCGTTGGGGTCAGCTGTCCCAGCTGTGTCTCCTCCCAGCTTCTTGTGCACCCCCAGCCAACTCAGTGGTGGGTGCTGTGAGAAGCAGAAGAGGCCTTGACTCTGTGTAAGAGCTGCTCAACAACAACGAAAACATCTCCATATTATCAACACTCTGTCCAGAACAAATCCAAAACATAGCCCCATACTAGCTACTATGAAGAAAAGTAACTCTACCCCAGCCAAAACCAGCACCTAGTTAATATCTTAAGCAGTATATACACTTTTATATTGTGGAATGATATCTACTTTGGATAAGGACAATTTGCAAACTCCTGTAGGGATATCTAATAAATATTCCTTATGGCATCAGCTATTTTTATTGAGTATTCAAAGTCTAGTGAATTAGGTGCATTGGGTTCCATTCAACTTGAAAATTTGTGATATAACTGCTCATTTCTTTGGCATTTGAGAGAAATGGCCTACAACACAAGGGTAGCAAATAATAACTAGATTTGCAACATCCCAATTTTTTCAACTGCTTTTATAGTTAGGTCATTTTTTTTTAGGCTGATATTATTTGTCAAATTCAGCTTAACTCTATGAATAGTTTCACCTGTACTTCAAAATTCTATTTTTATGGTGAATAAAATGCTTCAAGTTATCTTAAAACCAACCGTTTATATAAATTCAAATACTGGATCACATCATTAGTGATGTGGTCCAGAGTGAAAACTGTAGAAGGTGGTCATGGCATTCTATATCTAAGCTCCAGATCCCTATTCAGTACTCATTCTTTATATTAGGCTTTTGTCTTTTTTTTTTAAAATAATATTTTTGAATGTGTCAAACAGTAATGAGAAAACAAAATTTCAGGGCCATTAGTTTAATGTGGAAAGTTTAGTTTCCTGTGGAAAGCTTCCTTGGGATACGTGTATTAGTCTGAATAACAAATAACTTTGTAAACAGAGGCAAGAACACATCTTAACGTGTTGCCCTGGTTTTGGGCCGTATTGGCCACTTAGATGAACAACAGAAAAATATAAACTCAAAATAAACTGAATTAAAAAAGGGTAAGAAATAATAGCACCCAGACACCAAATAAACACAGTATAGATATTAAAGTTGCCAGAGACATAGCCAAAGAAAATTATTCACAAATGACTTCTCTGCAGTTAGTTCATTGATCTGATAGAAACAGCTTCATACAAAATATTTGTTAATAGCTACATATAATATGAGATGAAATAATGAAATTTTTCCCAGATATTAGAGGGGAAATAAAAAAATCTAAGTGTATGGTATCAGTTTTGTGCTGATTTACAGTTTGCCCAGTTTTAACAGAAAATAGGAGTTTGGTGTCTCAGCTTTCCCTGGTCTAACCATTAGACTGTAATGCTTTAGCTAATTGAAATGAGAGTTTGATATATCTGTGTATGTACACTCAGGAAAGTCCATTGCGATGTTATCCACACAACATAAGTACTTGTATCGCCCAGGGAGGTACTGTAACGTAATATGGATAATGATAAAACAAAATTATACATAATTATCTCATTTGCCTTTTTATTTCCAAGAAGAAAGAATACTAGATTAAAGAAAATAAAGCTTACGTGAAACATGCTGTAAGCCATCAACGCAGTAAGAGAAAACTCTTGGCATGAGGAAGGCTAACGAGATTATACTGTGCCTCTAGTGAATTGTGTATGACCAGAACATATGAAACAAAATTAGTCTTTCCTATTACTAAGTTTCCTGTCACAGCTAAGAGTCTTTTAAAAGACATAAACAAAAGCTATGTTACAGCTTATGATTATTCATAAGCAGAAAACCAGATATATTTCAGATACCCACTATCTATTATACTGCTTTACATGATGATCTTACATCCCATGGAAGAGAGAGGAATCTTTCTAATGTTGATTTCATGGGTGATCATGTATTAGTCTCTAAAATTCATAATTCCACAAAAATACCTTTTGACTAAAAGGTATTTTCACAGGAATATAAGCTCTATTAAATAGAACAACAACAATTTACAGAAAAGAAATGAATCTTGCAAAACTTCAGTATTCCCAATTGACTAATTTTGGAGTACTCTTAAGTTCTTACTACATGTTACGTTTCACAATATGGACATTTGCCATTTGAGATCAAGGGAGAGATGTCATCAGTGTATATTTAAAGGAGAATTATCTCATTAAATGCTTTGCTTCAACACTGTCTCTGACCTTTGAAAATCCCAGGAGAGTCCTTGTTCAGTGGTGTAGATTGGACCATCAGCATTTAGACCTGATTTAGTTGGTATTTTTAAACTGGTACAAAACACCCAAACAAAATTCTGATGTTGTTTTGTTTTCTTTCAGATTTACTATTAAGATTCAGTTCCTGAAAGATATTTAATGACACAGATCTCTTAGAATCATGTTGTATTTTTGCAATAAGCCAATAAATCAGATTTTAATAAACAACCTGTTCCAGTGTTTCACTGGGTTTGGACTAGATGTAAACTAGATAGAAGGAAGACATTTTTTACAATGAGGGTAGTGAAACACTGGAACAGGTTGCCCAGAGAGGTGGTGGAGGCCCCATTCCTGGAAATATTCAAGGTTAGGTTGGACCTTGAGCAACCTGATCTAGTTGACGATGTCCCTGCCTATTGCAGGGGGGTTGGACTAGATGACCTATAAATGTCTCTTCAAACCAAAACTATTCTATGATTCTACGAAACAGCCTATGACAAAACAACCTGCGATAACGACTGTCTGACCTTCTCCTTTGTACCCTTCCACCATTCTCACCTTAGTGTTAGCTTGCATTCCAGGTAAACTCTAAATTCAGTTCCTTCTCTCCAAAAGCCTGGTACAGGAGATAGTGTTGACATAGCTGGTTCAGCATAATCATTGTAGGTTTTCAAGAGAAACTGGATAAATCCCTAAGTAACAGGGGCCAGTCTCACAGTCCACCATGTTTTGGTTAAGAGGTTGGACTAGAGACCGACCTCTCAAGGGCCTTTTCAGATTGAATTGTCCCGTGATCCTGAGAAACAAATGATACAACGAAATTCTGTGCCAGTATCTTAGATTTAACATGAGCATAGGTGTACCAGTACTGAAGACTGGAGAATATTGGCTTGGATAAGTCACTTCACCCTGTATCTTCACCATCCATTAGTGCCTTGTTTGGCCCCTAACTTACGTAGCCTGCTTGCCTCTTCTAATTCATTTGTTGTCCAGGAGACAGGTCAACACAGAGCTAGTTTGAATGCTTCTGCACCGCTAGGCAGATAACCATTTATTTTTCACTCCAGTAAAGAATACTGGTTTTCATAAAACATCCTTATGATATAATTCTGAAGTACTTACCCTGTTTTCAGTTTTTACTCAAGGACACCTCACAAACGAAAAAAAAAAGAAGAGTTGCTTTAGGACACGGAAAGGCTGGATTAACCTTGAAAAGTGTAATTCTAATTACTTTTACTTACTCTGATAATTACGATCCTTTCTAATCTTATGAAACAAACTATACATTTTTCTGTCTTGCCAGATAATTTCTCTAAGTGATATGCGCTGTAAGCAACTTGCAGAAAGTATTCAGTAGTCACATTTTGAAAATTATTCTGTTTCAGCTGAAGTAAACAGATAAGAGTTTCCACAGTGCATAGAAGTATTCTTTTCATACTATGGCTGGAATAATGTAATTTCCACCCGTGAAAATTCACTACAAATAATATTTCCTCAACAGTGTATCAAGTTAACTTATACACTATTCTTTCAGGGTTTTCCCCCACTAACGAACTACAATATTGAGGTAAATGAACTTCAAAGGACACATTTCAACCATTAGAATGAGCTCTTTATTACATTCTGCTTTGGGAATATATAAAGTATTACATGTTGCTCAATCTTGGCAGCTGAAATGCAACTAAAGAGTATTGACTGGGAAATTTGGAAAAATACTCGAAACATTATTTTGTGCAAGTTACTGAATATAAATACAGAAAGTTTAATATTAAAATCTGAAATATATTGAAGCCATGCGGGATTTTCTCTGTATGTAAATGTAATTTTTTTTAATCTTGTGTCTATATTATTAACATCAACTGTAAGCCATTAGTTACTTCAGTACTCAAGTGTGAAAATGGTTTTTAAATAAATTCTTAAGTTATTGGGTCCAATGCTACCATCTTCACTGCAGTTAAGAACAAAGTTAAAATCCAGGTGCTTAAGACAATGAAGAACAATTTTTACAAATCTTTTCAAGAGTCTGGAGAAATATAAATGACAGGCTGAACTGTAGCTTGATCACTTAATGTATCACCCACGATATTCAACCTTTTACTCACATTTGAAAATAAATGGTTAAAAAGAAACAAACAAAAATTTGAAAAAATCCCTCACTGTACTTTACCATGTATTTCTAACTATGGGGAGACTTTGAACAGAAGGCAAAGATATGGAAATATATCATGTTTAAAGCTAAAATGAAATGGAGAGATGCACGAATAGACAGTAGAGATGTGAAATGCGAAATGGCTCTCCAAAATGAAATTCCATGACTTGCATTACATTAATTACAATACCTTTTGCTGAAAGATAGCCTTGCTGTTTGTTGAGGTGTGTCAGGGGAGTGAGGCGAGAGACCTTAAATGAAATTAAATTGCCGTTCTTTGAAATGACCCAATCTATTGGCCTTATGTCTAAGCAAACAGTTAAGCTGTGGAGGGTAACAAGAAACATGTGTTTAAATAGAGAGTGGGGGGAGTGCATGGGATGATCAGGTGTACAAACTACCACTTGTTTCTCCTCCCCCTTTCTGAGTCCAAAGGTGCTGCTCGCTCTTCATACCCTGCCTTGCCCTTAGTGCAGCAGAACTGCCAGCACCTGACATCCCTTTGATAAATAGAAAGCAGCTGATGTCCCAAGGATGGCTATTGATCTCCTTGCAAGATGAAAGTAAATGGAGGATCTAAGTGATGCTATATACTTGTTGATTCACGCATGCCCTTCCTGAGGATGAAAGAAGTTTCAACTGTTCCTACTTCGAAGGTGTATTAGTTTTAATTGATATGTCATCACTCTGAAATTAATAAAGCTGTTGCAGCAAAGTTTAGTCAAACTGGCTTGTTTAGGAACACTTGGAGACATGAATCTGAATACTTTCAGCTAGGATATTAGTAGATTGATAGGCTGGAAAATTAAAAGAGTTTTGGGATGTTGGTTACACTAACTGTAGTGCCTTTTTTTGTTTTTCTTTATTTTTTCACCTTGTTTTTCTTCCTGCTCTACGATTTTCATTTCAGGAAGTAGGAGAAATGAGTATTATAGTCCTAACGTTTTATATTCAACACTGATTACGCTCTGCTTACTTTTCTGGTGATCCACTGAAATGTATTGGAGGGATTAATACAAAATGCTTTTTACTAGGCTGAATTAGTACTGTTATAGAGAAGATTTGATATGCAGTTTGGAAAAGCTCACTGTCTAATTCCGCATTCTAGTTCAAAACACAAAGGCTTAACTCTACACCATGCTTCAAGTATGGGCTTGAAAAGTCTTTCTCTAGAACACTGCTTGGAATCAGATCTTTCTTGGTAGTAATACCAGAACAAGTTAATGGGCTAAAACCTGTAGAGAAGTGTTAATTCAAAATAATTGCTCAGTGAAAAATATCCTTATTAAAAAAAAATTATTCATAAGAACTTTCATATATTTTAAAAAGGTTTTATGTTTAATCAGAACCAGTAAAAGGACTATTAACAAAACTCAGAAATAAATTTCATTTTTGTAAGATCTCTATAATAATTCATTAATTATAAAAACCATAGATACAAGGATACAGGATACTTTACAAAATGTATGAATGCATTGAATGCAATAATAGTTTTATTACCAAAAAATGAAAAAAAATATTCTGATTGGCTTTAAGGGGTGACTACTTCAACCATTACTTTGATTGGCAACCAACTATAGTAAATTGCTAAAAAATCAAATAAACCACTGAATTTCAGATTTGAATTTCATTATTGAGATGGTACTTACGTATTTTACTAGGAGACAATTACACAGCTTTATTCCAACGTGCTGCGTATTACCTTCTGTCTGTATTGTTAACTGATTTTCTTTCCATTAAGATGTAGCTATCCTGAAATAATTTTGAGATGTCATGACTCAAGCAGTTATCTAACAGCTGTTTTCATAGAGAATGAGGATAAGAATAATACTAGAACAGTAAGAAAACGCCTTAAAAGCTCTAAGAAAAATATGCAGTTCAATAGGGAATTTTTCTTAGGAGATGGCCAGGAGTTAAACATACATACAAATATTTAATAGCCCAGCAGTTGGGACACCAACCTAAGAATTTAAAGACAACTCAATTTACTTTACTTCAGAGTAAGGACTGAAATTAAGTTGTAATGAATCAAGTATTTTACTCACCCTGCTACTGCCTTAATATAAAATGACAGAAATCTGAGCTTTTGTAATTTTGGAATATGGGCTGTATTTCCTGTGTTTGTACTGACTGTATTCATATTCACATAATTAATACCATTTTGTCTTTACTTTTACTGGCACTTAGAAACTGTATAGGTTTTACTATAGTCTCAGACTTTGAAAAACTGAAGCAAACATCTATATACATATGTGTATATATATATTCTAACTTATAACTGATAATTTTGGTAGAAGTGGTCTCTGCTAAAACTATATTGATAGAAGCTAATTTGAAAGTGCTTATCACATTCTAAAAGCAGTAGGACCCATTTTAAGCTAGCTATGTTCTTATTAGAAGTCTTAGAAGTCTTATTAGAAGTCTTATTACCTTTTTGTATATTTAACAATACGCTGAACGCATTATAATAAACAAATGTAAGATCACACCTGTAGTTGATACCATCCACCATTTATTGACACTAGAGGAAAGAGGAATAATGAGATCTGACTGACTAAAACCTAATAGAAAAAGCATTAATTTTATATAGCTCTTGTTGTGCATGGAAGCGATGCACTTCATTCATAGAGAGAAGCAGAAATACATTTATTGATATAAAACAGGGATTTAACACAGTTTGATGGTAAAAGCAACAGTGTTTTAACAAGGTTTGGGATGGCAAGGCACACTTGATTATTTAGTGCACGAAGGACAGGGTCAGACAGAGCTGTCAGAGACCCTCCTGCTGAGCCACGAGGTTCAGAAATGACTCCCTGGCTTTCTAAACTGCTCCTCAGAGAGGAGTCTGGATGCGGCTGGATCCAACCCTACTCCCAGACTTGGTCAACGGTTTATGTCTAAAGGATTATTTATGCACGAGCAATCATTTATATCGCTTAGCTAAGATTTCCAAGTTTCCCATGCTATTAGTCACTTACAAAGGATCTGCTGTGGGAAGGAATCTTTCAGTCTCAAGAAGTAATCGTGACCTTGAGCATGCCTACCTGCCCAAGGGCAGATCCTGGAGTGCAGCCTGCTCAAAGAGCTCTTGGCCTGTTCACTCTTTATGGAGGTAAGATGATTGACCTAGAGTCTTATTTGCATACAGTACCAGTATTGCTCAAGTTAGCCTTTGGCTATTGTGTTGTTATTTGTCTCACTGAAACCATCCTGAGCCTGGTGCAGCCATCGTGACTCCATGCACCCGTTGTGGCTGGTGCGGATGTTTATCGCTTGGGCAGAGTTATGGGAGACAAAGGTCTGCTAGGTCAGGTTGATGTCTGAGAAGGAGAAGCAGACTGCCACAACTCTACAGTAACATAGCCTATTTTTTACCACTTACTTAATACTAATGATCTCTTTCTAAGAGATTTAAGTGGATTCTGTGAAGATAGATTGACAAAGCTAATTGGAGAAAAGATATCTCATGAAAGTTTCTTCCACTTCCAAGATTTTTGTGATGGTAATAAATTCAAACCTTTCCAATTTGGAAGAAAATAGAGATAAAAATATCACAGCTGCAATCACGTGTAGCAACTGGATAATAACCCAGTGATGTAAGCACTAGAATGTTAACTTCTGTTTCTTATATGCCATATGATTTTATACTAATTAAAAACTGTGTAACTGAGCAAGAGTTACAGTAACACAGATTAAATTCTTGTGGGCCACAAGGTCTATTCTAGCAGTTGTCTGTTTGCAGTGATCACTTTTCCCCAGGCCTATATAGGATATGAAAGGAGAAGGGAGGGAGACTATTTGCACTTATTCAGCACATTTGCACTGGTGTGGCAGAAATGGTTTTAGGTTCCAAATTATGTAGGGATGCCCAATTATTAAAAGCCACATAGATATTGAAATGAAACATTTAATCTGTGATTCAGTAGAGATAGGCCTTTTTTCCTATATTGCTAATGAAAGGAGAAGCAGCTGGTACCTTAATTGTCAGGGTTTAGAGCAAAGGAATTTTGGACAAAGGTACTTGACACAGCCTCATCTACACTCTTTTGCAAGTTGTAAAGGGCTCAGTCTATAAACTCTTCGCAGATTTAGTACCTGGTGTGTCTCATATACAGACAGTAGCGTAGAGCTGACCTGTGTTTCTGTTTGCTAGATATTTCATGGGCAAAGATCTTGTCCTTGGTATATACATAGGGACTAGCAGTAGTAATAAAACCAATAAAGAAAGACTATCACTACGACATGTAAACACTATGTGTGATTTAATGAAAGCACAGCTACTTCAAGAAGGATTTTTAGCATCCTTTATATTTCACATCTCTTTTCTTTTGCTTAGTGGAAGAGATTTTCTGCTTACATCAAGTACCCTTCCCTCATTCTCTGCCCCTCAATTTATCTCCCCGAGAAGTCTTTTCTGTGGGAGTTAGGTAAGACCCTCTATTACACTGTATGAGTGAAGTTTTTTATTTAGAAACCTTTTAGTTTACTCTTTATTCCTCTACGATTCTTTCTTTCATTTTGTTACCTCAAAGCAAACTATAGAACTTAAATGTTTTAAGTGTGGCTAAATTAAGGCAAGCATCCACATCCAAGATCAATAATGTTACAAGGTGACAGTAAATGTAAAACACTTAAAGCCTTGTAAATATTTTAAATCTGTTTCTGAAGATTTGCAAACAGTTGATGGAAAAGCTGGAAGCCCTGAAAGGCCACCAGAAAGAGAATTTGGGCTGTCATTTAACAAGGCTGTTTGCAGTCTTTGTGAAAGTGCTGAAATAGTTCTGAGAGTCTCAGATGTGAATTTCAACATGTTCTCCTTCTGTTGGAACTTCAGGCTCTTGATAGAGGAGTAAAGCAAAAAGGAACTGAACATCTGTGCTTAGAGAAAGCAAAAGAGTAATGGAAAGCAATGGTAGTGCTGAAGGAAAACTAGAGACATGGTAATACAGTAGGAAGAGTTATTAAAGGCTGACTAAAGATGCCTGAAGAAATGACCCCTATGCTAAAAAAGAGCATGCTGAGATTAGATAAGACAAGGAGAAGAACCTTCCTAAGCAGGAGAAACTCAGCAAGAGTATTTCCAGGAAGAGACACCAGCAGTAGGGATGCTACAAAGACAAAATGTTGAAAGGAATAGCACAGAGAAAACTAGGTGAAATCCTACTGCTCCCAACTAGTAAAACAGTAGTAAAGAAACCCTCAAGAAGTATAGGAAGTCAATTTCTTTCCCAGGGATCCACATGAAAGTACAGAACAGACTACAGCTAGCTTTGCAAAAATGGAGAGGATTACCTGATTGACCCATATCGTCTTAGATCCAATAACCATGAACGTCATTGCTTTAACAAGATAAACCTCTGCATACGTATAGAATTATATACAGGACAAAAGCGAACATGTTACAGGAAGTATAGAGTCCCTGAATTTTATTTCCCCCGCCTTGTTTGCCTGCCTAAAATTTTCATGCTAATTTTTTCAACCTTGAGAAATCATTCACCTGAAATTGTAGCTCTAGGTGGGCCCCTAGGCATGTTTCTTTGCTCTTTCCTTTCAGTCAAGTACTCTGATTTTGAGACTTTCGCAGCTGATATTGGTTTAGTACAGAAGGTACAGAATAATTTAGTAACCATAGGAACTGAGTTAAAGGCAAAACATCTGTCTTAACAAAAAACTTTCCTTTTTAGTTCTGTAGAAAGAAAAAATTTCATATATACTCATCTCTACTTTTTATCTACTGATAAACTGGAAACAGAGGGGAGGGGCAGGAGCACGGGGGAAATGAAGGCACATGTTAGAATTCATTTCAGCCTACCTGGAAAACTGAAGTAACAGAAGTCAATCCTGACATAATATGATTTGTAAAATGAATATTTTAAGACACACTCAACGACTTCTATGTGATCTGAATCCCTACTGTCTTTGTTGTCTTTGCAATATCATCCTCCTAAAACTGTTGAATTCTTTTTTTGCTTTATAACACATGATAAAAAAACTCTTTTTTTTTTTTTAAGTTCTTTTTTGAAGTAAATGTAAGCTTCTGCATTATTGTGCTCAAAACTCAATACCTTACTGTGTATGTGCCAGTTGAATTACACAACAAAAGCAAAGGTACTCCTTTCCCTTGAAAACGTATTTCCACTATTAAGCTGACCTTTAAATGCACAATTTTGTTAGTCAAACATCATTATATGAAATTAGTCACAGCTTTCTTGTTTTGTGCAAGCAAATTGTGATTATTCGCCTTTCTGTAAAGCTACGACTCAGTTTAATAATTCATGCTTCTCAGTATATCAACTTTAGAAACCAAAACCTTGCATTCTGCTATAAATCATACCTACTGCTGCATTTCATTTTAATGCATGGCAGCAAAACACTAACATAATTGGTGCAATCTGTTATTTACAGATATGTTGCGAGACAGAGGTGGCAACCTACTTTTTGTGTTGTAAGAGAAAATAAGACCTCCTTCACAACCTGAGTAATGTTCTAGAAATTATAGTGATGGTAGGATAGGATTCGTTTATTCTTACTCACAGTAAACTTTGATTCTGCTATAATGACTCATATAGTGTTTTTCTTATAAATTCTCTGAGGTGACCTTACTCAATTTATATCTTGGGTAGAATGAAGGAATATTACGACAAAACAGTAAGAGAAATGACTTTGTAAAAAGTATATAATTCTATATTTTTCTCATTTGCTGACTTACTCTTCATAGCCAATTTCTCTGCTTACAAATGAAATGATAAGGAATTTCTTTTTTATTAGTAGTACAAGTGCTGTAGTAATACAAACACACACAGGAAATCAATGGCAGACTTTTATTCTCAATTTTATTAATAGTGAAAGAATCTGAAATACAATCAAACCCACTCATTCCTACTATACTGCTCAGCCCCAATTTTCTGAATTGCATGGTGACCAGCAACATCTGCCATAGATCTGCGAGTAATTATAGGTGGAATTGATTTGAGACTGAACTGGGAGACAATATATTGAAGGCATTTCAGTAATTCCTCACTTGGATCACAGCTATTTAACTAATATGAAGATATAATTATTATATGGAAGTAGAATTGTTGGAAACTGTTTTGAAGAATACTCCAGGTAAAATATTTAGAGTTGGTGAAAGGGTGAAGACATCACTGTATGAATAATTCATAACATAACAATAATATGCAACAAATTATATATATGTTTTTTTAATATTGTCTGTTTTAACCAAATTGATGGAATACTAACTGTCTTCAGCAGCCTTCGTTTTTTTTCTGAATCATATGAATTCACTGCAAAAGGAATTTTATCCAATCTAGTACTTCAGAATTTTCCTGTAATAAAATAATTTTTCTAAAAAGACTGAAACAAAGACTTCATTTTTAAAACAGTTGTAATCCACACAGGAGCCTCATTAAATGCTAAAAGCAGTGTTTATGGTAAAATCAAGGGTGAAAACGTAAAGTGAATATCAAATAAACGTTTCCTGAGTGAGATCTATTAAATAACAGAACATTCTCGCTAGGGAAGTGCCATGGGTTGTTTCACTTTGCACATTTTAAGTGTTTTGGAAAAAATACTGTAAATTTTTCTTGCATTAAAAGAAAACACTAAGCCTTTTACACTGTTATTTTCATCTCCAATTTCTTTTTTTTGTACTGTTTACTTTATTAATTTCATTTACTGTGGTTGATCTGAGTAGAGAACTGTTTGAGATCCATTTACAAAGCACTTCTGCAACAGAAACCTGCATAGCAGCACTCAAATACATTTTGAAGCAAGGCAGAAAAAGTACCTTTTATCCTCTTTCCCTTCTTACATAGGAATTTCCATGGAGAGAAACTGAAATAGAATTAATCAAATCAGAAGAACCTCCATCACACAAGAAAGGCAAGAGCATGCTGGCTTTGTGGTGCGGTGAGAGGGTACTGCCACAAAAAGCATTCTCTGCTCCTGTTGAGGGTCCTGATGCTGCCTCTTCTGATGCCAAACTGGCTGCTGTCACCACGTTGTCTGCTGTTGGTGCTGTTTCACGCTTTTTTATGAAGGGCCAAGGGAACACAGTCTAAATTGTCTTGTGCCAAGAGAAGGAATAAAGCAATTTGGGAAACCAAAGGATGTAACTACTAGTGCAGAAGACCAATAAACCCTGCCAATTATTCTTTGGCACTAAGGTCTGAGAAGAGGAATGAAAAAAAAACGACACATAAGGGCATACATTTCGAAGAAGCTTGGTACTTGATGAGAGCCATGGGAAAACGTCAAATGTATCACACCAGAGACTCTGAGGAGGATTACAGACGGTACTTTGGTACAAACAGAAAATAAGTATTTGATTGCAATTGCTTCTGTTAACATGACTAATAAAGGTAAAGGGAAAAGCAGTCTGAAACAGAACATATTCAGAAGTATAATTTTTAAAATCCTTTAGACATTTAGAGCCAATGAAAGCTGTGACGAATTTCTCAGACATTCAGTAGTTTATTCACTAACTCAAAACCTATTAAATGACAGCACTGCAAACTGCAGCCCCAAACAAAGCCATATGGAGTACTGCAAGTCCTCCTTGGATATGGAGGAATCTACTATGAATGTCAAGAAAATAGGTCAGCCATTTATAAGCAAAGCCAGACTGCCATCTGGGCCTGCTGAAAGTAGATCCCTATTAGTGAAATCTGGTGTTCTACTGGGGTGTAGGCACCAAACGACAAAAAACACCACATTCATTTCATGCAGGTCACAAAACAAGAGTCTGGTAATAAAGTAGCTATACATTTGAGTTGGGTTTAGAGTTGAGTTACAGTTATATTCATTACCCTCCTATGAAGTATTATTTATCCCGTTGTTTAATCTCCAAAGTGCCTTGTTCTTTAAGTTTCTTTCCACTGACACTTAGTTGTAAATATGAATGAGTAAAAGCGCCATGCGTTCTTACGCATTCTTAATATTTATTAATATATATAATATTGAATCATACCAGCCATATTTGCCCGAAGTATTTAATGTACAGACTTATGCTACATATAACTTCAACCGTTACTGTTAAACAGACACTTTAAGTTGAAATGCAGATTTTATAGCACAGAGTCAAGAATTAGTTAACAGTTCAAGCCATAAATGACATAGCATCTTTACCATAGTACTAATCGCTGACAATTCAGGTAAAACTGCTAAAGGAAATAAAAATAAATTAAAAAAGATAGTCAAGTAGGCATGTAGCCAGAAGAACAGGTTTCAAATGCCTGTAAGGAAAAGGGATGTAAGATCTTTTAAAAATTTTTTTTTTTGCCTCATCCAAAAAATTTGCACTTCCAGATATACGTTGGCCTTTAGCACCATCCAGAAGCAATCACTCACTAACAAGCCAAATAAAAGAATGTCATATTCTCAGTCAGTGATATCCAGAGGGATGCCGTAACAGAAAGGTGGTGGTGGGGGTTCTCCCATCCAGGTACAGATATGGCTCCATGTTTTTCAGGTTATAGGATGTGGCGGGATTTCAACTGACTGTGCTTAATGGTAGTGATGTTAAAAATTCAAGCTTCTACAGTAAATACTGGTCAAAACACGTTTATAGAAATTCACGCTGTTAAATTTATGTCTATGAAAAACATAGTCGCTTGTGAAAGAGGAAACAAAGACATCACTTTTGTATGTTCCATTGAGACAATATGTTGATTAGTTTCTCAGTCTGTTTCACACAAGCCAGTGGCTCCCCTACAGGAAGTGGATGTTTCCAGGGATACAAATACCAGACTTGCCTAGGGACTGAAATGACTTTGACACTTTGATTTCTGGAGGATTTCCTAAGTGTGCTGTCAGAAACGTATTGGCGTCTCTTGTTTACCATCCACTTTAGATTCGTGATTCCTTCAGGCTACACACCATTTGTATATCCTATCATGGTAATGGTTTATGATGACTAAAACTGCTAACATATCTTGGTTCAGACAACTCTGAGCATCCCTGACAGCACTAGGACAAGTTAGCATTTGGACTGAAAAAGCAGAAGCAGAGAAGGCAATGCACTAGCAGTAGCAAATTTTTATTAAAAAACCCCCAAACCTGTCCCTCATAATGCATGCTTATAGCAGCCTTGGTTATCAAATTTTACTCATGAAAATAAATTAATAAATGGCATTACTGGCAAATTCAGATAGCAAAGCATTTTCTTCAAAGTGAAGGAAATCTCTGATGTACATCAGTCTTACCCCAAATGACAGTCCTTAGACTCAGATCTGTTAGGTTCTTCTCTTTATATCCGCTAGGTTAAATAAAATTAAATTAGCCAATTTAACTAACATGATGGTGAAAAAATGTGGAAGTTAATGATTCTGTGCTAAACTTTGAAGAAATGCTACCACTGGAGAAGCAGTGTAGATAGGGATTTCCTTTGTAAATTATGCCTACACAAAGCAATCTTCTTATGCCTCACTCATGGGTTGATGTTCATAAAAAAATGGAGAATAAGGTAAAGGAGATTCACTATGTTGCTTACAATGACCATTTGTATTTCTGAAGCTTAATACTAGTGTATAAAATATCAAGCTGCGATATTGTAAAATCTGGTTTCACAATATCACTGTGTTATATTTTATGAATTGAGAAGAAATAATTTTGATATAGAGCAGCAAAACAGATTTCTACAGTAATGTCATAACACCATAGAATCATAGAATGGTTTGGGTTGGAAGATTATCTAGTTTAACAATCACCTAGTTCCAACCCCCCTGCCATGGGCAGGGACACCTCCCACTAGACCAAGTTGCTCAAAGCTCCATTCAACCTCGTCTTCAACACTTCCAGGGAAGAGGCATCCACAACTTCCCCAGCAACGTGTTCCGGGGCCTCACCACCCTCACAGTAAAGAATTTCTTCCTAATACCTAATCTAAATCTACCCTCTTTCAGTTTAAAACTGTTACCTCTCATTCTATCGCTACACTCCCTGATCAAGAGTCCCTCCCATTTCTCCTGTAGGCCCCCTTTGGGTACTGGAAGGCTTATACTTATAAGACCTTATTTATAAGGTCTCCCTGGAACCTCCTCTTCTTCAGGCTGAACAACCCCGACTCTCTCAGCCTGTCCTCATAGAAGAGGTGCTCCAGCCCTCGGATCATCTGCATGGCCCTCCCTGGAACGGTAACAAAAGGTCCATGTCCTTCTTGTGCTGAGGACTCCAGAGCTGGATGCATTACTCCAGGTGGGGTCTCACCAGAGCAGAGCAGAGGGGCAGCAACACTTCCCTTGCCCTGCTGGCAATACTATTTTTATGGTAGAGCTCAGGATGCAGTTGGCTGCAAGTGCACATTGCCAAGTCATGTTGAGCTTCTCATCCACAACATCCCCAGGTCCTTCTCATCAGGGCTACTCTCAACCCATTCTCTGCCCAGCCTGCATTTGTGCTTGAGATTGCCCTGATCCAGCTGCAGGACCTTGCACTTGGCCTGG
>VXBO01002562.1:51152-63298 GCA_013400135.1 Rhinoptilus africanus | reverse complement strand
TCCCTCAGGACCCATGGATGGATTTCATCAGCTCCCATGGACTTATGTACATTCAGCTTCCTCAGATGGTCTCAAAACTGATCTTCTCTTACAGTGGGCAGCTCTTCATCCTCATAGCCTCTGCCTTTGCATTCTGCCACCTGGGCGGTGTGGTTAGAGCCTTTGCTGGCGAAGACTGAGGAGAAAAATTCATTCAGTACCTCAGCCTTCTGCAGGTCCTGGGTGACCAGATCTCCTGTTTCCTTCCAGAGGGGGCCCACATCTTCCCTAGTCTTGGCTTTGTCCCTGACATACTTACCGAAGTTTTTCTTGTCGCCCTTGTTGTCTCTGGCCAGATTTATTTCTCTCTGGCCTTTCGCTTGCCTAATCTGGTTCCTGGCCACTTGGACAGTTTCTCTGTATTCCACCCAGTCTACCTGCCCTTGCTTCCACCCTCTGTAGGCCTCCTTTTTGCTTTTGAGCTTGTCCAGGAGCAACCTGTTCATCCATGCACGTCTCCTGGCTCTTTTCCTTGCTTCTTCTTTCTTGGGATACACCGCTCCTGAGCTTGGAGGAGGTGATCCTTGAATACTAACCAGTTTTCTTGTGACCTTCCAGTGCTTTTTCCCATGTCATCTTGCCGAGCAAATCCCTCAAGAGGACAAAGTCTGCTCTCCTGAAGTCCAGAGTAGTGAGCTTGTTGCGCACTCTCCTCACTGCCCAATGGATCTTGAGTTCTGCCATTTGATGTTCATTGCAGCCAAGGCTTCCTTGGCATTCTCCACCAGCCTTACCTTGTTGGTAAGGACAAGATCTAACATAGTTCCTCTCCTCATTGGCTCCTCTACCATTTGGAGAAGAAAGTTGTCATCAACAAATTTCAAGAACCCACTGGATTTCTCGTGCCCTTCTGTGTTGTCCCTCCAACAGATATTGGGGTGGTTGAAGTTCCCCATGAGGAGCAGGTTCTGTGAATGCTCTGCTGCTCCTATCTGTCTATGGAAGGCCTCATCCACTCCATCATCCACCACACCTGCCCCTGAGTTCCCATTAATCTTGACCCCTAAACCCTCCTTTGGCGCTTCATCCATCCTCAGGTGGAGCTCCATGCACTCCAGCTGTTCATTGACCTGGAGGGTAACACCCCCTCCTTGTCTCCCCTGCCTGTCCTTCCTGAAGAGTCTGTATCCCTCCATCCCAACACTCCAGTCATAGGAGTCATCCCAGCACATCTCAGGGATGCCAATGAGGTTATAACCCTGTAAGCGTGTGCACATCTCTAACTCTTCTTGTTTGTTTCCCATGCTACCTGTGTTAGCAGAGAGGCACTTCATCTGGGCACCTGATGAAGTTGATTTACAGGCTGGAGTGGCTGCATTTCCTTCATGCTACTCTTCAGGTGGTCTTTCTTTGGGGTGTTTTGTCTGTGGCTCTTCGTTTCCTGTTGCCTCAGGAGCCCCTGGCTCTTCCCCACAAGACTTTGACTGTGCTGCAGCATACCCAGCACACCTCAGAGCAACAGACTGAGGGCCTTTACTAGCGACCCATCCCTCAGACCTTGGAGTGTCATCCCTTGGTTTTTCATGAGCAAGCCTCATAATATCCTCTGCCCCCAACAGTGAGAACAAAAAAAAAAAATTAAAAAAGAACACTTCCCCCAAAATTAATTACACTTGCACTATTAGAATTGGTTCAAGAATTTAAAAAAAACCACAAACAAACCCAAAACAAAACAAAAAATCAAAGAATGCTCGGGAATATTTATTTAAATTAAGATCTGACTCATATCCTTAATTATTAACCATTACTGAATATTCAAGATGCAAGTAAGTTCTTCGCTAAAATGAAATGGTTCTAGAGGCACAACTTCTTTATTACAAAATTTGCGTAGCCTAAAGTCCAACGGTTTTTGAGATCTGAAATTTTAAAAGTGTGTTTTAAGTCAGTTTAATTCTTTTGGGACAGCTGTCAAGAAATACTTGGGACAGTGTTAATTAAGATTTTTAAAAATTAAATATGACTTCAATGCAATTGAACATGATTTTGAATGTAATATTTAATCATGAACTGGAAAAATTTTTTTATATCAAATTTTGCACTCCGTAGTAATACCACTCAAAAACCTAAGTCAAAGGGGTTTTCCTACAGCATTTACTACAGTCAAAAATATTAACATATTAATATAAAATATAGATCACATCCTTACATGGAAAGGTAATGTACTTTCATAGAGGTATGTCAAAAGTCTATCAAACTTCACCTTTTGTGTAGTTTTATCCAGATGAGACATAGCGTACCTTTTGCGCATTTGAACTGAATAACAGAAACTGTATCTTTGATCCTCTACTATAGCTTTGGTAAGTTCATACTTTGAATATTCACTACACATTTAGTAGTCTGTGCTTGCTTCTCTTTGTGCTTTCAGCAAGTTTAGGCCTCTTGGTCAACGCCTTGGGGATACTGCCAGCAGAAGAGCAGTGTAAAGCTGAGATTTAATAAGACAGTAAGTGCATGTGTGCATATGTATACACACCCACATCAACCCGTGATAGTATCAGTCATCAGAACGTAGGCTTGAGAGAAAAAGCCTCATCTTCTCAGCAGTCACTTCAAAACACAGACTGTATTGCAGAGATCTAGTGATAGATGCAGCCCCATTTCAAAGTGTCACTACCCTACCAAAAATCCAAGATTTTTTTCTTTGTTTGATGTTGATGATGTTTATGATGATAGACTCGGTAGTCTGTGAAATGTAATATCCTGTGGTTTTATCTCCTTTTTTTTGCCTATCATCTGAAACATTTTCTTGAATACTTCCACAAAGTCAAATGGAAGTCATCACATTCCTCTAACTTTGCACAAAATAAACCAGACAGCACCACAAAGGGTAGCTAAAGAGTCAGTTCGTGGTAGCAAACACTGTATATTGAAGCACCAACTGCTGAGCCAAAACATAAAGTAGACTACTCAGATGTTAGATTCAGGCCTCTCATGTACAGATGCGGTACACATGCAGTGTGGTCTTGGCGTCTCAAAGTCTTGTTCGAACACAAGGAGAATCTTGGTAGAATCACAGGAAGGATTTCAAACTCAAACAGAAACAATGCCTACGCATGTCAAAATATGAGTGCATACTTCATTCATTACTACCTCTTTCTTTCCATTTCTGCTTTTTCTTTTTCCTGATAATTTGCTGCGCTGCAAAGTGTAGTTAGGTTTTTACAGTAAGATCTGTACAGATATCTAATGTCATTTGAATTTCAAGTCAGATAAAATCCTTTAGATGAAGCAAACACTGATAATCAAATCTTAAAGCTATTTTATAGATAAAGCAAAACTTGATTTTATTTCAGAGCTCTGCTATCTTGCCCTCCTTGTGAAGGATGCTTATTTCAACCGGGTGTAGCAAAAACATTAAAAAAACTTCTATGACATAAAAAAATCTTCTATAACATACAACTGTATACCATATGCTGAGAGATACTGTTGTCACTGCTGGAAAACTATTCATTGCTTGACCTGTGACTTTGACCTATACATAATCCTCATGATCCTCAGCCTAAAACCACGCTGGCTGGGAGCTATTTGCACCCAAGTAAGTCTCTCATTTGATTTTCTATAAACCACCAAATGACTATGTCTCCATCAACCTAAAAAGTCCCCGCCAACTTCCTGAAAAGCAGATTCAGGTTCCCTTTCATATTTCAAATTCTTATGTAAATTTCCAATTTTGACACAAACTTTCCCTAAGAGAGAAAAAAATCAAGTCATTATAATCTCTAATAAACATGCACGTGTGCACGCTCACATAAAAATAAAAGTTAATTGCAGCCTTCACTTTCTAATACTTCCTGAAATCCAATAGCTGTTTGTTGAGAGCAGATACTTCAAATTCAAGTTGTTGGGTACTCATTGAAGAGATGCCACTAAGGGTTAGCAAACCTTTGCAAATTGCAATAAAGCAAGAAGGCACAAAATGTGCAGTCTGAGCACCTGAGGAAGCAGTTTACACCGTTTCACAGTGGCTGTTGAAACTTAGTTTGTCTTTAAAAAGCAATGTATTTTTTGTCCTTTTATTGAGGCTTTTATCAGCTGTAGACCACCACTGTGGTGTCACTGCAGAGTGGAAAGAAAGAGAAAAACTTTGGTTAATTGCAACGTAATTATTTCTGAAGAATGGGAAATTGTTTTCATTCAAAAATCAACTTTTGACAGGTAATTCAGTTATATATTACTAATAATCAGAGAGCTTACTTTCCTGTGTACAGAGGCATTAACATTTCTGCGTCATCTGTAGAATGGAAGGTAATATCCATTGATGTTATTGTCCTCTTCCCTACAGCACTCCTCCTGTTTGGGTTTCAAAAAGGTAAAAATCTACAACTGTTTTTTGCTAAGGACTGATTCTGTCAGTGCAAAGTATACTCTAAACATCTAATATTCTCATTCTAATACTGCATGGAAAACTTAGAGGTGTCTAACTACAACCTGGAACTTTAAAACTAAATTATAGTAGTCACGCACACAAGCATAAGGATCTTTTAGCCGTTGAAAGATAAATTGACCTGTTTTAAGCACTTTTAAGTTTGACCAATGAGGCATCTTTTTCTAAAGATTATGTAACCCCGAATTTAATGTTTTTGTTAAAACATTAACAAAATGTTAAATTTTGTTCCAAGTAGCCAATGCATCTAATTTCTAGCATAAAGCAAGTATATGTATTATTACTCAGAACAAAGACAGAAAATCCAGCGGCTCTTCTGAATGTGACATAATATCCATTATGTTTAATTGCCACCTAATCACCATATTGTTTTGGACCTGAATAGGCATTAATCACAATGAGAAGAAGTTACTCTTACACATGTCTCAAAGTATTTTTGTGGACTTCATTTGAGCCTCAGACCTTATTTTAAGTCATATTTGGGAATTGTAGATGAACAAAGGCTTACTGAAATGAGTAAAGGTTGAAAGTCTAAATCCAAACACCTAAGAAAGATAAAGGGAAAACAGCCAAAGCTTGTTTATTTAAACTAATATTATGTTACATACAATATAATTAAAACACACTGAAATGAAAAGGGCAACCAATGAACTTTGAACTGATAGCTATATCAACAAAGACGTTACCTAGAGAATAATTGCTGTGGAAATTGAAACTTATGCCATATTCTGGAAGATCTGACTCATAAATAAACCTTTCCTAAAGGGTCCTACTCCTAAATCATAAATCTCTTTCTTCTCAGAGTGGGAAACATCACCTTTCTGTGTAGTAATGCACCTATTTTGACATTCATTCTGAGAAAAAACCATGTATGTTCTCAAACTAAGTGTGCAGGCTCTAATCACAGTATGCAAATAGCATACATTCTAAAATAAGCAAGAGTTGGAGTGGGGAAAAAATGTCCATATTTACCTATATGACAGCGAAGAGATAATGGGAATTCAGTGAACCTCTTGTCCTGGTTTTGAGTCCTTGCTGTACCCATCAGGGGAGGAGAAGCAGGAATGTAGTCTGAAGTATCCACCGCTGAAAACCTTATTGAGTGTTGCTAAACTATCCCACATTGCAAATGCATTTCTTCTTTGTCTCAAGTCAGTACCAGCACAAGGATGAATCCGACACTCAAATTCACTCCATTCATTGGATGACACACATTTAATTGCACTCTGAACCCTTACATTTTAGCTGACATTTCTTTTTCAACAAGGAAAAATTACTTAGCCATAACTGTGCAACAAGCATTACCTTTGTTTGTCATGTTAAGTTCTACACAGGCTAAGACATGTTGATAATATTTTGATCTGAAATACGCGTATGCACTATGTGGTCTTTACTATACTGTAAATCACTAACTGTGATTTACCAGATATTTTAAAATATTACTGCTTGAAAAAAATGTGAAGCATTGAAGAGAAGAGAATTGCTTTTTTGCCTACTCACAGTGACAGAATCATCTCTCATTTGAGGGTTTCAAACTGCTTTATGTGCATCTGTTAAATAACTAATTACAGGCCTTCTCTCTGAGGAGAAGGTAAGCATTATTATATTCATAGGACAACTGTGCAAACTGCTGAGATTCAGCAATTTGGGGCATGACCCTTGAATCCTTAATGACCTAGCACTCAGAGTTACCTAGGAGCTCACTTCGTCTGCCCCGACCTGCTCCGCACACAAACACACACAAAACAACTAACAATTTTCAAAACACAACTCATTCCCGTTGTCTGGCTGTTAAAAGTAATACATTCATCTCTCCTCATCCTTCTTACATATGTAATCCTTGATGGGCAAATTAGATGCAGAAACCATACATTCTTTTCAGGGTCACAAAGATCCAAATAGTGCAGTTCACACGAAGGATCCCGTTTGTTTCCTAGCTGCACTCGTGCCAGTTGCAATCCAGTTTGCAAAAGGTGCACTTCTAGTTCAGCAAGTTTTCTGTTTGGAGTAAAAAATAGTCACGTGGTGAAAGGTTTCCAGGAACACATTCGAAATGCCACTCCAGATCAGTCATCAAGTTGATAATATCAAATCTAACAGACATACCATTTTCTCTCTCTCAGTTATTAATTAAGAAATTAATTTAGAATGTTTGTGCTTCTCAAAATGTTATCACAAGAAAAAAAAAACTACAGTCATAATGTTATTCAAATAAATTAATGGCTACATCTGAATTTGGTTTAATTATCAGGAAAAGCTCCTTGAATATTATTTGTTGATAATTCACTATATAATTGAACAGAAAAGAAATATATACTGACATAAATGAATAATTCAAATCTTGGGAAGAGGTTATTCTTGTAAGAATTCATTATCTTAAAAAATCACCGTGATTCAGTAATAAAAACTGCCAGTACTTTTTATCGGTGGAAGGCTTTACAAAAATCAAATTTTATTAAAGAAATGAAAAAGTGTTTTAAAAACTTTGTCAGGAGGATTGACTTTTATGAGCTCGTAGTCTGGCTAGTGAAATTATTTGAGTGACGTGAGGCTTTTACTTTTCTTTTCATATAAATTTAATAAAAATGGATTGACCCTAATAAAAAGACACAGCTGTGATTTCCTTCCCAACCTTTTCTTCTGGTAAAAAATGTATCTAGAGAAAGAATGCTTAAGAGGAAATCCATTTTGAAGTTAAAATTTACAATTCTGCTGTCAGTCTGTAACTCCCATTAGTGACTTTGAAATCTCTATTTCTGAGAAGTTATAGATTTAGTTTATTATTTGTTTTATTTTTATTCTTTTCATGGAAGGAGAAAGTAGAAAAAATCCACATTAAAATGTAAAAGAGCAAATTTGCATATATGTCCATTATTATTATCCTTAGGAACTTGAATCATTTAAAAACTCCGCATGAACAATTTATGTTTATACATTGGTTTTGAGTAGTGAATTCTACTCTGTTATTTTCTATATGATATATTGCAACCCCCCCTAAATATCTTGCATCTTGGGCTAACTCAGGAATACCTACATGGTCACTGACCTAGCTGGAAAATTGCTACTACAATATAGTTTAAAAGGTCTGTAACGAAAGAGAAAAAAAAAAAAAGAAAGGAAAGTTCAGGAACCTACCCATCTAAATTTGAGGATGATTTGTAACAGAACTTGTAAAAACATTTGGCTGCTTTCAGATCTATCTTCAACCTCTGTCCAGTAAGGAATGGGTAGGAGGGCAGCTTTCTGGCTTTTCTTCCCAATGTTTGTACTAAGAGAAAATCCCTGTGGCTGCCTAAGGCTTACTTTGTTCTTCTATGTGATCTAAAGGAGCTAGATTTTTGGGAAGGAGGAAAGATTCTAGGAAAGCCTTGGAACATCAGTTTTACAGCTTAATGTCAGGAAAAAACGAGGACTAATTAGACATTGATAAAGTTGTTGGGGTTTTGGTTTGTTTTTTTTTTTTTTCAAAGCCAGGATGGTAAAGATGTATGGGGAGGCAAAGGAAGTGAGTTTTTTCTTTCTTCTTGAAAGTGAGAGAGTGGAATGAAAAAAGATATTTGAGGCATTTTTTTTTATATTAGTAAAGGAATGCTATCAATTTCTTTAAAAGCAACATTCAGTGGAAATAATACTAAAGCTGAAAGACAGCACTGGCACAAGCACAGAAGTATCTGAACAGCTTAAGGATGGAATTAGAAGAAAGTTTCTAGCTATTAGCTCAATGAGCTATTGAATATTTTAATTTTACAGGAAATGCTACAAACAAAGTTGCTAGAATAAGGGTTAGTGTGCTACATAAAGTTTCTGTGCAGGACATTGTTTGTTATTTTTTTTTTTCTTTTTTATAAACAGAAAATAGAACTAGACTTACCACCTGTATATTTAAATCATTTGATGTATAATTTGGTAATTCTTTAATGAAGATGTGCTACTGATTTGGTTTAGCCTCACTGAAAGCATGGCTATACCAATTCATATTCTTCATTGACATTTGAAATATTAAAAGCGTATTTCAGAAATGTTTTGCTTGGTTTAAATTTGTGATTTCTTGCAAGAAAACCTAAATTTCAATTGATAGCATCACTTGAAAGAAGTACTGAAATACTTCTAGTGTATAAAATAGTAGCAGAGATGTTGCTACCTGAATAAACTATTTTGCATAGCTTTCCAGGGAATTCTACACCACCGATAGCCTGTATATGGACCTTGAAGCTTTATGCTGCAATGCAACTGGAGAAAAGCTTCACACAATATACATGAGTGAGAATATCAAAATTTCCATGAGAGAAACATCTATTTCCATGACATGTTAATATCTAAATTTTATATAGTCTTCAGATGATGCAATGAGAAACATGCTTGTACTTAGTCTTTGGTCCATGTTCCAGCTGCTCAGCACTGTCAGGCATAAAACAGATGAAAGCTGCCCTGAGAGGATATCTGAATATTTGCACTTCAGAAGAAGAATCTTGGGGTGAGAAAAAGCTTATGCGATTAGATCCAACGTGTTATTTGGTGTTTATCAATGGAAAATCGGAGTTAGAGCTGCGAGGAGTCTTAAACAGTAAAACAATAGGTTAACAAATGCTAGAGGAAATAGATTTTAACAGAATAAATCTTTCTCTCTGTACCAAAATGTTCCAGGATGGGGAACATCAGCTCTTACAGGTGCAAGTACTCTACTTCCAACTTTTTCCAATTCAAAGAGTATTGTCAAGTATGTGAGGGGAACTAGAAGGTGTCACAGGAAGGTTATAGCCTCCATCAATGAGGAGGAAGGAGGATACTGGTTTCAGTAACAGCCAACAGCTGCTGTAATTCATCAGAACCCCAGAAAACAATCTCAGGTACAGCATTGACTCAACCCAAGGAGTACCTCCTTAGTGGATGGTACAGTAACAGAGAGGGACTTCTTTGTACTCTCCTTACCTTGAAATAAGCTACTTATCAGGATGACTTCTGTGCCAAGTGCTGTGCTGCTATGACTGTGTGATACCAGGCTTCTTTGAAGGTAAATTGGCATTCCATGAACAGCACTTCAATTTGCAGTATTGGGGGAGCAATAATGTCCCTTAAAAGTCAGCTGCTTTTCCACTTTGGGTCTTCTAAGTGTAAACTTGTCTCAGCTGATGGCTGAGTCTGCTGTTGTAAAAGTAAGCTCTGTATAGATGTAGAATTTTTTTTGCTAACTATTGTGGTTTTGGTCGGATTGGCCAGTCAGAACGACAGATGGCCCTCCCCCCCTCTCTCCTCAGAGAGGAGAGGAAGAGATAAGGAGATTTACAAGTTTAGAAAAAGAACTAAACTACTTTAATGACAATAATAATAAACAAGGAAATAAGAAATAATAAGAGAATTTTTTAAAAAGTATACAATATATGCAAAACTCTATCCAGCTCCCAGGATGATGATCGCATCACCAGCAGACACAGGAAAAATTCCAGACTGGAGATCTCAGATCGGGATCAAAGGCAGACGAACAGACAGGGTCCTCCTCAGATGTCGGCCATTGAAGAAGAAATGAGCAAGAGCAAGAGCAAGAGCCAGACTTGCCAGAGCCCCCTTGCCCCTTTGATCCCTCAGCTTTCATACTGAGCGTGATGCGGATGGGATGGAATACCCTGTTGGTCAGTTTTGGGTCACCTGTCCTGTCCGCTCCTCCCTATAACTGTGACCCTTCTGCTCTTCTCTGACTGTGACCCCTCTGCTCTTCTCTGCTTCTGACCCTCTAACGGGACAAACAGCGAAGTTCGCCGACCTTGGTTTTTACAGCAGTAAGTATAAGCAAGAGCCTCAGTGCACACCATTCCTTGGTATGATCAGGTCTTATCACTCAGAGAGTGAGCACTGTCTGAACAATGTGCTGTTAATTTCAGACTTTAGTTGGTTAGAAGAGGCCCAGCTAAAAAGTATAATTACAAATTAGAAAATTGGTTCTGTTTTACCTCAAACCAGGACATTTACCAAGGCTTTACCCTCTGAAATCTGGCTTGTGTTTTCTTCAGTCCGAGAAAACTGTCATATTGCTACCTGTCTTTCTTCCTTTCTGTTTTTATGATTGTGATGATATATGCATAATACACTCAAGACTCTAAGAACACTTCTGCAAAAGATAACTAGTATGATTCTCATTATACCTGTGAGATGGACAGTAACATCTCAAGTAAGTAAGAGTAGTTCCTTTGCAATCAATACAATTGACATATACTATCTAAGGATTTGGTTCAACACCTGACAAAATTGATAGACTTTGAGGTACTTTTCACAGTAAGTAGGTAATTTTCCTATTGTATCAGTCAATGTTAAAATCTTGTAAAGACAGCACTGACATGTTAGTTTTGCCACGTGTCTCTCAAACTGGATTTTTTTCCTTTTTTTACATAGGAATAATTCCATCTCTGCTGTGTTTCCAAGGCAAAACCATGCAGTTTTATGGTAGTAAAAATGTTATTTTCAGTAAAAGGGACAGGATGTTTAAACATAAACGGAGATCATATAATCCCTGACGTGCAGTTTTGAAGAACAGTTAGGTTAATGTCCAACTCTTGCAAACTGTAACGTGGTAAATTGGCTGTGACTCTCTTTAAAGCACTGCTAAGGAACATAGAGACTAGTAAGATCCATCTCATCTCCTGTTCACCACGACTTTAGGCACGTCTTCTCTTTGGGGTAGTATGATGCGCTCCCTCTAATTAAAAACTAAAATAGAGTCAAATGGTCTAAAAGGATCAGAAAAGACAGGAAGTGTGAGAATAATTTTTGTGCTTTGTTTTGTTGTCTGGGTTTTTTTAATTCATTGTTCTGTCTTATTGTCTTCCCTGGTTTGGCAACTGGTACTGAGCTAACAAGAAGGGGCTGGTGGGAAAAGTCAAGCTCAAGGGTGGCCTTGGCTGCAGTGATCATCAAATGGCAGAATTCAAGATCCTTAGGGCAGCGAGGAGAGTGCGCAACAAGCTCACTACTCTGGACTTCAGGAGAGCAGACTTTGGCCTCTTGAGGGATCTGCTCGGCAAGGTGACATGGGAAAAAGTACTGGAGGGGAGAGGGGCCCAAGAAAGCTGGTTAGTATTCAAGGATCACGTCCTCCAAGCTCAGGAGCGGTGTATCCCAAGAAAGAAGAAGCCAGGCAAAGAGCCAGGAGATGTGCATGGATGAACAGGTTGCTCCTGGACAAGCTGAAAAGCAAAAAGGAGGCCTACAGAGGGTGGAAGCAAGGGCAGGTAGACTGGGTGGAATACAGAGAAACTGTCCAAGTGGCCAGGAACCAGATTAGGCAAGCGAAAGGCCAGAGAGAAATAAATCTAGCCAGAGACAACAAGGGGGACAAGAAAAACTTCGGTAAGTACGTCAGGGACAAAGCCAAGACTAGGGAAGATGTGGGCCACCTCCGGAAGGAAACAGGAGATGTGGTCACCCAGGACCTGCATAAGGCTGAGGTACTGAATGACTTTTTCTCCTCAGTCTTCACTGACAAAGGCTCTAACCACACCGCCCAGGTGGCAGAATGCAAAGGCAGAGGCTATGAGGATGGAGAGCTGCCCACTGTAAGAGAAGATCAGTTTTGAGACCATCTGAGGAAGCTGAATGTACATAAGTCCATGGGAGCTGATGAAATCCATCCATGGGTCCTGAGGGAAGTGGCAGATGAAGTTGCTAAGCTGTTTTCTGTTCTATTTGAAAAGTCATGGCAATCTGGTGAAGTTCCTGCTGACTGGAAAAGGGG
>VXBO01002562.1:0-51147 GCA_013400135.1 Rhinoptilus africanus | reverse complement strand
GACAGGCTGGAGGGAAGAGATGCCATGCAGAGGGACCTGGACAGTCTTGGGAGGTGGGCCCATGCCAGCCCCATGAAATTCAGCCAGGCCAAGTGCAAGGTCCTGTAGCTGGATTGAGTCAATCCGAAGGATAAATACATGTTGCGCGGAGAAAGGCTTGAGAGCAGCCCTGAGGAGAAGGGGTGCTGGTGGACGAGAAGCTGGACATTAGCCAGCAATGTGCTCTTCCAGCCCAGAAAGCCAACTGCATCCTGGGCTACATCCAAAGCAGTGTGGCCAGCAGGGCGAGGGAGGTGATTCTGCCTCTCTGCTCTGCTCTGGTGAGACCCCACCTGGAGTACTGCATCCAGCTCTGGAGTCCCCAACATAAGAAGGAGATGGTCCTGTTGGAACAAGTCCACAGGAGGGCCATGCAGATGATCCGAGGGCTGGAGCACCTCTCCTGTGAGGACAGGGTTTAGAGAGTTGGGGCTGTTCAGCCTGGAGAAGAGAAGGCTTCAGGAAGACCTTATATAGGCCTTTCAGTTCCTAAAGGGGGCCTACAGGAAAGATGGGGAGGAACTCTTTATGAGGGAGTGGAGCGATAGGATGAGGGGTAACAGTCTCGAACTGAAAGAGGGGAGATTAAATTAGGTATTAGGAAGAAATTCTTTACTGTGAGAGTGGTGAGGCACTGGAACACGTTGCTTAGAGAGGGTGTGGATGCTCCTTTCCTGGAACAGTCCAATTGGATGGGGCTTTGAGTAACCTGGTCTAGTGAGAGGCGTCCCTGCTTATGTCATGGAGGTTGGAACTAGCTGCTCTGTAAGGTCCCTTCCAACCTGAACAATTCTGTGTTTCTAAAAAAGACATAATACCTCTATTTTGCACTACAGAAAGAACTGTGATTTGGAATTGCAGTATCATGCCTACTGTGGGAGAACAATTTCATAATGTTCCTGAAGATTCAGTTTCAGCTAAAAGATGATAGAACTTCCATGTCTTATCTGAAAAATTGATTATCTTCTGAAAAATGTCAGGTTTCCTAAAGAAACCTACTCAATAGTTTTCCCAGCAGGACGAAGGAACAAGCATCATTTGCTTCCATTATTTGCAATTATGAATCAATTACATATCATTAATTTGATAAAAATGGAGGAAAGTGCATAAAATATTTTAAATTCCTTATCCTTCTGTATGCTCAGAGAATCAATAAGTAGGATGCAGAGCTATATTTAAACTATATATAGTTTAGATATATAAACTATAGATATATTAGATATATGGTAAAGGAAGCAATAAGCACTGCTTTTATTCACCTGTGCTTTCAATATGATGCTTTTCGATTATGATTAAGATACAATTTTATCTGTATAAAATGATTCTTTTATTGCTATCTTTTAAAAATATATTTACATATGTTAAAAATGAAAATAAAATAATGGAAAATCTGTTCTATTAATGGAATTACTTCCATGTAATATTGCTCCCAGACGCACAAAAGGCATCTGGTCATGTCCGTTGTAGCCTTCATCAGGCTGAAATGGTAATAAACTGACAGCGCACCCATAGGAATGATGAGCTACTATGCTGGGGAACACGTGCTGCAAGAATAGATTCCCAGTCATGGATAACCATGGATGATCCTTTCCTTATATAATGGCAGTAATGCCATAACCATACAGAATTCTAGTTTAAACAGAATTCCGTTATTAATGCACTAACAATTTCCAATTGCAAAACTAGATAGGGTTGAGTATCTTCCAGTATTTATGATAACGCAGAAAAAAAAAAATAATCTGCAGCAGTAGTGATTTAAATAGACAGATTTATAAGGGTGTGACTACACAGATTTCTGTGTAGCCTAACTCCAGAGCTAATCATAAATACCATCTTTAGTCTGAGTATGGCAGACTGGGGCTCATGGAAGGCCTAGGTTTTATGCTACTACAGGTTACACCATCGATTGCTGCCATCTGTATCTAACTTTGCAAAATTAGGCCATCTGAAGCAAAAGCGGATCTCTGTAAATCTTGTTACCATAAAGGCAGAGCATTTCAGCTCATTCTTGAGTCTAACAGCAGTGAGATTTTCGCCCACTTCTTGTAAAAATGCCATGTTCTACATATATTTAGGTCCCCTTTGAGAAACTCTATTTTCATATGAGGCAAGAATTCAATTAAGCATCCTGTTCTCTCAGTATACTCTATGAAAAACCATCTTGGAGGTTTTCAAGTTTTTGTGACAATTCTGTCATGATAGTGAAGATATATTTTTTTTCTGATAAAAATTTAATAAAACCTAATTTTGATCTACAAATTTTTTATTTTGAAATTGTTCAAACTCTAGTAAGAATAACATTAAACTATTTCTGGGAAACAATGCTCCACATGAATAATATGTTTCGTCTCCCAGAATGAATTCTTTCAATTTTTCATATCAAAACAACTTTTGTTTCTAAATTAAATTTTATATTATTAATTTTAAGGTCCAGTCTAGACACACCAAACAAATGTATTAAAAAATAGTGAAATGCATTTTAAAAATGTTTTTATCAGAAAACATTGATATTATGTGTTTGTGTTTTTTCCTGTTCAAAACTATGGAAATTTTGAATTATAGTTCCAAGTTTCCTTCAGCTTTGTCTTTAATGATGTCCTACACATGCAAATATTCATGCAAGGGATACTTTATCCTTTTGTTCATATATTTGATACTACATAAGATATTTGGATTTCTTTTATTCTCTCTTCCACAAAGCTATTGGCAAACTATGTATTAAAACATAAGGAAAGACATTTCTAAAGACGCCTCTTACTAAGTATTTGTAGCATAATAGTGATTCTGAGATGTCAGAGAACAAGTTGGTTTTTACTGCCAAGGCAAGGTGTCTAAGGTAAATCTTATTTGTAACTTATTTTTCTTCTAAATCGCACTGCTAAAAATATTGAAAAAACCCATACAAGTTCTAAACATGTCAATTTGTTTCAACTTTTAAACTTTTCCGAGGCTTTTTAATATTTTGTTACAGCATTAAAAATCTGTATTTCTTTATTCACTTCCAATACATAATATATAATTGTACTTAGTGCGTTGAAGTTTGCCATTCACTGATTACCCAGATATCAGTAGCATGACAGTCTCTCTGCACAACCTGCAATTTGCATTAATTTCAATAGCACTCTTAATGCTTTCCTACTACCCCAACACAAAGAACAATAATAGCAATGCTGAAGCAGTCAAGTAGTACAAAAAAGTAGAGTTCAATAAGGATGAATAAATTTGTTTCAACTGCTATCATAACATTTTTAACCCTGATGATTTTTTGGCTCAGGAGAGAATTCTACCGTCAGTAGCTGTAAGTGAACAGGATCTGAATTTCTCTGCCGAAATTCTATTGCACATCTACACTGAATCTTCTGCGTAACTTTGCATGCCATACTCATGGGGTGATATTCACAACATTGGCCAAGAACCAACAGAATAGGTCCAGGATGAAATAGAAAAGCTAACTTTTGCTTGCTTGTGGTAGAATTTTCTGTACAAACTCTCAATTTAATCTTTTCTCACCTTTTCTTTATATTGAGTCTCCAACTGACCTGATTTTTTTTCATTCTGAAGCTATTTCTCTACTGTGTAGTTCTAATTGTGTATGGGAAAGATACACCAGCTTTTCCGAATCTTAGGATGTCGAGCTATTAATATGTGCACAGGGGGTAGCAGTGTTCCTTTTCAAACCACAGAATTATTCCTTATATTTAAAAAAAAAAATTCCGTAATTGTTGCTTTATTCTAGTGGAGTTCTATTATACTAGCTGCTTTTACTGAGAGAAAATACTGTTTGCAATATTACTGTACTGATTTTAAGAAAAGGATATATTTCATAACATAGCAGACATAAAATGAGCATAAAGACAGAAAATGAACAGGGAATCCAGGAGTAAATATTCTACAAAAAGCATTTTATCCGAAAAAAAGAGACGGGACAATAAGCTGAGCCAATCAAGAAAGTTAAATGCGCTTTTAAGCTTTTTTTAATAAATTGGAGTGTCTTGTGATATCCTGGAAAAATACAGAAAAAAAAAAAAAAAGAATTAATGTTCTCCCTTTTCAAGAGTTGAGACTTGGAGCCATTGTAGAATATTTTCTATGTTGAGTAGAGATTATTAGAGCCTGTGAGTCTTTTTTGGATATTCTAGAGGGAGTTGCTTACCCTTGGATTCAGGGATATTGCTTGAATTTTCTAAATATTTTGCTTAAAGGAGTGACAGCAAGCCAGGAAACGAGTCTGTAGAAAAACAAGAATAGATGCAAGGTACCAGACTCCTAGGGCTACGACTTAATAATCACAATAGTGTTTCATTGCAATTAATGTTGAGTTTTAGGTACAAACATTGATAAATATGCTGTTAATAGCGTGTTGAACCTGCATTCTGTAATGTTCATATGTAATACAAACGAGGAACAGAGCTGAGGAGGGTCGAGCATTCCTTTCTTTTGAACTATTTAATCTATAACCACTCCTGGAGAAGTAGAGAGGACCCCCCACCCCACCCTCAATATTACAGCTGTTTCAGTCATTATTACATGATTAATATATCTCCAGTGAGTTGAAAGGTAGCCTTTCACAGGTGGCGGTTCAGTCTGCAATATAGAAATGCTGAAAGGAAAGCTCTCACTAGCTGTATAGTTTCCCAAACAATAATTGCTCGGTCTGAATATTTCTTTTGACATTTTCCATTTTGGAAATTCTGTTTCAGGCTAGTGGGATTTTGGTTGGGCAGGAAGTGTTCGGTCATACCTGAAAATGTTTTAAAAACAAGAAGAAGAAAGAGGATGATGGATATCCATATTAAGGCGTGCTTTCTAGCTTCTCTGCATCATATGAAATAGAAGTAATGAATTCTTAGTTTGATACAGATGTAGAGCAGGTTGTGGGTGGGAAACATACAATAACTGTAGAATATTATTAATGCAAACATCTTCTGCTAATCAAATTACATGCAGAACTAGAAATCTCTTTAATTAGCACTTATGAACCTTTATTATTGATAAATCTTCATCTTGGGAAGGGCACTAGTGCAAGGCTTAACATAGAAGTAATACAGATCAATGGGTTAGCCCTTCAGGAGAAGGACTAATTATTTTAATGAGAACATTCTAATTAGACAGGTTTGAACTGATAATTAAAGAATGCTGCATGGTTGGAATTTTAATAGGGTTATCATTGAGTAAACATTATACTGCATGAGGAATATATGGTATCTCTGTTAAAGAGCTAAGATGCTCTTTTTTGGAATGCCTGAAAAAATCATGGAAAAGACCTTGGTGATAGCCTGAATTTTATGTGCCATCTGTTGAGATTATAAACTTTCAGATGCAAGACCCAGGAACTGCATCCATTATTCTGTAGCACATTATTTGTGTGCTACAATTTATTAATAATACAATTGTAACAGAAAACAAGAATTTCTATATTAAAAAGAACTATCTAAAATCAGATTCTCTCATATTCAGTGAAGCATTTGGGTGATCTATTTTAACAGTACTTAAAGGGAAATTATATTTGCAGAGTACTTTCAGAAGTGAGATGCCATGTTTTATTTACTCTCAGAGACAACATTAAATGGGAAGGAAGGGGAAGTGAAAATGTAATTTAATTGAATATTTTTTCATTAAACATCTAAACTAATCTGATAATGACATAGTAATGCTCCGGTTTCTAGTATTTAGCTCATAGTCACCAGTGATCTAAGTAAATAATTGGAAAGTGGTTTTGTGAAAATTTAAATAACGAAAAAACCTTCTCTTGACCTCTCTGCAATCTGGTATTTTGCCCATATTTTACAGTACCTAAAAAATCAGAAAAGTATGCCAAGCATGCATGGACAATTTGAATTGCATGTTCTAAAGTAACATTCTTTTAAGGCATTTGTTAGAATAATAGTAAGCAGCGTGATTAGAAAATGTGTAGAAAACAGTTTTCTGATCATATAATATTTTTAGGATATTAAGGGTCACTTTTTTTATTTTTTCTGTACTGCATCAATGCATTTTACATGCTGAACACATTTTTCACCGAAAAATGTGTGACAGGATGTACTTAAAGACAAAGAGCCAAAATAACCTAAAATATAAGAAATGGTGGTTCAGATGTATGGAATTTGCACATCTCCTTATTCCAGTGGATATTTTAAACACTAAGGTTTCCTCTCATATACGGACATGTTTTGAAATAAAGCATCCAAATTTCTTTACATATAACATCTATAGATATATATGGTATATTTTTTGTCAGTATTTCTGTCACTGAGATTTTCAAACCAGAAAAACTAGATGCATGAAAGCTCATTTAAAAATGCAGTGTGAAGTCAGTGAAACACAAGAACAAAGCAGTAATGCATTGATCCCTTGATATTCTTGTAATATGATGATGTTTAATAAGAAATAACTTTGAATGAACCACTGTTTTTACAAATGATTTCAGAACACACATTGAATTACAAAGTCCAACTGCTCTCACCAAGTGGTGTCTTATGGAGGGTTAAAACCCAGGGGTTCCTCATCACAGTTTTCCAGTACTTCAAGGGAAGCTACAAGGAGGAGAGAAAGGCTCTCTCTTTGCAGGAAACCACATAGAGAGAACAAGGGCCAATGGGTACAGGCTGCACTGGGGGAAGTTGGCTTGTCCTTCAACAGGGGTTTCGGTTCGTGCCCGGTGTGCAGGAGCCAAGGAGCACACAGAGTCGAGATCCACCTTCTAACCTTTAATGTACAGAAAGGGGTACCAGGGGACAGTTTGCAAAGCTAGCACCTTTCTTCAGAGGGGCTGTAGGGTTTTATACACCTTACAACAGAGAAAAATTATGCAAAACTTGTTCGTTGGTCATCTTTTGATTATATAATTAATGCCTTTCTGCACATGCTCTGATTAGTGACTAGTTCATTATACAGAGGCAGTCTGACATCAGCATGTAAGGTCTCCTCCCAGGCGTGTGATTTTTACCATGCTAATTAGCCTTAGGTTACTTTAGGTTTCCCTGAGGCAACCCCTCTGGTCAGGAAGTGATTCATCTTTGATAGCATTAGCTCATTCCTATATTATCTTGTGTAATCGTGTTATGGATCTTTGCTTTGAGGACCACAGTTTCATCTTTATATTAGACAGAAATTTTTTACAATGAAAATAATCAATCTCTGGAACAGCCTCCCCGGGGATGTGGTGGAGTCCCCATCACTAGAAGTTTTAAACGTGTTAACTTGTCAGAGTGCTAAATAATCATATCTAGACTCCCTTTTCCATGAAAGATTGGACCTCTTTTGAGGTCTTTTTCAGCCTGGGCCATTCTACAATACAGATAATGTTATTAGATGGACTGATGTTTCCTTCTGTCACTAAAGCTGCATGTGAATTCAGAAGAGCAGATTAAACTCTTATTGAACTACAAGGCAGTATGGATGATATTAGAAAATTTGCCCAACATATTATCTGACAGGTAGCCATGTGCTGGATTATTATGTGTAGGAGGCTGGAAAAACAAATCTTTCAGAACATTTGCCTGCTTTAGAGTTTTACCAGTAATTATCACTAACTTACAGAAACTATTACCTGTTTCATTTGCCCACTTTTTGCCTGTAAAATTCACCTGGGTTTCAGCCTAGCCCAGTACTTCCCCATACTTTTTTCATTCTGAACGCCCATGCTTGCTGAGCTCTGAGATTTGTTTTGAACTTTGTTAAGTGCCATAAGAGCCAACTGTTTTTTAAGAAGGCCAAAGTAACCAAATTTTGCTCTAGAAGGGCATTTCAGACTGTTTAGCTTAACTTTGTTTCAAGAAGAACAAAATTAAAAGAATTTTCAGAATAAAATATTAGGTCCAGTCCCTAATGAATTTAAGAAACCTGTTTGACTTTGCCCAGGTTTTGAAAAGGAAAAAAATACTTGCTGTATTATATAGAACCTCTATATGAATTACAAGTAATTCGGAGAATAGAGTTTGAGTTTATCCAGTAAAGTTCTGGAGATGTTTAGATTTACTTAAAGACTGCCTTTAAGAGTCTTTATTAATTTTAGTCATTAATATTTCAAATGGAAGCTTTGCATCCAATATCCAATCACTATTTTGAGAATTGGACTCCTGCCAATTTCTTTGTTACTCTCAGAGGTGGTGTTGAATAATGAAAGAGTTCAACAATTCTTTAAATGAAGCATGTTTCAAAGATATTTTTAGTTAGGGGGTCATCTTTCGATTTTGTACCACACTTCCTTTCCCCATTCTTTCCAAGAATGAGTGAAAGTGGGGAAGAAGCTGAGTATGTGGGTTGCCAGCCATTAACATACTCCACTAGACTCAAAAGTGATAGACACAGTTGGCACTGGAGTTATTTTGAATTATCATTGTCAGCAAAAATAGTTCTAAACAGGTTTTGCTAGACCTGATTTTTATACTGAGGCAATAATATGGATATTATCTATCAGCTCTTCAGTAAGGAAGTGGTTACTGTGTTACACTACACTTAATTTGTGGGATGGGGGAAGATTGGGATTGTAGGTGAACTGAAAGGTAGGGGGAAATTTTATCATCAGAGACAGAATATAATAAGATGACGCATAACATCCTGCTAATCCTTAGAGGATTAGCCTGGGAACAGTATTTTGTATAATTTCACTTACATCTACAACACTAAGAATAGGATGGCTTTGAAAAAATGTACCAGTGACATCACCCACTCATGCAAGATGAACAGAATTTCATAAGAGGAAGTAATGAGTAACCTGAAAGTAAAAGAATAGAGTGTAATTCAGTTATACACAAACAGGGCAGCACACCTGATAAATGAAATGTCTGGTATTACTCCTGATCTCATCAGGTAGAAGAAAAAGGCTACATGGCACTTTTCCATGTACAGGTAATGTTGAGCTGCCAGTATAATACGTTGAAGACAAAAAAAAAAAAAATATTTGGGGTGTACTGGTGAAAGTGTTTCAATTAGAAGTTTTAATAGTATTACAAAAATCACTGATAAAATTCATTTTAGTCTCTGATTAAATCTATTTAAAAAGGTGAATTCAAAATAAAACAAGTATGGGGTATGACTACTAAAATGATCAGAAGAAAGTAAAAGCTGCTACAGAACTGTTAACTGAAAGAATTTTGTTTGCTTAGCCTTTTGGTTTTTGGCAAAATAAAGGTTGATAGAATGAGGGGGAAAAGATTACTGCCTGTAAAGTCGATGTAATAGGTAAACACCATGAAGTAGTTATTTAGGTTTCAGAAGAGTCATAGTAATAGAGCACATCAATATGAAGTACCCATGAATAAATTTAGCTAATCTTATACAAAGTTTCTTAATCCTAAGAGCTGTGATCCCCTGGAATCTCAGCCTTTATTCATTATCGCAAGGGCAAAATACTAAGTTATGCTTTCTGAGATGAAATATAATAAATAGTGATATAATTTATATTCTGCAACATGTACAATATCAGGGTACCACATGAATGAACAGAAGAACCTGTCCTGATTTCCAGTAATCCCTGACAAACTAAATTTTCCTACCATTCTAAGATAAAGCATGTAATCAACATAAGGACTAATTTTAGCTCTCATTGGAATCACAGGCTATTTCCACAAAAATGATAGAATTCTTCCTAGAACATTCTTAGTTTTTAAAATCAAGTGGTAAAATTGTGAATCAATCTCATAAAAGAGAAACAGCGTTTCACTTTTATTGAGACGTAAAACTGGACATAGCACTCCAGATTTGGTCTCACAGGTATCTAGTACAGTGCAACAATCACTTCTGTCCACTTGCTGGCTACAGCCCTGCCAATGAACCCTTGGGTATTAGACTTCACCATCCCTTAGACTTCACTACTTACCCCTGACTCCACTTCGGTTATTTCTCTGCAACCAGATCCGTTTCTCCAGAGCCAATGTCTATCCAGTTTGTACTGTTGCATTGGATTATTCTGCCCTAAAAGCGGGATTTCCCATTTTGCCTGAACATCCAGCTGCTTGAGAGCCTTCTAACTGGCAGCCCTGCTTTCCAGTTTACCACCCCCAACTCAGTGCCATTGGTGGACTTGCTGTCAGTGCATCCTATTCCACCCTGCAAGTCATTAGTGAAGATGTTAAATCAACTCCAGCATCATCCCTTGAGGAATGCCATTTGTAACTCTTGCCACTTAGATTTCCAATCAAATTCAATTTCTTTATGCCTTTCATGCTACTTAACAATTTCATTTCCAGCTGAGCTTTGAATGTCTTAATTCTGTCATTGTGTATCTGCAGGAGGCTTATAGTTTACTCTTGGTAGCATGTCTTCATTGTTGGAAGTGAATATACATGTGTGTATATTGTATATATGTGTGTGCCTATATATGTGTGCCTATATATGTGCAGAGATTGCTGAGATGAAAGTGTTTAAAATACTGATAGATCAGGCCAGCTTCAAAAAATATATTACTAGGTTCAAGGCAACCGAATATTGAGTATCTCTTGATTTGTCTAGTTACAATTTCTGGTTGCCTTAGGCTTCTGCTTTGGCTGCATCCCTGTCATAATGGTTTCCTTTAACCATTGGAACTCAGTGAGGAATTCACCAAGCATCCACACTGCCTCTGATTACACCTGCACGTTTTCTTGTACAATGGAGCAAACTGCTTCTGTATTTTAAGGAGTTTGTCTTCAAAATCATCTCTCCTTTGCCCTCCTTTGTCATCTCTCCTTTGCCCTTCAAAGCAGCCTTCCACAGATCCTGACTGCTACTTCCCTGACCAAGATGAAGTTCGCTTCTCTTAATTGCTATTCTCCTTTCTTACTTTCCTTAGTTTCTTAAATTCTCTCACCTCGTGGTCCCTACGGCCAATGTGGCCACTGACTGTAACAAAACTCTCATCAGTCCTTTCCTAACCTAGGAGTACCTGTGCAAAAGCTGTGCACCCATCTTACTGCAGCACCACTTCTGAGCCTCTCGGAAGGGTTTACAAGCCAAGTCTCTCACCATGATGGTCAATGGGCTTCTGGATGAAACCTGGATTGGAGCAATGTCTTACATTCCCTTAACATATGGAATGTTAAGCAGTCCTAATGTTTAAGAAATCAGTTTGATGACAAGTTATAAAAATATCATTCTGTACGTGTTTATCCAAGGCAAGTTTGAGTATGCTAGAACTATGATTACATTCAATATTTGCAAGAAAATTCTAAAGACACTAGGCCAGTTCTGGGCCGATTTTTGCATCAGCATATTTACATTGGTTTAGATAAAGCAATGTGCAAAACTGCAAGCAGAATCAGGGCCTTCACAATCTGTCACAACGGCTATGCCTCTCAGGGATGAGGTTTATATACACAGACTTTTCTTAATATAGAGCAGAAGGTTTTAATCAGCAGAATAAACAGGTTATATTTCTACAGTATAATTTGGGGTGAGATCAAGAGCGTTCTATTAGAAACAATTGACAGAAAATAGTGTATTCTTTACACAACAATAACCAAAAAAAAAACCACAAAAGGGCAGAGGAAAAAATCCATAGAAGTTCCCTAAACAAAACCTGAATTCTTGTTGTAGACATAAAATCCAGTGGTAAATTTGCATATGATGTCACAAGGAGTATTTATCTAGAGACAGAATACTTCTATAGGTATAAAAATACGGGAAAATAAGACCTCCTAAGAGACACACAATTTCATCAGAAAACAAAGATAAACACAAAATTTTGCCTATTATTTTCCTATACCTCTAAGGACAGCTATCAATTTAAGAAGATGGTACCAATACAACTCTAGCACAAATATGCCTCATGTTATGATTTGTCATAGCCTAAAACCAAAGAGAGTTCTGTATCTACATCTTAAGTATATTTTAAAATCTATTCCCATAAGAAAAAGACTTGTCTCTGCATAGAGCTTCATAGAGCTTAGTCAGAGCTGTGTGCCAGTTAAGACCACTGAAGTTTCAAGTTTAATCTTATGTATAATATGCACCCAGATTCTCCTCTGCTTTAGTAAGAAAATCTCATTCACAAACTGAAGTCCTGAAGTGTTTATTCCATTCATGTTCAGTATCTCAGCAGAAGTAAAAAGACATGAAATCTTTTTGAATGTGTTCATATACTGGAGGAAAAATTAGTGGAATTCTGCATAAAATGCAAAATTAACAGACCCTGTATCTGAGACTGAAAAGAGTGGGGGGAAAAAAAAAAAGCGTGTGTATGTGGAAAAGAAAGAATAAACTGAGAAAATTTGTGTGGTTTTTATTGTGATAAAAATAGTTATAGTTTAAATTTCTTAGGCCAAATATTTTAATAGTAATTTTATGGATTTTGATAAGCAATTTTTCTTCATAGGTTTAATAATTATCATGGAATGGTAAGTTTTTATTCAGTGAGGAATCCTTTGAGAACTATCCTAGTAAGCAGAACTTTTGACCTTCATTTCTTTTATTTCTATCCAAATGAATGTGCCAAATCAAATTAAATTCAATGTGGAAAAATTAAGTAATTTCATAGGTTATAGGTAGTCATAGAGATGGAAGAATAAACTGCAGCATATTCATGCCATTAAAGTGTCGATCTGTCAGCAGGTATCTCTTAGTCCTCTCAGGATTGTTTGAATTTTTAAAAATAATGCAAACATCCACATTTTTTAAATATACGCATAGCAAGCAGAAGAGGAAGGAATCCAAGAGTAGAACAAATCAGTGCACTTGTATTAATGGAGCAATTATTTATTACTCATTAAAAAGCTATTAGTAAAACACTGTTATTTATGTTAAGTAATAGGCAGCATGCTGCTAAACAGTTGGCAATAGAAATTAGAAAGCAGTAATATTTATTAGTTGGAAAGTGAATTAATCTAAAAATGGGTGTGTCTTCAAATGGTTAGCACAGGGGGTTTTTTTGGTTTTAAAGTGACGATAATTAAAAACTTTTTATTAATCTGTTCTTTATGAAAATGAAAGCATTGGCATGTACTTTGCTTTGGTTCGTTAACTCGTGTCTTAGTTCTGTTATCTGTCACTTAGCTATGCATGCTGTCTTAAACTCCAACAAGTGAGCACTATCCATTATTGTCCTCCATCCATCTAACCTGAGCTGTAGGTTTCCAGTTAGTAATGTTGCACTACACTTTTCTCTATTAGAAAATGAATCTTAATAAGTGTATTGTGTTAATTAATCAGTTATACTTATGGACCTTTTGTGAAGGGCAAAAGCTCCCAAATTTTGAATTACTTGTAACTATTCAACATTGAATTTTGCAGTATTTTCCTTTGGGACTGAAGAGATCACTTTTTTTTTTTTTTTTTCCCCTTCTTCTTCTTACAGTACAGGAGCCTTACTGCATAGTTTTCTTCAAACCTCCACATCCATATGCATTATAGTGCACAGGTTAAGGAACATTATCATAGAAATTGATATCTACGCTTTCTGAAGATTAAAGCAGGATAAAGCACATTGATTTAAAATCAGTGCAGTTGGTTAAACTGTAATTTAATTTCATCGTTTCATTTCATTAACAGTAGACTTAAAATACACTGATTAGTCAAGAATAGGGCCTGGATGGAATTTTTAAAATAAAGTACAAATTCTGAAAAACTCTGTTCAACTAGCTATTAAGGTTGACCAAGAACCTAGAATTATGCCTTCTCTTTGCTTCTAACTGCAGTAGCTGTGACTTAGCTAATTATCTTAGTCCTACACTCATATGTAATCATGAGCAGGATCATGAAGCCAGGTAATTCCCACATAAGTTCTTTAAGAAAGAAATGCTTAGTGATGGTTTTGGCCTTTTTAAAGTGTGTGCAGGGTGTAGCAGACTTTTAGGTTTAATTTTCTTTCCTGCCGAAGAGATGTGCACCTCCATCTCCCACCTCCCATGAGAGGACTCTTACAAACAAACTGTATGTACCTTTCTTGTTGGAGCTGTTCACTTGCAAAAAAAGGAAGACAAGATTAATTGAGCCCAGGGGAAGCATTACACTGGAGCTTGTTTTATCATGGAGAGGTATAAAACTTAACTGTAAAATTCTTAGTTGTTTACCATAAATGATAGAGTCCCCATTATATGTTTGCATTAAATACTCATTAGGTAAAATACATAAAACTGTGAACGGGACAAGATCTCTCAGAGGAGAGTGCACTACAAAGTTCTGTTTCTCCTAGCACACTCTAAGTCCCAGGAATCCTGTAGTCCTGACTGTGCAGTAGCACAGTTTAAACAGGAGGGATGGAGAAAAGTCTCATCTAGCAGCGCTTAATTCATGGGCAGGCTTGATGAGGCTCTGAGCAACTTGATCTAGTTGAAGATGTCCCTGCTGACTGCAGGGAGTTGGACTAGATGGCCTTTAAAGGTCCCTTCCAACCCAACACAGTCTATGATTCTATGAGTCATGGGAAATACAAGCTTTAGTCAGAGCCATCTCAGATAAAAAGGAAGATGAACCTATATTTTATGCTTTGTGGGGAATTTCTCTAACAATTTGCTTCAAATTCAAAGTATTGTGCCAGTCATCTTCTCCTACTACCTTTTATATATATATATATATCTCAAATGCTTTATTTGAACTTAAGTTGTCTTAGAATATTATAGATATACTCTGAACAGAGAAGGATAACACAAGCATTTTAAGGATATTTGAGCTAACTTGCTTCATGTTTTCGTGAAGGTAATCGGAAGCATTCACACAGTTAGTATATATCAGATGGAAGGCAGTAATTACAACCAGTTAGAAAAGAGCCTCTGTGTGCTTTTAATCCATTCCGATATAGCAGGTTACCCTGAACCATATTGTTTCATCATTGCACGGAAAGAGAACTCAAGGAGAGCTCTTGGAGCTTGGTGAGCAACCTCGGCACTTGGGCAGTACATAAAGGAGATGCTCGGCTTTCCCAGCCTGTCCCAGTGCTGCCCCACTCTGCTCCCATTCTAAGCTGAACAGGCCATCTCAGCCTTTCCATTATTTGCATGAACAGGGAATGGTATAAAAAATTCCTTTTATGGAAATGGTATTCCTTTTACAGGGTATAATATAAAAAGTTCCTTTGTGGGAGCCTCCTGATCCTATCTCCTTGCCCCAGAGTATTTCCTCTCTGCATTACAAGGATGAGGATTCAGTTCAAACTGAGAATCCTCATATTCAGACAGTATTTGACTAGGACAAAAATATTCGTGTGCTTTTAGCACTTAATCTGGACAGAATAAAGTAAGACTGGAAAAACATTGATTTAGTTAAAAGATAATGAAGCATAATTATAACCAGAGAAAACAATTGTTCTGTGAACGTGCCTTGTCTTGTTAAATTAATTAAGCCAAAGGAAGCAGTAGTTCCCTGTCAGACCTGCAACTACAAAACATATTTTCTAACACAATAGTTTTCAATTATGTCCAGAGATTTACTTCCTAAAATTAAATATTTCCTGACTTTTCTGTATAAAATAATTTTAATAATGAATCTTCTAAAAATTATTGGAGACAGAAAAAATATTAGTTTTATGGGAAGTTCTAAAAAAACACTAACCCCCCCAAAAATAGTAAAAAAACACCCACAAAAGCAAACAAACAAAAAACATTGAAAAGACCAAAACACCAAGAAATGGGAAAAACTGAAAGGGGTGAGAACTGTGAGTCCACCTTTATTGAAAGACCAAAAGAAAGACTGATACAAATGTAGACTTCACCGAAAGCTATAAATTGCAAATCTGTGTAACACAAATGAATACAGTGTGTCAGATACCTCTTTTATTTTCTGTCAGATAAACTAACCTGGAAGTAACCTTTTCACTCTACCCATTTTTGGACGCTTGGGAAGAAAACCAATCTTAAATTTTGCTCAAAATGATCTTGTATTAAGCAGTTGTGCAAATGAGTAGATGAGAATTTTAGAAGTAAACCCTACCAAAATAATTAAAAATGACAGACATGTAAATACCTAATTATCAGCACTGAGACAGGTATTTAAGCAATTAGGCTTTGCAAATGATCATAGAATGATTTCAGTACTATGTATATGCACATTATGTCCAATTAATTGAACTAGAAAACAAAGATGAAGGCTTTAAAGTGAGAGCTTTAAAAGCTAGAAAACAAATTATGCATATACTTTTGAAACACATCCCTATTCTCATTCAGTCTATGTCTTCTATTTCCCTGGTCCCCAAAAATCCTTCTCTATTTCTCTTTTATTTCTTTCAATGCCTCTACCAAATTCTAATAAAAGTATACCTCACCCTAAGATCCCTGGTTTCCTCAGGTGACACCCTTTGTTTTCCTTCAATCTCAATTCAGCTTTTCTTCATTGTTCATCTACACTCTCTCAGTCACTGAGTCCTGGTACCAAAGATACCTTTCATGCAATACATGGCATCAAAACATTTAGACCATTTGTTTAATGCTTAAATAAAATAACATTCATTCAGAAATAGGATTACAGAATAGAAAATGGAAACCCATAATGTGTATTATCTCCTAACAAATTGCGTAAGAAACCTACCTGAGTTGCATCAAAATTTTTATGCACATCAAATCATTAAAAAAAATTTTTAAAAAATCAAGACAGTTGAGGACATCAGTGTTCAAAATTAAGAATGTCTGATATCCCATTAAAACTCAAATTTCTGACTTGCATGAAGTTTAATGGTATTCAAACAGGAAACCCAATTCCTAGCTTTTCAGAAATCCCATTGTACAATGCAATTAGGGAAGTTTATCTTTCAAAACCTCACATAATTGAGTTATTACACGGCAATGTCTTAGAAACCACCCATAATCCACAGTAAGCAAATTCCTAGAAAATGTTAAATATCATAATATTATTGTATTGTCACCTGTTTTTTTCTTTTCATTTTGTCCCTCCCTAATTACAGTATTATAAATAAGTGATAACGTATGTGGTTTCATTACAAAGACTTTTTTTTTTCCCATCGTACAAAGGGTTGGTCAAACATGATGTTATATCTATTATTTCATTATAAAGCCATATGTATCAATATGCATATGTATTATAACTTTACAAAGTGATCTACATACTGAGGAAGAAAAAAACCTGAAAGCTGTGCTGTCACTGAGTATATTCGAGAGATACTTATCGTACTGCCAACACACAAAGCAAGCACGTTTCCATCTCAACCAGTGAAACCCAACTTAAAGCACAGCACAGCTGAAAATAAATGACGATCTAAATGCACGATTATTTTAAGAAAATTATACAACACGGAAAAGTGAGAGATGAGCTTTGAACAATCATACAGGTGTTATTGTGTTCAGTCAGTCTGGAACATGGAGGTATTTTTTGGTTTTTTTTTTTTTTCTGTGATTCTAACTTGTTTAGGTCAAAAGAATAGCATACTATTTATTTTAATTTTTAATTTCTTTAAAAAATAAGCCCCTTCTGAGCAGATAAACCATAGGAAAGTTAGACAGGTTTGTGCAGTTATGTCATTATTAGTGAAGATTTCAGTTATAAAGATAATGCTGATTTCTTGAATCACCATTGAAGTGTATAGGCTCTGTGAGAGAGAAGAGGGTAGAATCTGAAATTAATGACATTGAACACCTGCAAGTATACAAACTGAAAATAAATCAACTTCTGAATTTTTATTAACACAGTGTGTAAGGCTGAACAAATCTATCTTGTCTTTTTTGGCTCTGAGTTTCAATGTCCTATCAAACAAAAAATAAAACAATGGTTTTCCTGTTAACTAAGAAAATCTCATTGCAGGTCATGTAGGTGCTGTAGCCAGAAAACAAACAACACAGTTTAAAAAAACCCACTTTCCAGACTAGTAAGATAATTTATCAATTTTCTTTTCAGCAGTATCACATAACATGCATTTATTCTTCACCTCCCACTTAGAAGACAGTTTTCCTAAGAAGAAACGTATCTATAACAGTTATTGTATCACGACACAAAATGGATTCTTGAGGACACCAGATACGGACCCCTTGATTCACAAAAATCTGTACAAATGCTTCTGCGGATTTAGAAATACTGCATTTTGCATGGCTGTATATTTTCAAACAATGCTTCATTCAAACATAGAACTTCATCTTACATTTTTATATTTAGGTAATACATACCTCGGACTTTGAAAAGCTGACATTTCAAAACTTCTGGTCTAATCTCTATTGTTTACTACGAGCCAAATAAAAAGAATTATTATGGTATATTCATATTGGGATTTGTTTGCTCTCATGCCCATAACAATGAAATTTGTCTTCTGTCTATAAACCTTCAAATAATCAGAAATAAAAGCAAATTAATTTAATTGAATCTCATAGTCTTTTATAAATGGAGATACATAAACTGCCTCCTCTCTAGGTTCTAAATGTGCAACATGATACAATTTGGAAAGAAAGATCTGATCACTGATTCTTGGCTTCTGTTCTCTCTGTTGCTGGCTGCTGCAGAAAGGAGTGTTTTCAGCAGGCAAAAATTGACAGAAATACATAAGCCATGTTGGCAAGCAAGTTCACGCTTGGCCTTTACCAGTTGGTGCATCAAGCTGATAGCTGGCCAAAAATAAATTACAACAAAATAAAAATGTACCGATCTTACAAGAGGAAAAAACCCCTCACCCACCGCCCCAACCACACACGCAGAGATATATGAGGAAGAGGTGCAAACTCAGAAGCGGAACTCAGACAGAAAGGGAATAAAAACAATACTGAAATCTTTAATATTCTTTCTCCCATCTCTGCATTCTCCACTGTTGCTTGTTCCACTCCAATCAGACACAGTTTTCCTCAATTAATACTGAGCTCATTTGCTCCCCTCAAAGGACCTTGTTTTCTACAGCACTTCAGGCATTAAGATTTTTTTTTCTTTTTTCCTGGAATGCTATATGAAGCTGTGGGGAGCTGCAGAAGATATATTAATCACAGCTGTTTCTTATTTCTAATAGCCTGTGAAATGGAAAGCTTTTTTTTTATTTATTTTATTTTTTCTTTCTGAAGCAAAGCCATTCACTCAGAAGCTTCAGAAAAAAAAAGGAAATATTTGGAAAATCATGTTCAGCAGCAGTAGTATTTTATTGCACAATTATTTCAAGAAGTTTTAATGATTTCCTAATTAGGGAAATGGTCTCTTGATTTCTTATTAAGGGTGTCCAAATCTAGAAATTAAAAAAAAAGCCTATTTCACTGACCTTCATGGTACCTAAAGTTTGCCAATTTATTAAAAAGTTAAAATAATTTTATCTACATTTTTAGGCAGTTTTAAGATTTGACTGATTCATAACTTTTGTTGGACAAATGTTTGAGGTACTTAGCTACACATTTTCTAAAACTTTAAGAAAACCCGTATATACTCAACTGATGTGAAACCAAATCTTCAAAATCATTTAAATGTTGCTCTCAAGCAGTTCTAACTGTCCACCAGCTCACCTATTTTATAATCTATTAATACACTATTATGCATTATTTATTAATACACTGTTATAATCTATTAATACACTATTATTCATGTCTACCAAGCAATGCTAATGGATGCCAAAGTCCATTAGCAGGTAACATAGTCCATAGCAAGACCATAATCAGTGCACTTGTTACTCAGCACTTGGGTTAACGAACCACATCAAAATTCTTAGGAGGATGAATTTGCATTTATTTTCAAAACAGCAGCTAAACTGAGTGTATAGTCTCAAATCATCTGAATTGAAGGGTTAAAAGATCTCAAAGGCTATGTTCTGATTACAGTTTTAGCAGAAAAGGACATTAAAGAAAAAAAAAAAAGCCTCAAATCTAATGAATCACATTTTGCATAAATTAGGTCACAATTCCAGAGAACGTGAATAGAATGAATCCGACTTTAGAAGCTGCTGACTTGTAGTATTCATTGCATTCAAACACCTCACATGTAAAGGACTACGTTAAACAAATGTGGTCATCAGTTATTTATAACTGGTGCTGTGCATATATAATCATTGGGTTTATTGGGTTTTGCTCTTTAAAAAGACTGTCTTTAGCACCAAGGAAAATAGTAAAATGGTAATAAGAAACATGCCTAAAACATTTAAAAGAAAGAGGAAATTATTTTTTTTTTCACCCTCCTCCCAAAACTCAGTATTATAAATTTGAAGATCAAAGACAAATACCTGAAAGGACAAACAAGATTTCCCCCACCAAAAATAAACAAAGACAAAAAAAATTCTTCTGTGCCTAAGGTTACAAATAATCTTCAGGAGAGAAGCTGTATGCAGTGATAGTTTTATACATTAGCTCTTGGTAAGGAAAGCGTGGACTGCAGAAATACAAATATAAGACATATCTAGCTTGCACCTTCAGTCATTTATACTTCAAGTGAACTCTTCTACCAAGAAGTAGAAGGTCAAACCATCCAGAAACACACGACCGTTCTAAGGCAATAGATTTCATACTCATAAAAAGTACAATTTGATGAATGTTGTTTGTTCTGGGAGTTTCTTTGGAGAATGTTAGTGGTTTAGATGTCACTTAATTCAGAACTGGCATGTTTTTACTATCCGATGTCTGTTCAGTGGCTTTTGAGAAATAAGGTCATTAGTTTCCTTTACTTACATGTTTTTCTGTGGTCTCTGTGACAGTATTTTCTGTAACCATGGTAAAGACAAATGGATTTATCTTATTCCTTTGGTGCAGAAAAGTTTTATTACTGCTAGTTCACACAGAGAGAAGTAAAAAAAAAGAGAATGTGTGAAGTCTCCTCACCCATTTATGTCAGTTATTTTTGCAAGTGAGATGAGAAAGAACATTTTGACTAACCCAACTGCCTTTGTGCTATAGTGTTTTGTTTGGAGTACTTACACGCTTCTTTTTCTGGTTTTTTCCTATCGTGATTGTATTTTCCATCCAGTGTATGAAGAAAAGCAGCTGGGTGCTTTAATGCTTTCTATAGCTGCTGAACTTCTGTCCATGCCACAAAACTAGTAGTCTACCGACAATATTTTAGAAGTAGAACAGAAAATGTTACTTTTAGAACATAAAAAGTGAGAAAATTGCAAAACTGTTCCTCTAGACTTCAAGTCCTCTGCCTAAAGATAATTTATCTGAAAGTTCGCTTAGCTACAAACATGAGTAGCTGATAGGGCTGCTTGTTCTGGAAGTATAATTAGACTCTTTTGCAAGAAAACTTGCTGGTTTATGGTAGCTACTGAAAACTTTCACTAAGACAGAAAAGATCACAGGCAGAAATAGTGATGTTAATGACTAGAATAAGGTACTGTACTTCCAAATTCTTTCCAATACTGTATAAGAAACGTAAAAAGACTATGGTTTTAAAACAGTAGAACAGTTCCATACTTTAATTTGGTTGCAGCTACTTTAAGTAGTTCCCACACTAAGTACATCCTTTGCATTCAGTAGGCCTTAGGAAACAAGGTCTTGGCTATCTTTCGAGTGTTGTTTAGCCCATCAAAAAAGGATGAGGAGCTGCCAGCCTTAACACATTCAATTTCCAATGAAAACTTTTAAAAAATTGGATTTCTCATCTCATGTTATTGTACATCAAGCAGAGCTTCAATATAGATGTTGAAATTAAATTGTAAACAGCATCCAACATGAAACAACATCCTGTTTTTATCAGAAACTGGAATGTAGTAAGTTTTTGTCTTACTGTATTTAGGGAAAAATTAGTGAACGCTGAAATAAAACTAAGCTTCAAGCTTTAACTGCTTTCAAAGTATTTTGATTTTAATCATTCTTTTGAAGACACAGTGGACTAGTCTTCATAAAGTAGTTCATTTTTGTGTATGACCCCAAATGTTTGGCTCAGTTAGTTCTTCATTATCTCATTCTCTCTGAACAGCTTAAGAGGGAGTCACCAGGAGTTCATTGCTGCACATTGTGCCTTTGTGAATTCTGCACTGCTAACGAGAGGTAATGAATGTGCTATGACTATGGTAGACAGACACACTTAAGTGACCAACAGTACCAGAGTAGAATAAAGTTTCTTCTGGAGGGCTACCAGAATGATGTGGGGATTTTTGAAACAGTTTTTCTTCAGAAAAAAAAAAATAGAAAAAGTATTAGAACAATATTTAAAGACATTACAATCATTTATAAACTTAATAGGAAAATCAGCATTTCTAACAGTGAAACGTGTCATTACAATCCTCTAAGTTATGACATATATCTCCAGAATAGTTGAGGAAGACTATAATATATTTAGATTTTCAGAAGGAAAAAAAAAAAGCCCCAAACCTTTCACAGTATAAAAGGATGTTAGATATCTGAAAGTTAGTTGTACAAGTGCTAGATGTTTGCTTTGGCTCCCTTTATGACTAATGCTATGAAATAGGTAGTTGCAGAGGATAGCTTGCTCCAACTATATTAAGATCATTAGATATCTCTTCACCAACCACGGAAGAAATATAAACAATTAGCTTGGATTTGGACACCACATTTTTAAGTCTCCAAATATTCAGTAAATGAATTACACTCTGTATTACTCATGAAGAGTAAAAACAAATTCCTACCCTGATATTTCAAAATTGGCTAGGACAGAAATTAAAAAAATAGAATCTTATGGTTGAATTTCACTAATTTGCCTAATAGCCTATGATAATTCTGGTGTGGTATAATGAAAAACAACAAATGATGATCTGAGGAAAACAACCACCAAACAGGCACAAAAGGTCCTCTGCTGGACCCGTTCCAGCAGGTCCAGCTCCTTCTTATGTTGGGGACTCCAAACAGGAGCGAAGTAGAGGAGCAGAATTACCTCCCTCAACCTGCTGGGCACGCTTCTTTTGATGTGGTTGGCTTTCTGGTCCGCAAGTGCGCATTGCCAGCTCATGTTGAGCTTCTCATCCACTAACACCCCGAAGTCCTCCTCATGGCTGCTCTCAATCCATTCTCCTCCCAGCCTGTATTTGTGCTTGGAAATGCTGCGAACCAGGTTCAGGACTTTATGCTTGACCTGGTTGAACTTCATGAGGTTGACATGGGTCCACCTCTCAAGCCTGTGCAGGGCTCTCTGGATGGCATCCCTTCCCTCCAGTGTGTCGATGCACCATACAGCTTGGTGTCATCAGCAAAATAGCTAAGGGTGCACTCAATCCCATTGTCCTCGTTGATGACAAAGATGTCAAACAGCACTAGTCCCAGTGACTTGCTTAATAAAGGACATTTAACAAAGAGCTCTCAGTATTCAGACAAGACAAGTAAAAATAACACACACTCTGTAAGAACTGAAAGAAAGGATAGTTCAGTTACATTCTAAATCCTAGGATCTGAGACATTACTCTAAAATTCAATGCATTGGAAGCCAGTAGGTAGGAATCCATGCATTAAAGATCCCTGATTACATTCCTGATTAAGATATATCATAAATTACAACTAAGTTCTGACTGTCAAAATGGAAAAGGAGAAGATTACAAGGTTATCTTCTCAATACTTCCACACTTATCAGTATACAAGAAAGACAAAAGCTTTAAGATTAAGGAGATGAATATTTGACATGGTAAAATGTATAAAGAAGGTGTTTTGATATTTTGAAATTCTGACTAAAAAAGTTATAGCTTCCTCTGCCATTTGAGGGGTATGTTTTGTTTTAAGAAACAGGTAGGCTACAATAATCTACAAAGCTTTACTATTAAAAAAAGAGCTAACAGATGGAAAAAGGGGAATAGCTTATAGTAGTCAAGCTTGGTGAAAAATCAAGATGTTACCAAGAAAATTAATCAAAGCATCAAGAAATATAAAAAAAAAAAGTAACTTAGCTGTCCACTTACACCCCTAAAAAATGGAAAAAGAAGCTTTGAAATACCCTATTTATAAGAATATAGTCATTCCCTTTTATATTATTCAAAGGTCTTGGGAAGATTTACATTTTTATAATGTTAAATATTTAATGGTTGTAATTATCTGGGGGTTACTGAGGAAGTAGAAAGGTGTAGGACATAATTTTTTTTTTCTTAAATAGCATGTCTTTATCAGAGTCACAAGGTGTCTCTACAATGTCAGTTTCATTTATTGCAAATTATTAAAACAAATCTAAGTAAATTCCACCCAAACGCTTGCATTGTGGGTACCAGGTCCTTATCAACAACTATTTTATTATTACAAATCTGTTTGTAATTGGCCACGCTACCTGCTAGCTAGATTTTTAAATATATGAGTAGCTTATTGTCAGAAATCAGTTAACAGATTCTCTGGCTTCCATCACTCTTGTCGTGGTAGCTCCAAGTATCAGGTTTGGCTGAAGAAGTTAAACGAATACGTTTCTGACATGATGCTTTAGACATACAGGAGAGCACTTCTTGCTTATTGAGAGGATTAGCAAGGGTTGTATCCTAAACTAGACTCTGGGATGCAACATCCTCTTTCTGCAGAACCTCTGGGAAAGCTACATACAACAAAATATATTAATAAATAGTTGTTATGATGCATCTGTATTTAAGGTCAAGTAACAGAAATAAAAAAAATAATGTCATAATCACAAAACCTCTTCTGGTAAGATTCACCATGATCCTGAAATGATTCTGAAAAGAACTTGTGGATAATGATGAATGAACTCTCAGTGCTGTACTGTGCCCCAAATAAAAAATGTTATCCTTGGATGAGCAAAAAGGAGAATGTTGGGTAAGATTAAGGAGTACATATAACCTCTCATTTGAAGTTTGTTGACTACTGCTGTAACAGTGATGTCCATAAATCAGACAGAATGTTGATAATGTGAAGAGCGCTTTACAATAAAAAAAGCTCAAGGAGCTACTGCAGCAACCTAAAAAGAACATAAACTTGGAAAGAAAAAGTAAGAGAAGGCTTTACCATCTGCTAGCCATCAAACAGGAGTTTACCTTTGTTGTCCAGTGGTTATCCCTGGATGGAGGTTACTACAGACTAGATCACATGCCCATTGTTTAACAAAGAGTAAATTAGCTGTTGTTATGGTGGCTTCTGTGCAATTTTTATTCAACATTGGTTTTTTTTGAAAGAAACACCGGTTCAAACAGGAATCAGTTCAGATTCATCAAAAGGTCAGGAAGCCAACAGAAAATAAAGTGCACTGCTTTGCACAGTCTGCATCTCTGTCTATTAAAGGATTTTAAAAAATGAGGTAAGTAGCGCCTGTCTTTCTATATATCTCAGCAAAAGATGTTTCTAATTACCTGGTTTCATTAGATGCCCATATTCTCACCAAAAGTAAGCAATTTTATCCATCTCTCTCTCCAGTAGCAGTGATTGAAAAAGAGGACTCCAGAGGATGCAGACAGAAAAAAGCCCTGCATGTCAGTGCTGTCCCTGCTACACTTATCTCAGAAAGGGGACTTTTTGGCTTATAGATTTTTATGACTAGGAGCCTGCTAAAAGAGCACGCTAGTCAAACTAGGAAAAGATTTAATAGGAGAACCTCTTAATGAAGAATTAAAGTCCAGTGTCACAAATATAATATGGAGCTGGTGGATCTCTTTTCTACTCCCTTTTACAGCTTGATTGTTGAAGGTAGAAATAGTCGCTCTCAGGAAAGTAAGCTTATCTTTTATTCTTCTGCCTCCAAGCTCTCCAGAATACATTCCTTTATCACAATGGTTCTCCAGCCTTGTTGTCCATCCACCTCTCTACACGTCTGTAGGCTTATTCAGAATGAGATCGAGTTCTACGACATGCATTACAGATTTTCATAGTGTCGTGGTTTAGGCTGGATTGGCCACTAAGACAAATGACAGATTCTCTCCTCCACCTCTCTCTCCAAGGAAAGGAGGAAGAAAGATAAAGAAATATATGAGTTTAGAAGGAACTAAACTACTTTAATGAAATATTAATAGTAAAATAAATAGAAAATAAGGAAATATATACAACATATACAAAACAGTATCAGGCTCCCAGGGTGATGATCATGTCACCAGCAAGCACTGGGAAAGTCCCAGACTGGACTCAGCAATGGATGGGAACTAGATTCCAGATCTGGAGTCAGAAATGCATGGATTGGAATCAAAGGCAGATGAGCAGACTGAGTCCTCCTCGGACACCAGCCACTGAAGAAAGAGGCTTGACCCTTTGATCCCTCAGCTATCTGTTTATCTGCCTTTGAATCCTCAGGTTTTATTCTGAGTGTGATGCAGATGGGATGGAATACCCTATTGGTCAGTTCTGGTCACCTGTCCTGTCTGCTGCTCCCCACATGTGTGATCTCTCTATGCTTTTCCACTTCCGACCCTACAACAGGGCAAATAACAGTCGTTAGCTGACCTTGGCTGTTACAGCACTAAGTACAAGCGAGAGCATCTCTGCGTACCATTCCTTGGCATTAGCGATAAACACAGGTCCTATCACTCTGAGAACGAACAGTTTCTGCACAACCTGCTGTTAATTTCAGAGGATTAAAAGAGGCTTAACTAAAAAGTAAAACAACCGAACAGAAAATTGGTTGTGCTTTACCACAAACCAGGACACAATGCTCACAGGCACAGTTGTAAAGTTTTCCAAAGACCACTTATTTTCACCTTTCCGGCTGGTTTTACAGTTTTGATGGAGTTTTAATCCCCTTAATAATGATAACACGATACTTGCATTGATCCTGACTGGAAGACTGTTGCAGGTTTAGGAGCCAGTGATCCACATAACAATTAATACGGCGTGGCTTTCAGGCCTGCCGTGTGCTGCACAAACTCTTTGGGTGAAGAACAGCCTCAGCCAGCTCGCTGTGACAGCGGAGCCGGCTGGCAGCTCCCACCTGGTACAAACAATTACACCACCTACGTGGCCTTACCTTTATTTAAAAGGGCAGCAAGAAGTTGTCATGGGAGCATCCTTTAGGAATACTGCTGTTGTCTTGTAAGGAAATTATCTAACAGCTCGAGTGACCACAAAGGAGAGCTTCTCTCTATGTACAGCATCCATTCGGACCAACGCACCGTGGCAAAATCCATCCAGGCTTTGTTTGATGCTGCACAAATGTTGGGTGCTCAGAATCTGAGGGGAGGCAAGATTTACTCACTATCCATATTCCTTTTATTGTTCTGTTTTATTAAAGGAATTGCCGTATTAAGCCATTTGTTGTCAGGCCTTTCTTATTGAGATCTGGAGAGAACCCTGACCTGTCTCTCACTTCTCATGGCGCTTCTCCCTCCCTGCTGCAGTACAGAATGGTATTAGTGAAGGGAAAGTGGGGGTTACAGCCCTCTCCTCAAACCGAGAACTATCAAAAAGCTAATCTAATGGGTGAAGGAAATCAAGGAAAAGGACCTTTGTATTTCTTATTTTTCACTTAAAGCTTGTGCTATTGAACAAGTACGCAGTGCATCCTGAGCTGCTGATTCTGAGATGGGTCAGGGAATTCTTTCATTTCACATTAATAAAATGTTTCCTTGACAAAAAAATAAAATAATATTATATACCGCTAGATTATCTAAAAAAGCCTCCCCTAAAGCAGTCAGGCTATCTAAACTCCGGAGGAACTACGTGAACAGTAATGCTTTGAGACACGTCTTCATCATGGATTACCTCCGTGCTTCATTCTGTAGGATAATAATGTCATAAGAGAAAAAAAAAAATCAGTATTTTATGTGCTTTCTCATATCTTAGATTGGGTGGTTTGTGGGAGCAATGTCAAGGGTTTGTTCACCTCATACAGGAAGGATAGACTCAAGGACACTAAAGGGCTCTTATTGTCTTTCAGAATTTTGTTTTTCCTGAAGAATCTATACTGCAGATTTAAAATATTAAGACCTAGCAGAAGTTATCCTTAAAATTGTTTAACGGAATATGCATTAGCTCTAGTATGCTTGTAAGCTTGGGTTTATTATTATTAGACTTCTGAGTTACAGCTGAAGGAAAAAAAGAAAACATGTAATCAAACAATATATTTGGGAAATTTTGAATCCTTCATCAAGAAAGCAAATGAACAAGCTGCCCCCGCTCTTCAGCTTTCAGAATTGTCTAGAGCACATGTCTAATTATTTCTCTATGTAAAAGAGCAGGCATTTGTTTTGCCATATTGGATTGCTTTTTTTCCTCCAAATCACATTTAATTATAGAAATGGTAAGCCACAATACATGTAATGTTTTTCCTGATACCCAACAGAACTAATTCCAACCCAATCACTATATTTCATCTATTAGTGAACAGCCACTTCATAGCTTTTCTTGAATCATTCTTTCATTCATGAATAAAATCTGTTTCTATGTTAAAATCTTATAAAATTTCTTTTAAAAGAGCAGAGAGGAAAATATTTTGTTGTTTACATATATTTATAATGGATCTTTGACTAATTTATACAAGAAATGCGTTAACAGAATTTAAGTCCTTAATATTTGTACAGTCTCTGAAAATGCAAACAAGTTGTCTGTTTTCTAAGTATTACTACAATTGAAAAAGCACACTCTCTTCTCCTCTACAAGTGGAACATTTGGAAATTAGTTAAACTTTCACTATCGTTTAGAGTAGATATTTATTCCATTCTTATGCAAGACAACATGAGCATTTGAGTTTTAGGTGTCAGTCTTGCAGAGCTATATGTATGTCTAACTTTATATCTAATAGTCCTATTGAGTGCCTTAGATAACCTCCAAGAGCTTGAAGTATCTTTTAAAATCCAATGGTGAGCAATGCGAATAAAGAGTATTCTTGATTTGTGTGTTACTTTTTATTTTTTTTATGACTCTTGGAAAAGACACCTAAAGTATACAAGTTAAGCCCATCACTTTTGAACAGTTAAGTTCAGGAACAAAAATATATTGGTATATAATAACACAAGCTTATAAAATGAAGAAACAGAAACTCATCTGGCATTCACTAAGCCTGTTGTCATGTGTCAGTGAATTTGCAATCAGGCACGGAAACAGCCAAAGTCATGAAGCCTACATTTTTAGAGCTGTAGCAGTCATCATAGAAATTATTCTGCATCTACATCTATATAAATAGCAAAGACAGATGCACAATGCTAGTGCCAGTTTTACAAAATATTATCCCAGTCAGCAAGATGCTGCAATAAATAAGCTAATCATTATTAATGTCTTCGATAACAACATTAATAAAGATTAATTAATTTTGAGTTAATGTGACTTCAATATGAGCTGCCAACGGTATTTACTTGTAAATTCAGTTTTTGAGGACAGACTCAACCACCCTTACTCTCAAAGTCAACCTTGATTTCTACATTATTTCACATGAACTAGGGACTTCCATGCTAGTGATGATATTGATGTATAGTGGTTTTTTCCCCTTATAGATTTTTACACCTGCAGATATCTGCCACAACAATGGTACATCCAATTTGTTTCTCCTTTCAGTTTCGTTCCCAACTAACAATTCTGGTGAAAAGTTTTTAACCCAATTGAGTAGTACACTGTTGAACAGTGCATGACTGATTTTTCCTGGAGAACAATAATACTTACTTTTTTTTCAGTCTCAAGAACCATCAGATAAATAAAGCTTCTCATACGTAATTTGGAAGTCAATAGGAAAACTCCTTCACATGAACAGATAGATATCTGTAACTATGAAATACAAGTTCCTGAGTTTCATTAGTCATTCATGATGAATTTATATCATTAGAAGTGTGACTTAGCCCCACCGCAAATACAGATAAATTCTTTCAGAAGTAGAATATAAATTAGAAAATTACTAATTGCATTCTTAAGTACCATCTGTATGAAAGACTGCAGCTACTGACTCTAGTACATAAGGTGGAGCGAAAACTATGTTAAGAAATCAAACCCCCAAACTCTTAATCTCCAGTTCCATACCTCCACAATATATTGTTTCATTCTTTGTGGTTCTGGGTCAATGTGCACTATATTTCATTACCAAAACATTATGTTTAACAAAATCTTCTGATACACCTTTGGGGGTTTTTTTAATAATTTGTAGTTAAACAAATATGCTGAACATTTCAGGATCCTGCCACGGTGATTTCCCTTCAAAGGATTCTAAATCTCACTCACTATGATATAATTTTAGCATAAGATGCCAGATGGCAATGCATAAAAAATGTGCATAGAAGTTACATATACATACATATATCTGTAGGTAGATTATATGCATGTATATATACACACAAACACACACATGTTGTAGTTCTCCTACTGGACACCAGATGGTAATGCATACTAGAGTAGATATAAAACATTACAAGCCGCCTGTGGTCAGAGTCATTGCTAAGGAGCTGAAAATTAATTTCCATTTGCAGTACTTAACATACCATGATGAAGTTTTTGATGGAAAGAAGATGGGGGAAGTGGGCGAGAGTTCTTTATGTATCTGCATCTATTTTGAAGTGTATAGGTGCATTGTAAAGTTAGTAACACAAAAGTTTATAACTATGCCTTTTAATTTAGTCTTAACTTATTTTCTTACCACGTTTTCTAGTTCATAAATATGATGAACAGTTCTACTCTCTAATTGCGGTATTGTAGCATATGGAAGTACCTGAATGGGAAGCATCAGGTCTTCACCTAAGTTTTTCAGTTTGTTCTGCTGAATCCCAAAGTTCCAGTTCAAGTTGCCTCTGAAGAAGCAAAAATTAATTATGGTGAAAAAGTACATGCATTTTAACTAACAGAAATGTAATAAAACCCCCAAAATGGAGGTAAAGGATTGCTCACAAAGACTGGGTAGGTTATATACCTGTAAAACAAATATTGTTTTCTATTTTTCTGGTTGTCTTCCTGTAAAACCAGTTAAAGGTTTAGTAATTAAAAAATAATCATTTGTATTAGATTCTAAATGAACAAACATGCAATTAAAGAAAAGGTAGTTCTAATCAATCATCTTTCTTGGAGTAATTAAAATTCTTTTGATTTATGTCAAGTAGTTGCCAGGTGTTAATATCAGGCCTCATAAATGGTATGATTGAAAATAAAGAACGAAAAAGATACATTAACATCTCGCAGAATTCACACTATTTTCTTTTTTCCTGAATTCATTGGTTTTTTTCTCCATTTGTTTTGGTTTGCTACAGAACCAATAACTGAACTGGAAGCAGTGTAGAGATATCTTAGGAAGTAAATCAAATCTGAAAAAGCAAATACCGCCACCTTTGGGCTGTAGGATCTTATTCAGGTCCATAATCACAGAGAGCCACCCACCTTTGCTTTGCAGTTTTGCCCAAAAAGAGAGGCCATAACTGCAGTCACCAGGAGAAAAAAAAAGAATGCATTTAAGAAGCACATAGATGTCCAATGAGATTCGAAATGTGAGTGGAAAAAGGTAGAGGAGAATACTGTACTTCTGAAAAAAAATATATAGTTTATGTTACGTATGTTTACTTATTTAAAGGAAGTTCAGGTGATTACATGGATTGCATGAAGCTCAGCATACCTCACTTGGCTTTTTCCTGTATTAATTTCACTCTTTCTTCTGTCATCTCTCAAACTTCAATTTTCCAAGAGTTTAACTGCATTTGCATGCTGAATTTGTCAATATGCATACATTGCACGAACAACGTCAGTAATTCACATACACCCCAGCAGAAAACATTCATCAAGTTCCCAGGTATATATTCAGTGTTCAGGATATTCCTAACTCATAGATGGTACAACCAAAGATAATTTATTTGACATGACTGTGTCAGTTGATCTATCTAAGAGCACATTCTTATAGCTCAGTCGAAGTTTTACACATCTGTAAAACTGCCTCTGAAAGCAGAACAAATTAAATAGTTCAAAGAGTACTGACAATTTACAGGATATTTTCATATACGATGTTGTGAAACAGAATTCCATGAATTCATAAGCTTAAAGGAATCTTGCTACTGTGTTTTTTAAAAAGTCTAAAAAGAAAATTAAAACAAAACAAAACAAGAAACTAAAAAACCAACACCTTTCCAGTAATCAAACTGCATTTTTTCAGTTTGTACAGCAGTTAAAAGAACCATTGATTACTTATCAAAAGGATAGACTCATTTGCTGAGGACTGTGAAGAAAATCATTATGAGGTTTGAAGCATTGGGAGAGTCTCCTTGAAAAGTACCATTTAAAAACAGAGCAACTCTACAGAGGCTTTATAGATTTTCACTTTATCTGGTAGCTTACGCAATAGGTTTTGAAAAGTCACTACTATAACATGGAATATGATTTAATTTTAGAAATCTACAACTAATAAGTGTTCCTTATTTCATGTTGCCCTTACATCTGCCTTCTCGATTTTGAACTGCTCTTCGTTATTTCTTCAGTTCTGTTTTATGATGCCATATAAAGTCTCCATTATTAATCTACAGGGAATTATAGAGCATAACTACTTTAGAGGTGGATAAAGAATGAAAAGCCTGCAAAACTTGTTGATTAAAAGATACAGATTGAATTGCTACTCATGATACAGACCAAAAAGTATGAAGAAATAGCATGGAGTATTGCCATTTAATTTCTACTAGAACTGGTGAGCTTTAAGCAACATTTTCCTATCACCCATTTAATTTCTACTAGAACTGGTGAGCTTTAAGCAACATTTTCCTATCACACACATCTATAATCCACATATGGGTATAATCATATACTTTCTGTCCATCTAAATATTATTTCTCACCCAAGTTTTAAGACTATTTATTTAAAAAAAAAAAAGACAAAACCAAGCAAAACCAACACAAAAACAACAACAAACCCCCATTTCCACTAAAAAAAGAATAAAAAAACCCTGTAAAACCAAACCAAAAACATAACTCCACCACTGATGGTTTTCAATTGATACGAATGTATTTGTTTTTTAAAAAAGAAATATATAACTCTGGCTCACTAGAGGAACCTGTGCTAAGTAATCAAAAGGATGAACGTACACTGTCAAATGAGAGAAAAAGTTTGGTGGATACAATGACACATGGCTGAATTTTGACCTCTTTGACAGTGAGAGTCAGTATATCCGTAGTTTAATAGTACCTGACTTCATTTTCCTCCTGCCTCCAGAGGAGGAAAAAATACACTCAAGAGGAGGAGAAAATACAAAGTGGGGGAGGGAGAGGGCAGAGGGGGAGGAAATCAGGAGAATATAGTAAAACAATTATTTTTATTTGTTTGCTTTATACTCTTCAGTTATCAGCACAGCTCCTTCTTGCTTCAGAATCTTTGTAACAAGGGTGAATTTTTCTGAAATGAGGGTGACAGTCAGAAGACAACAGCTCTGTCCGTTGATGTTTTTGAGTGAGTGGCCTGTGTCATCCTGTTCACATTGAACTAAAGCATACTGCAGGAATAACGAATGGCATCCACCTTGTTTCACAGACCTGTCATATAAGGATATTTTCTTTCTTAGAACCGAGGCTTCCTAAATCCCAGACTTCTGCTACGATAAGTAAGCAAATTCTTCTGAGATACATATTTGTTCTTGCACCAGAAAAAAGATAAATAAAAAATTATCAATGTTAGGTCTCCTAACTTGGGAATTTCCCACAGTGTGCTTGAGTTCTTCATACATCGATGAACTGGCAGAACAGTGCTAAACTATCAACATTTAAATCTCCCCAAAATAAATAAGGCTGTGGTAGGTATTTTTTAACCATGGCTGAGCACTCCACTGCTGGATAACTCTACAGTGAATTGGTTTACATTGTGTAAACTGGAGTAAATCACAGAACTGCTTTGATTTAAAATGTGGGGTCAGGCACTGAGACTGCTCATATATGGCATCTTTGTTTCTTTTCCTGACTTCATCTGTACATACTTAACTGCTCAGAAGTGCAGTCCAAAGAATTGACCTCAACTTTTGTCTAGATAAAAACAAACAAACAAAACCAAACCAACCTCCCCACAAACAAAGACTAACCTAAGCAAAATTTATGAAGCAGAAAACTGTTCACAATAATTATAAAATGAAAATCTCCGTAAAGATACCCAATTGTCATGCTGTAATTTTTGAGGATGACATGATTTTGAAGGACAGGGCAATGCTCTTTAATTTTATGTTCATTATGTAAACCAAAAATCCATAGATCTAAATGTGGTGTTCCTTTTGTATGCAGCTCTCATTGCTAAATTGTTCTTTGCTAAGGATCATTAAGGAGTTTTAGAGAAAGTAAGATTTTTCGAGCAAAAATAATTAGAGTGTGGTGTAGTCATTGTTCTGGTCTGCCAGTTTCTAGACTACATTTTGAATCTTAAAATAAATAGCAGGTACAACAGGTTTTCAGTGGAATATGAAAGGCCATCCCCTCAGGTACCGCGTTTCTGACGATCCATGAAAAAGGTTTGTAATGAGCTGGCGACTGACATTGATTATCATTAAAAGGCAGTGAAAATGCACAAACTCCTGCAAAATTTTCACTGTGAAGGGACACCCGCAACTGCTCTGCTTATCAGGAGCAGAACTACTGCCCTGAAAGGGAGGTATCAGTTTCACAAATGATGTCTCTGTTACTTTCTGTTCAGAGGAAATAGCAGGTACGTGAAGATTTGGGAAAACACAAGCTTGTTTTTCTTTCTCATTTCAGAATTAAGTTTTAGAAGTATGCTGAAATCCTTACCTCTTACTCAGCACGCTGAAATATCAGGTCACAAATTCACCAGTAGACAGCAGTATTTCTGTGTCACGTGATGTTAGGATGCTGATAAGGGATTGCGTTTTCATTCTCCATCACTCAGTCAAGTGTCTCCGTTACAGTAATCCTGAAGTAGGGTTTGATATGTTAAAGCTGTAAACTAATTGAAGTAGGTGCTTAATAGCAGCTTAATTTAGGAGACTGGGTGCCTTAAGGCTGTACAAAGAGCAGATGCAAAAGTTGTAGTACTAAATAAATGTCAGAACTTATCTCCTTTTTTTCTTTTAAGAAAGGATGCTTTAGGACACAATAACCTTGTAGTAGAAGCTTATCTCTCAAAACAAGGGGCCCAGGATTACTGAGGAAAGCAGAGACTCGTTAAAGTTAACACTTTTGATACCTCAGCAAGGATAAAGGAGTAGAGGCCTGCAGTTCACCCAGAAGGTCACAACGATGAAGAGGAGTGGAGGAAGTAAACGACCACCAGATGCCTCCGAAGACCACCGAGAGACTCTAATGCACGTGCGGGGGTGGGCAGTAACCTGTAATAATGAGTTAATGAACAGGTGATCATTTCTTGGGAAACTAGTGACTATGCAGACATCGTGTGTATTTAAACTGCCCACCTAAATCCGTCGGGGCGCACATTGGGTGGGTCAATCCCCCGTGCGCCCGGCACTGCAATAAAGAATACCTGCTTCATAGTCACCCAGGCTACTGAGCATTAACGTCGGCATTTCACGGCATCAATCCAGACCTCATTGTCACACTGTCCACTGACCCTGACGACTGCCGGCTTTCTAAATACTCGCTGAGACCTGCTGTTTTCAGGAGACTTGATCATAAAATTGATAAAGAACAGGTTTGGGGAGATCAGACTTACTCTTCGTAATTTGAAGTTAAGCGGCTTCGTCAGCCTGTGACTAGAGAATTGTGCCATCGCTTCCATTTCCCGGCTACTTCTCTGCAACCAGCAATTCCTTGTGTCAGTAATACAGTGGAGGGCTGTGATAGTTTCTCCTTCTTCGAGCAGTTACTCAGTATCAAATTCCAGCCCAGGAAAGAAGAGCTAAAGGAGAGAGCAGTGGCCTGAATCAGCATTTCCAAAAGCAGCACGACTCTGAATGTCATGAAATTCCTCATGCTCTGAAGCTGAGAATCAAAACAAAAATAACACAAAATAGGTAATAGGGGTTGGGGGTGTACCACGTCTGAACTTTATCAGGTAGAAAGCACAATTAGATCCTAATCAGAGATAAATATAGCTTATTTTAGAAAATAACACACCTTCTGCAAGCTGTTACCATACTAAATACGCGTGTTAAGTTACAGTATCTACCTATGTTTTCCTAGCTTGTTAGAAAGCCCAAACAAAGCAAAAAACCCTTCGTGTCCCTTCACTCCCTAAAAAGTTACCCTTGAAGCACCTCCAGTGAAGGGAATTTCACGGGTAAGGCGTGTTACTTTGCATGATATTATATCTCACCTACGCGTAATGGATTACCTCATCCCACCTGAAGCATGGTGAGGATGAGAGGCAAAAGGTTGACTAGAGGGAACAGTAACATAAAATGCACTCCATCTTAAATAAAATAGAATAACACAGAGAAACTGTGTCTCCGGTCAACAAAGCCATGAGCATGCCAAAAAATTAACAGGCTATATTAACTTGGAGCCGAAAAATGTGGTCTGCTTGACTTTTTGTCTGCCATTTCCCCCCCGTGCCGATATTTTTCACTCTCGTATTGAATAATGAAGTGTACTATAAAACATGCAGCAAAAGAGTTCTGAGTCAGTGGCGCCTAAAATATTTTGTCTGACATTGGTTATCTGTTTGTATTTCTTTGTTTCTACAAGTGTAAAAGCTGTTTGGGCTCAGTCACCCACAACCTCTTTACAAGTGGTTAAAAATAAATAACACCACAGTAAATTGTATTCCTTGTTCAATACCTACAAATGTTTGTCTGCAAGTTTGTGCTTCAGAAATTGGACATTAATTTAACGGCTTTAGTTACAACTCGGATGTCAGCGCAAAACATATACACACAGCAAAAATTGTGCATGAATTGGCATAACTTTTTTTTTTTAACGGTGAAACCTCAGACCTTCTATGCAGTATCCACACCATCTCTGAATAGAGGGAAAGCAGTCATGTATTTAAATGATTTAGGCCCTTAAACTGTATGTGTAGGCTCTTAACTAAATCAAAGGAGCTTCATTAAGAAATTCTTTCTAGAATAAAGCGTGCATGTTATTATTATTTCATTATTAATAGAACCGACTACAGTTTCAATTTTCAAACATTTCGGTGGTATGTTTCATCTAAAAGATCAATTCAAAACCTTTTACTGTTTACTACTAGTGCTGTTTATGCCTGCCTGCCTGCAGCATCTGCCACCCAGAGACACGAGGCAGGCAGACTGACACCAATAAAAACCACCATCTATGCAATCCCCACAATCAGCGACTTTGGATGTAACACAGGCCATCACACATGTTGATTAGATGACCATTTTTTGTGCTAAACTGAATCCCGCAGGAATATAATCAGTGGCGCTCAAAGCACCTCTACCTGTTGATGAGAGTTTTCTTAGGTTAATAAAGCCCAAGAATGGACAGTTTCTGACTCCAACACGCTAAGATTTTAGGCACCAGCACAACCTGGAGGATTATGACAGTTTTAGGCATTCAAGTAGGTGGATCTCTAGGTGCCTAAAGGAGTTTTTCTAGCACAGTAACTAGACAACTATGTGGAGTGCCATTATATTATTCTGCATTTATGTAATATTTTAGTATTGAATTGAATTAAAGAAAAAGCTTGCTTTAGTTTTCCAATGGAAGGTAATTCAGAATTAGGAATCTGAAATAATAGTCAAGAAGTACAACAGAGTAATACTACTAAGTGAACATACAAATGTTTCAAAATGTAGACATAAATCTAAACTGATCTTAATTCTATTTTGATAAGGCTTAAATTTAATTCTGAATAGGAATTAAATACTGGCTTGTATTAGCAGTTACTTTTCGATTATAAGTCTTTTTACTGGGCCTTTATTATGAATTTTCATATCAGACCTTCTTAAAAGATGTACTACTACTTGCCTAAAGTGTCTTCTTTATAGTTATTAGTGGGTATCAAGTAATTATACCATTTTAATTTTTTTTTTTTTGAAGTAAAAGAATGTTGGTTTTGTTTGTTTTTTTTTAAAGTGCAAGTAGATTATAGATCTGTTTGGTTGTAGTGGCTTTTTGGTCATCCTGTATTAACAATGGTCAACTGAAATGTAGTAATAACAACAACAACAACTCCAGATCATAATTTCATGTTCATTCAAAGTTTTCACCTCTTTGGCTTTGCTGAAGTGACAATATGAATGCAAGTGAGCCCCCTGAAATGTGTTTCTTAGATATAGAGTAACTAAGCTCTTTATAATGCTCATCACTGCTCTGACTGCTTCTCCACACCATCTGAAGTAGGGCACACCACCAATGAAGTTCTAAAATCCCAATCCTATAAACTACATTCACTATCTTTACATCAATCTCTAAAATACATTTTTGAATTGCCAACCTATTCCATTCTTTTGCCAACCAAAACGTAATATCAAATGTTTTACCACGGAAATGCTATTGCATCTTTTCTATTAATAAATCGGACTTACATTTTTAATGTTAACTTAATGACAGATTTTGAAAAAGTCGTGGAATGGTAAATGAATAAAATCTACGAAAGTTCTGTGGTTTGTGGAGATGTGGGATGTTTCCTTAGTTCATAAGAAAACACTGAAATAACAGAAAATAAATTCACATGTGGACAGTGTTCAAAAGAAGAGATGATATTATGCTGCAAAAATGCCTTTATGTCATAATTGAATCTCTGTCACGTGTATGGAGGAGTTCCATGTATTACATTGTCAGGAATTATATTCTGTTGCAAAAATTAGGAGAATGGAAAACAGTGGTCAATACCACTTAAACTCGCACACAGCTATTTGCAGATGAAACAGCAGGACTGGTCAGTTCAAACATTTTTAAACTCTCCCCAGTGTCAAAAACCTACTATTGTTTTAATCCTAGACTATTTGAAGTATAGATAACAGAATTTGATGAGACTTTATTTACAACATATCAGTGTAGCATTTAGCCTTATTTTTTTCCTTTTTTCCTCCTATCTCTATGATTTTTTCAGAAACAACAACAACAACAAAACCCCAACCACCAAAAAACCCACAAAAAAACCCCAAACAAAAAACATACAATAAAACCCACTGCTCCAGCCGGGCACTGAGGTGATATTGCATATCTTGAGACTAACTTGAATATCTATTGAGCCAAGCACTGTTTTGAATATGATTAAATCAAGAATTTGCTTCAGCAAGACACCTTTCATATGTGAAGTCCTTTACAATGAAAGAAACAATGGTGAATCATTCAATATAGTGGTAAGTGAAGCAGTTTGTACCTGTCCTGTCCTGTCCTTGAACTGCTCAGCACCCTACTTCCTTTAGAAGCCCCAAATGCACTGACTGTTGTGATAAATTTCTGGGGGAGTTTAAATTAGGAAAAAGGAGATCAGGAAGCTCTGTCTATTTCTAAAATATATAAGGGACCATCAAAAAACTCAAGGATAAGACATGTTTTTGGTCTGGTAAGTTAACACAACTTTTATCATTCCCTGTCTATATCTGTTGACAATTCTGATTGTAGCATGCGTAGCTTATAAATGAGGAATATCTATTAATATATTTACAGAAACATGACTTCTGATCTGAAAGTATACAAGAGCACTATCCTAGATTTATCTCAAAAAGAAAGGTGAGTGTTGGATTTTATTATTTTTTTTTTTAAAAAAAAAGCACACAAGTTGGCAGTTGTGGAGCTCCTGGTGATAAAATATTGTCAGTCTTAGAAGCGGCTAAGGTTGATGGTAGGATTTAGGATCATAATTTGCATCCTTTGTGTCACTGAATGATATCAACGTTTTCATTTTTAGATTGGTTTATCAGTAGGGGGACCAAAACTTCTAATTGAAAAGCTAAATAGATTTTGCCTACTGGACTGACCTCTTTTCTGAATATGAATTATCAATTTCCTCTTTAAATGATTGAGAGCAAAACTGTATAGAGCACTTGAGAAACAGTTACAGTACAGCTAAGAAAAGAGGTAAAAAGAGTCTACTATGTGCTATTTTCTGGTTTATATATCCAGCTAATACATCTGCCCCCTAAGCATTGCATGGGAAGCTCACGTTCCAGAAAAAATCTGTAATGCCTTAAATAACTCTCTTTGAAACATAGAACCGCAGGTTTTTCAAATGACTGTTTATCTCTCATAGAATTAAGAGGTTATATTTTCTTTCTGAAACACCTCCCAAAAAAAAGTAATGTCAGAAAATTTCCCTTCTAATGATAAAATAATAATAGAAGTTTAAAAGTATTTCCTCCATTTCCAGACATAGTAGTATAGTAGTTTTTTTAGGACTCATTGTGCCAACCATATGTTGGTTTGTTGGGTTATTTTCTCCCCTATAAGACAAGTGCATTTATTTTCCCACTGTAACTCAGGTCGAATATCAGTTAAATTTTGTTTAAGACAGCAATAGAAATAACCTGCAAGTTGATTTGCTGTCCTGAACTCAAAAAAATTTAGCAGAAACATGTGGAAGAATAAATATCTCCTCCATATTTCAACATAGCAAATTAGGATGAAAAATTCATCAAGAGAAAGTATAATTTATCACAATCTTCCAAGGTAATGCCTGAAGTGAACTATTTTTTTGTTCACTAAAACACAACTCAAGCAGTCTCTTCTAAACAATGTGGCCATATATGAGTTCAGGCTACTCTTCTACTTTATGTGTCAAAGCATCTACAATATCTCACCATCCAACCTACACTACAAGATCTGTACTTTCTATCTACAGACATCCTTTTTTAAGTGCTGGATTTTCTCACATTTACATTAATGATGTTTGAAGAAAAGCCTGATGAAATACGTTAAGATTAAAAACTGGAGGAGCGCTGTCACTGCAAAAAAAACCTAGTTAACTTTGAGGTGATTTGATGATAGTACAAAGAAAAAAGGATAAAAGCGTAATGATATTACATGTGATGTCCAGCACTTGAAGACAGAGATGAAGTATTCCTCTGGAAGGATGAACTGGAAGTGAAAGAGCCAGAAACAAAACTCATAACACCAGTTAATCAGGGGCTGAATGTCAGGCATCATGGAGATGGCAAATGCAATCCTAGGATTTATCAGGCGTTTTCTAGTAAAATATTTCAACCAAATGAAGGAAGTTAATAATTTCATTGTACAGAGCACTGATAAGGGTTTTAATGTAATACTGTATTCAACTTTTAAATATATATATCATATATATCTGTGTAATATATGTATATATTTGATGAAGAGGAATTAATTGAGAGAATGCTTAGGAGAGACTCCTAGTAGGGTCCTTGGAGGGTTGCTCATTCAAGGCCTTGCTTATTTTACATTAACATTGTAAAGGCAGAGGAGGAATAGACTTTTCTGTATAAAAGTCCAGGGATCATGCAATATCAGGGCGGGGGAGAGAGGTGGAGTTCTTTTACATGTGGGGTAAAAATGGTACAAAAAACTTTACTATCAACTCTCTGTAAATACAGTTGGCTAGTAATCTAGTCATTAGAGTCTGAGAATAGAGACGTGACTGTGTTTTTAGAACAGTTCTGTGAGTTAGGTACTCACTTTACATTGAAAAACTAACTCAAAAGACACGGCCTTTTAGCAATAAAATGTTCCTTATGCATTTTGCAGAAATTGAATTCAAGGTCATTTCCTTCTAGAGACAAGAAATTCTACAACAGCTATTTTCATATGTATAATCATGACTTCTTTATTTTTTTTTCCTGACACTATAAAAAGAAATAGTAAATAATATCCAGAAGAATTTAGGATGATGGTCTAGTAGCTACATAATTTTTCCAACACTTGCTCTCTCATACTGCTCTTTGGTCATTTAGAAAGATGAGGAGGGAGAAGGAAGCCTTGCATCACCGTCCCTGAAGGCCTACACGCTGCTTTGATAACAAAGGTTGTGCTTCAAATGTAAAAGTAAAGCCTGATAGTGCTTCAGGTTGTCCCTGTTTGAGTCTTACACAAGCCACGGTGTATGTGGATCCAGGTGCTCTCTTACTACTTTTTTCTACTGTGTGATTTCACTACGAGCCTTTTAACCAGTTTGTACCCCAGAATGTATGTGAGCTGTAGTAAACGTTGCTACAGAAGTAAAAATATCTAACTACTGCAGATATACTATTTAACTATCACAGATGGCAAAAATAGTATTTTGTTATTGGTTGTAAAGAGCTTCCTAGTATTTTTCTGGCACACTTTTAATCAGAATAATAGCCTCTTGAAAGTTTGAGTTAGCTTCTGGTAGTTATATTAAAAGCTGTCCATAACAACTGACTACTTTCCGTAAAAGTGAACAAATCCAAAACAGATTAGAAATAACGTTAGAGCTCATACAGGCCTGGGTAGAAATGAGGCCAGTAATAAATCCATCCGTGTCTAGCTTTGATAAGCTAATTCATCTACCTAAAAGCAGCAATCAGAACTCAGAACAGCCAACATACAGAGACTTTTCCTATCCTACAGCGTTGCTTATTGTAATCACAATTCCTTTAGGTTTTAAACATGTCTCATTCTCATGTTCTCTAATACTACTTTACTACACATACTGCATCCTCTTAAACCTAGGTTTGCCTTCACACAGTCTAAGAAGTACAATATTTGATCTTGATGAGCTGAATTAGAACAAGCAAGAGTCAAGTTTCTGCCTATGCTGACACAAGCTGCTTCGATATATTCATACTCAAACATGTACTGCCACCTGTGGTCCAGGCAACAGCTCTAAACTTACTGTGCATTTGAAAAGGCAGCAATGTTATTCTTTTTCGATGGATTAGAAAAAATTAAGAGGGTATTAAAAATGAAGTATTAAAGCAAATATAGTTGACATTTTTATTTGATGTCTTGTTTAGAAAGTAGTACCTTGATTTTTATAAATGTAAAAGCAAGCAAACAACCCCCAAGTCCACCAAATTTATCTCTTTTGGAGTTACAGTTTATATTTAGGGAATCAAGGACAGAATATTTCTCTCAGTGCCTTATCAGAATAAAATCTTCATGAAGAAACATTCATTTATTTTTTGTGATTGTTCCTTCACAAATCCCTCGTGTTTAGTATTCAAAGTAATATCTGAGTAGAAATTACTTTGCTAAAGGATGTAACATAACCAGGTACTGCTCATCTTTAATGCACAAAATCTTGCTTTGTTCAGACTCGCGTAATTGAATCCAGGTTGAAAGCAAACAGCCCAGATGAAGCAATATAGCAGAATAGCTGAAGAGAGTGAAAAAAGTAAAGAGATACTTACTGCTAGCTCCTGCAAGCTACGCTGCCTCCTCTCAGACTTTCCTTCATCCATCTTTTCCCACCTGAATCTACTCTAGCACTGTAGTGAATCTGAATTTTTCCTAAACAGATAAGAAGCCTTCACCAATTATATACTTTCTCAGGCTCGCTGTACCTGCACAGCTGTTAAGGGCTCAACCTGCATCATAGACTCATAGACTCATAGAATTGTCTGGCTTGAAAGGGACCTTTTAGATCATCGAGTCCAACCATCAACCTCACGCTGACAAAACCCATCATTAAACCCTGCTCCTAAGCAAACCCCACAATTTCTTTTCCGCTTCCCAGCCCTTAGCCTGGGCTAAAAGCTCATATACTGCAGATGTGAGATCTTGGAAGATGCTTCCATCAAAAGATCTATAAGAAGGCTTGCCTACATCCTCCTCCTCGTGCACTTCTGTTTGGGAGCTGCATTTAATTTAAGCCTTTGCCTTTGATCCTTCTCTGACATGTTGTGTCTGTGCTCAGGCTCGTAGCTGATCTTGGATTTGTCCTGTCACTGCACGCTTGGTCCAGTGAGTGCTGAGCTGTCGGCTGAGCCCGGTTACCATCCCCAGATCTGCTCTGCCCTTCTCAGGTGTGCTGGGATTGCACCCCTTACCTGGCAGGGCATAGCACAGGTCTCTCCTGCTGTCATCCATGGCCCCCGGCATAATTCGCTTTGCAGAACAGCCACCTTTGCTGCTCCCTGGCAATAACTTCTTGCCTCATCATTTTGAGAGACAAAAAGGAGACCTACAGAAAACTGCAAGATAAAGCTATGAAAATAACGATTTTTGGTGCCCCAGAGTTTGAACAGCAAGTACAAAATAACAATTTTTTTCTTAAAATCCAATGTATACAGACAGCTGTCATTATTAGGACTTAAAGCCAATGACTGTCTACCTTCTGAAATTGTCACATTTATGAGTTTTGGACCAAGAAGATTCTAATGTGCCTAACTGTTTTAGGAAACAACAACATTTGCACATGAACATAAAATCTTATATGCCTAAGGTACACATCTGTCAAGACATTCAGCTATATCTGATTTTAATGGAAGTGAAAGGTTTTGACCGCCTTTTGGAAAATGAACGATGAAAAAGTTACTTGTTTAAGCTCTCAGTTAGTTGCCAGTAATCTAGAACACTAAACACAAGGTCATATTTTTCATACTCAAGAAAGGTTATTTAATTTATGATGATCTCTCTAAACACGCTCAGAGCAGGCATTCTGTGCCAGTGGCTAAGCTAACAAGGATAAGTCGCCCTACATGGCAAAAGTCAAGTTCTCTCTCTCAGCTGCAACATCTTCTGCAGTTTAAAAGCACCAAGAATAAAATATTTTGCATTACAGAAGTTATTAAAACAGAAACTGACTTCTCCTGTGCATCCCGAGGTATTGCATTGTAAAATATTCTCACGCATCTGTATGAAAATAAATTTCAAAGAGAAAAACCTTAAAAATCAATAACGGATTCATTAGAACTTTTATTTGTTAATGACAAGCATTCAGTTCAGGGTCAGTTCAGGCTGGGTGAACATCAAGAGCAGCTGTTGGTGTTATCTGAACAGCTCAAACCCTATGACCTGCAAAACTGTATAAGGAATTTATAAGGCAGGATTTTATTTTGTTAATGTAAGTCCTCTTTGAGAAGAAATAGAGAGGCAGATGATAATAAGAAAAAAATAAAAGAAGAAAAAATGTTTTTTTAAACAAAGGAAGGTGTCAGAGCTTATTAGGGCTAATTTGATCTGCGTCTTTCATCTTCAGAACAATAAAACTGAGGGGTGATCTTTTTAAAATAGCCATTTCTTCAAGGCTGGCTGACATTGTTCTGCTTGCGGGAGGCAGAGAGCGGTGCCTTTGTATCACTTGCTTCCTTTTCTCTTTCCTTCATGTAGTAAACAGTCTTTATCTCGACCCATGATTTTTTTCTCACTTTTGCTCTTCCAGTTCTCTCCCCCATCCTACTAGGGGAGAAGAAGGGGAGAGGGTGGGTAGGCAGTGAGCTCAGTTGCTGGCTGTGGTCAACTGAAAACCAGGACAAAGCCAAAAATTGTGCTCACGGTTCTTTTCCAGATCACCTCTGCTATAACTGAAGTGTAATACGATGAGGAGTCTTGCTGTACTGTGTTTCTGGGGTACAAAGGACAATGTGTGTACCTTTTTGTACAGCTGTAAAAATCCTGTTGCCCTCCCTTGCTGTGATGTGAAACCACCCTGTCTGCCCCAGGCCTTAACAGGAGACTAAGATTTTGCTTCCAGTAAATAAAATCCTTTTAGCATATTATAGGATAAAAAAAAAAGCTTATCCTTGAGGTTTAAATGTCAAAAGGAGACCTTGAGAGTGCTGGTTGCACATCCCAGCTCTGGCACAATGTTAGTTTACAGCACAAAGTGTCACTCTAAGCAAGGTTCTAACTAAAACTCTTTCCTTTGGTTCAGCACATATAAGAAATGATAATACTTAATTCTTCTGTGCTTTCTCAAATAAATCTTTTTAGAGTTTAAGCTGTGTTGCCAGTTTCATGTCATAATAATTTAGCCACTACTATAACACCTTTTAGCCACTGCTATAAGAAGTGCTCTCAGATAATCACAGGTATCTTGCCTAGATATGAGGAAGAATATTTTGGTCATTACAGCTCATATTTAGTTCCGAATTCGGCCAAAGTAGCAACCTCTCATAGTGGTAAAATAACACCTTTGTACAAAGAAGCATTTACTGCTGATTTGGACTTCAAAAATTTCAAAAATTGCTTTCTGGAAGCCAGAAGCATCATTATCTTCCAACAGTAACAGATTCAGAAATCCAATGGTTTTCTCAAAAAAAGTAGATTTGTATTGAAATGATTTCCTCTGCATGATGCCCTGCAATGTTTATGCCCAAAACAGAGTTTGCATTTATAGTCTCTTGCTGAGAATAGTGCTACATAGGCACTGAATTAAAACAACATAGTCATTTTCAGAATCTGCAATAAAAAAATAGAGCAGAAAGTGAAAAGATTCACAAGCACCATATTAAATAACAGGAGTCTCATAGGAAAGTCTACATGGATAAATCCTGTCTAACACTGCATCCAGAACCTGAGAGGTCTATTTCCCTGAATGAATCACAGAATCCTTATCCACATTCATAAGGCTGAGATTAATACTGTTTAGTAAATGAATGATGAAAATAGACATATTTGAATAATAAGCTCGCTTTTTGATGAAAACCATAGCTTATTATACTTTGGTACATTCAAAATTTATTGATTCAAAAGAATACTGCATTTAAAAAGATTTCATGGGCCAGGAGAACATAAAAGCAAAGTATTCTTTTATAACTAGTGGCTTTCTATAATGGAGTGACTGCATCAGTGGGCAAAGAGCAATGGATCACATCTATCTGGACTTCTGCAAGGCCATAGACACAGTCCCCCACAACATCCTTCTCTCTAAGTTGGAGAGATATGGGTTTGACAAGTGCACTATTCTGTGGATAAGGAACTGACTGGATGGTCACAGCCAGAGGGTAATGGTCAATGGCTCAATGTCCAGACGGAGAGGGGTGACAAGTGGTGTTCCTCAGGGATCTGTACTGGGACTGGTGTTGTTCAACATCATCAATGATTTACACAATGGGATCAAGTGCACCCTCAGCAAGTTCGACGATGACACCAGGCTGAGTGGTGCGGCTGGCAAGCCAGAGGGATGGGATGTCATCCAGAGGGACCTGGACGAGGTAGGGAGGTGGGCCCGAGCAAACCTTATGAAGTTCAACAAGGCNGGTGGAAGCCCCATCCCTGGAGACATCCAAGGCCAGGCTGGATGAGGCTCTGAGCAACCTGATCTAGTTGAAGATGTCCCTGATCCCTGCAGGGGGTTGGACTGGATGGACTTTAGAGGTCCCTTCCAACCAAACACATTCCATGATTCTACGATTCTATGATTCTAACTCATTTCCACATTCTTAGAAGAAAAGCTCTCCATGCTCTGTGGGTACGCTATAGGTTAGAAAGCCTCTGTAAACATTTGTGTTGACTTCTGTACTTTTCCAAGGCAGCCCATTGCATTAGTAAAGGGATCTTGGACCCTTTTTGGTACAATATCATATAAAACTTACTTTCTTTCCTTTAAAAAATTCAAATCCATAATGTAAAAATGGAAGTTTAGAACTTTGTTGAGCATGCAAGAAAGAATAAATGAACATACTCTTGCCTTGAGATTTAGCAACCTGAATCTGATTAAGCATACTGATTTAAAAAAAAAAAAAACGACTTTTGATGTTTTTATATGGGGCTATTTGGCTAGTCAGAGACATGATATGCTGATTGCTTTCAGATAAAAGAAACTCAAATCTGCAAACTTCTTTAAAGAGTAGAAATTTTTCTTGCCAAAGCAGCCTTCTGTTCTTGGTATAACAGAATGTGCAGAAAACGCTGGCAACATGATGGTTTGTGGTGGTTTGTATTTTACAGGAATTAGCAGCTGTTGAGAGAGAAAATAGTTGCAATGCTTTTATATTTCATACCTAAACCAGGTTTAAACCTGGAACATGGAACTATGAGTTAAGTCATCAAAAAATTATGCTTCTATTTTACGTTATAGCAATGCTGGTATTCCCTGTTTTTTTCTGTCTTCAAAATCCATGCTATTACAGGTCAAAAATTGAGAGACATATTTTTCAGCTTCATTGTACAGTTCCTACTGGGCAATATTTCTTTGTCTAGTGATATATTCTTAAATCAGTTCACTTTTCACTCCCTCATAAACTTTACTGATTTCATTTTAAAGCTAAGATTGACACTTTTCTGCTTCAGAATATGGATAGGTATACTGAGTTGTGCAGTACTGAAACTACTCTAGTTCGCTTTTAAGAAAGCTAGACACAGCATCTAAGCTCCCAATTTTAATGTTTTAAATTAATGGCATCTGACCCAAAACATCCTTTAATTTATGCAAACCATAAAAATTATCTGTAGAACTTATTTAAAAGCAGAACAAAAATGTGGCACTTGTGCTTACACCTAAATAAGAAAATTGTTCTCCTGTTTATCTGTGTACTGCATTAATCAGTCGAGAATCCTGTGTTGTTCGCTTGTTGAAAAGTACCTCTGAGGGTCCCCATAACTCTGAGGAGTGAATGCATTCACTGAGACCTTGGAATTGGAAGGTTTTTTATTTCTGAGGCGAATGCTGGTTATAGCCATCATCACATCACACACCAGAGGCCAGGCAGGAGTGTAAGCAAGCCTCAGAGAGAGGCACAAAGAGGCATTCAAAAGAGCATTTAAGAACTAGTGATAACAATTCACTACTTCTGTTTAAAGTTTTTCTAACACCAGGAAACACAGACAGGGCTGCTTTTGTTGTTGTTGTTGTTGCAGGCCTCTGTATTTACATCCAGATGTTGCATCCAAAAGCCATGGACAAATGAATGTCGTATTTATCCCTAGGATCTCAACTCTTTCAAGTATTTCTTATCCATTATAGCCGGAAAGTTCCTTGCTGGTATTACAATAGTAATAAATCTTGTAATGCATTTTATAGCTCACGTTTGTGGCTCAACTTGTATTTGACCTTCAGAGTTGTTGGGCTGTGCGGGGAGCAATGGCACTGAGGACATGCCACGTCACTGTGTGCTAACCTTCCTGCATAACATCTAGCAGTTTTCCACTAAGCCGTAATTGCAAATGGTGGTATTACCATAACAGATTTTCAGTGTGTTTTTCCTAGCTATGTGTAATAAAGACGGGAATGTCTATATGCAGACTGAACACTGAGGCCAGAAGAGAGCATTAGGTTGTGCTTTTATAACGGCCTTTGTGTCTCTCTGCTTTAGACCAGATGCTCAGTGCCCTGCATTCACCCAGGCAGACACAGAAAGTGACTGAAAGGTATCTTTATCACTTAGTCTCTGTAACCCTGCAGTTCTGCTTAAATTTACAGTAGACAACAACAACTAGATCAATAAACCAGAATGAAATGCATTGTAAATGTCTTTCTGTCACAGTAGATGTGACTCTGCTTAGCATCGGAATACACACCTTTTACTTAAATTTAATTATTGGCACAGAAATAATTCAGGATAATACAGGAAAAACAAATGCAATTTGTAATGCAAGTTTAGCACATGTTGTAATTAAAATTGTATTTCTTTACTCCATCACAATCTGTGTCAGCTTCAAAGTTAGATACTTCTGCTGTCTGCTGTGAATAACCATTAATTCCACTAGTTGTCCTAAAATTAATATGAATGTTAGAATTAGATGGTTTGATTTTAATGATAGTCAGTGACCCATCATGACTTTATGGGTTCCCTTCTTTCATCTTTTTAATACCGCCTTTTGACCATATGCAGCGTGCATGGCCCAATATTGTTTCTCCGGGTCTCTCATGCTGCACGTGGTTGTCCTATTTGTTAAAGTAGAAAGATCATGTTAACTGATATGGAATTATGCCAAAAAGATTAACTAAATAAATACGAAGTATATCTCTTGACAGTTCTAAGGAAATTTAGGAAAATCTACAAAAATTGATACAGAGAACTGACTTCCAGTTAAAAATGACTCTCACTTATCTATGCAGTATCTGTCAAGAGGACAGATACTGTATAGATATAAGGGAGATCTCAGGCAATAGACAGGTATTGCATACAATGTATGTAAATATATCACTGATGTGTCTTGTTTACCTTTTCCAGACAAAATTTAGGAAAGCTCAATGTTTGGAAGAGTCATAAATAAGCATTCCCCTAACTCTATATTATTACCCATCTTGAATGACAGCAAACACCTCTTTCTTTCAGCACAGGATTATTTTAAATTCAATATCAAAATTAATCAAACTCCCTTGATTAATCAAAATTATATATTATCATCCTGATTGCAATCGTCTATCAAAGATCATTTCCTCCTGCAGTTTACTCGGTACATAATCAGTGCGGAACAACAAACCAAGTCTATAAAGTGAAAAAACTAGCTGATAATTGTGTGTTAAATAAAGTTATTAAGTGGACAGAAATAGTCTGACACTTACTAGGTCTCCCTCATATATGTCATGTCTTTCACAAGTCCACGTGAGATCATTCCGCAGCCTTATTAACGCATGCAACAATTCTTTTTTTACTTGATATCAGTATCCTCGCATAAAGATGTGAATCTTCCTGGTTAAGGAAGTTTAAGGCAGAAATGAATGATACAAATTTGCTGAAGATTCCTAGTGAACTTTCCTGTTTCTTGACTTCTTCTTAATGTACAGACATCAATCTTGTCCTTATATGACTCTATGCTCTCTTTATCATCAGCCAGAATGTCTCCTTCAGGTTTGTTATCAACTGGGAAACGAACCAGATGGTCTTAATGAAGCAATGATAGCAATACTGAGAAACTTTTTAGATTCACTTCAGGTATGAACACACTAGGAATATAGAAAGTAAAGCATTCATTCGGTAGTGATGTCTTGGGTTTGTTAGGCTGGGTTTCCCACACTTTCTCCAGATTGCATGCCTGACCCAGTTAGAGCTCTGTGTTTTAACTCACTAAGTCAGATAACAACATACACTTTCTAAACAAAACTTTTTAGCTGAAATTGTCTCAATTTCAGCAGTGTATTACAGAAATAAGGCAAATCACTGCAGAGTGGTCTAAACATTTAGAATTACCTGGTAAATGTCATCAGCATATTACTATGAAATACCTTTTGTTACTTCCTAAGAGACTGGTAACTGACTTGAAGTGGACTGTAGCCTGGGGTAGTTCTATGGAGGAAAAAGCCCCCCGACTTTTTGTCTAAGTTTCGTAGGAACAAAAAAAGATTTAATGCTCTATTTGTACCCCCCCAGAGGCAGAAATACACACACCTATACTAACTCTTGTATGCTAGTCTTTAATTCACAACTCTAAAGAATCTTTAGGTATTTAGCGCTTGACTGGTTAACTTGTGAGTTGGCAGGTGAGTACAGGTAACACTAAAAACCACCCAAGGTTAAATCAGAAGCAATCATCTAGCCTAAAGGAAAATATGTTGTCCTGGTTTGAGGGGGGGGGGAGGGCCATCTGTCGTTCCGATTGGCCAATTCGTCCAAAACCACGACATATGTCCTGGTTTGAGAGACGCGGGACTAATTTCTCTTTCAGTAATTTCACTTTTCAGTAAGATGTATTCTAAAGGCTTGGGAAAACTGTACTTTTCTTTGGAAGAATCTAGCATCTGAATTTGTGAAAATTCATACCAACTACGGTATGCGGGTTTCAAGGTCTCCGTGTTTTCAAGTTAGTCAGATGGAGGGGTGAGGAGGAGTGAGATCCAAGCAATAGACTCAAGATGGTCAACAGGATTATTTCGTACCATC
>VXBO01002561.1:78771-92011 GCA_013400135.1 Rhinoptilus africanus | reverse complement strand
CCCCCCGCCCACCTTGGAGCCTTGCTTAGGAAGCCTGAGTGGAATATGGATTTTATCGTCGTTAGCCAGGAGAGCCAATTACTGTTTTTGCTTTAGGGAGGTTGAGATGAGGAATCTCTTGTAAAAGTTAGTCCTTGAGCCTTAAAAAAAAATAATAAAAATAAGGCTGGTTAAGTTCAAAGCGTGGTTGTGCTGGAAGGGGGACGGATAACGGGTTTAGCAGAGGAATAAAAGTCGTTACTAAATAAAACAAGTGTGCACGTGCCGGTGTTTTCACCAGCACAGCTTCAGGTGATGCCGAAGATTGCCCGCCCGTACCTGAAATATTTGGGAGCTCTGTTTTCCAGTCCCACTGTGTATCCTTCAAAATGTTTTGGGGTTTTTTTTTGGGGGGGGGAGGTGTCAGTTTTCCTGTTGCCGTTTAAAGCCTCCAAATTAAATATTTCTGTTTGGTAGACAGATGTTGGAAGAAATCCCAAACTTTCTTGGCAGCCGTAGAACTCCCGAGTTAACGCGGCTGACGGACTTGTCTTTGCGCTTTATTGGAAAATATCTCCCAAGGCCCGGCCCTACGCTCAGAAATGGGCGGCGGGGAGGTGGGGCGGGTGCAGGAGCGGGATTACGCGTCTGCTTGAGCAGCCCGAAATTGTAGCGTTTGAAGCGTGAAGGGTAACAGGGGTAGAGGGAAGGAGGGCACAGCCCGCCCCTGTCTAAAATCCAGGTGTTCTGGATGCGATACGTTTTATTCCAGAGCTAAACTCATTTTCCTAACTGCGCCTGGGGGAGACGGAGTTCAAAAGTTGCAGATAATGGGGAGGGAAAAAAATCTGGGAAATGTGATGTGATGGAGTTGTCATTCGCTTTGCTTTTTGCCGCTTCTGTAGCGGGTTGCTTCGGCTGTGGGTTAGATGGAGCTTGCTGCATTCCTGGGATTATCTCAGGGGTTTAATTCCTTTTTTCAGTTGCCTATTCCGAAGTTCTTTCAGCAGGCTGCTCTTGCTTTGTAGTTAAATTCCAGTCTGACAAATATTTTGTGTCTCTCGCCTTGGGACAGCCTCGCGCCGGGCTTTTGCTGGCCGACTCTGCCGTTTTGCTTCGTTCCCTCTCTCATCCTTTCTCCGCCACTTATTTTTAGTAGCGCTTCGCAAACGATTAAAAATCAGCGCCCGGTGAGTTTGACTGGAGATTCTCTTTGCGTTTTCCCCTGGCAGTGTGGGGGCTCCCTGGGGTGCCCAGCCGGCAGGAGCTGAGCCGCTCGGCGTTTGAGCAGAGAAGCTGAAATGCTCGAGCAAGAGGAGGAAACCGCAACGTGATAGAGCCGAGTCCTCAAAGCTTGGCTGGGGCTGGCTGGCTGCTAATTGTAATTCCAGCTTGCAATTCAAAGGCTTTAAAGCCGTGTTTACCTGGCAGAAGAATGGGGAAAATAAAAATCCAGTTTCTGTAGCACTCTCTGTTCCGAGTTGCAATTTCTAATTGTATCCTCATAGTTTTCACATTCTTTTTTTCCTACTCAGAGCTGCACTGACAACCGGAGCTGTGCCTGGCAGTAGTTTATGTACTAAGTGACCAGAAAATTGGACTTTTCAGCCTGCTTTTTTTTTTTTTTATATTTCTGAAAGCTACCTGTAATAACTCTAAGAGCTGCTCTCATTGAGGGTAGAAACCAATCTGCAATCTCGCTAGGCTGAAAAGGAGTTGTACCTGTGTGCTTATCTGCCCTCCATCAGCCTGGCCAGCTTTGCAGAATTCACGGCTTCATCCTCAAAAATAGCTGCAAGACAGAGGGATGTAACTTCTCCAACAGGTTGGGGAGCACAGATCAAAAAGAAAAGCTTCGAACTTCAGTTTTTTTCATCCAGCTAGGTTCAGATTTGCTGCCCAAATAGAAGTGATTTGACTTCCCTGCACCCTCCCCACCGAAATAGTTAATGCCCATTAACTTCAATTAGAGCAAGTGGTGTTAAAAAAAAAAAAAAAAACAAATTGGTGTCACAGCGTATTGATACCCAGTACACCTAGGTGATGGTAAGGTGGCCATCTAATAAATTGGTTTTTAATGACAGCGAATTTGTGGATTTTTTTTTCCTTTGTGAATAGAAGGGGGAATAAGGTGAGATTTTAATTTCTTTTTGCTTTCAGCGGTTTGGTTGTGCTAGAAGACCAGGGATTCTCAGTCATGTTTGTCATCAGTGCAGAAACTTAAAAGAATCACTCCCAAACCTTAAATAGTTTAAGTATTGAAAATTCAGATATTTTCTGAGGTTGTAGCTTCAGCAACTTTTTTAAATGAGTGTTTTGATTCATCCTGAAGATGCTTTTCCTTGCTAAGGCTCTGCCATTCTCCTCCCCAGCTACAGAGCAGGCAAGCGCGGAGCTCCAGCAAGCCCCCTACAAGTTGGCTTTCAGGAGTGTTTTTTAGGGCTGGACCCATCACAATCTTTATTCCAAACGCGGCTGAAGCCAGGAATCAGTTTTTCATGCGCCTCCTCCTGTGCGGCTGCTCATGTGGGTGCGTTGCCCCGACCTCGCTCGTCCGGAGATGATGGAGGAACGATGAGGTGCGGTGAGCTCATTTTGAGCACGTCTGTCGGTGAGGAGCGATTGTGTAATTTGAAATTCAGAAAGCTGCCAAACTATCGACTCGATTAGCAGAGAGGAGAGTTGAGCTGGTCTCTCTTTGTTGGGAACCTGGAAAGCAGCTGCTGAATCCACCAGCTCAGGTGGATGCTGCCCTTCTAAACCTCATGGATTTCGGGCCGTCGTTGGCAAAGGGCAGGGACAGCAGCTTTGAGGTCCTCGGCACATGGGACTCGTGCTTTTGGGCTCCGCAGCATCTCCAGCACCAGCCGCTGATGAGTAGTGGGAGAAGACTGGCCCCGGGGGAATGCCATAGCATCGGGCTTCGTGGTGGGCCGGGGTGGGGGAGGAGGGTGCGGAGCCAGCAGGCTTCAAAAGCTGAGAGGAGGAGAGGGATGAGGGCCCGCCTTTTCATTGCAGGTATTAAGCAATTTTAGAAAAATCACATTTTTTTCCTTTCGCTTTGGATTTAATAAACGAAACCCCCACCTCATAGGAGGCTCCGTCTACTGGAATTGCTTGGGATAAGGACATGCTCCTGTAGCTCTTTCTTTTTTTTTTTCTTTTTGATACACGAACAGAAAATGGTGTAACTTCGCATTAGCTGAAGTAAATTGCATGGACGTTTTTAGTAAGTGGTTTTATGCCACACGTGAAGTACTAATAGTAGACATTTTAAAGAAGATTTACTTGCACTGCTGTCATATAACAGCAGGTTCAGATTGCTGTATTTAAGGCTGTGTCAGCAGTTGTGGCTTTCCGTGGTGTAAAACTGCTTCTGAAGAGTTTTGATTCATGCTTTTTAGATCATGCGGTGCAATATTATACATATTTAACAGGTGGATCGGTATTACTTCCATTTATGAGTGATGGTTTTTAGTATTCTTTAAAAGCAAGTAACGTCAAGATGTGTGAGAGCTTGCTTGTCTTAAAAAGAGAAATTAGAAGTTTCTTCTTGTAACTTTTGCTTTAGTATCTTATTCTAGGGCTGAATGTCTTCTGCGCGGTTTGTCCAGACCGAGTTCTCTCGATGTTGGACCTCTCGGGAGTGCTTTGGGGCAAACTCCGATGGGAGGCCAATGTCTGTGTGTGCTGCGGGTGACCCAGTGCCCCCTGGGAAGAACGAGTTCAATACTGGGCTCTGATTGAATTCACATATTCCTCCGTTATTTTAGCTTCAAATGTCAGTGCATTTATTCTCTTGAAAGTGCTGGTGCGTACCAGGCACTTCACCTTGTGAGTAATTGCTTTTAGGGTGAGTTCTCGTTGAATCGTTTGAGCTCGCTTGCTCTATTTTTGGAATCGAAGGGAAGAAAGCTGCGATTTGAATGGTTTTATAATGACTGTGATTGTTTCAATTGTTATAAATCAATCACGCTTGTTTCTTCCATGGAACTACAGCACTTGCATGAGAAAGCAGCTGCCTTATTTGTGGAGTTTGGAGTCCTTCTGAAGTGTTTGGTTCATACAGGTTAACGCGCAGCGAAGCTGTCGCTGCTGGTAGCGCCGTGCCTGGGGGGGGTAGTGAGAAAGCTTCAAAAATTAAGCGACCTCAGAGAGACCAGCGTTTTGTTATCAGGGGTTTGTTCTTCTGGATTATTTAAAACACCAGCACTCACAATAATTTCCCCCCTTGGCTTGCTAAAGCCTGTGTTCAGGATTACGTGTTTGCCTACAGCAGCCGCAGAGGCTCCCAGCTTTGGGGGGGGGCTGCAGCGTGGGGGCTGTTGCCTGGGGGGCTGTGGGGCCTGGATCTGGGCTTGGCGGGTGACTGAAGGAGAAGCCATTTCAGCTGCAGGTAGACCCTGAACTCTGATCAAGAGCCCTCGGATGCTTTTTGTCCTCTTCCCCTGCCGCACTGGGGGAATGGGCATCTACTCCGTGTTAAGTTTTAAATAGAATCAGAGAATCATGGAATGGTTTGGGTGGGAAGGGACCTTAAAGCCCCCCCAGTGCCCCCCCTGCCCTGGGCAGGGACACCTCCCACCAGCCCAGGCTGCTCCAAGCCCCGTCCAACCTGGCCTTGAACCCCTCCAGGGATGGGGCAGCCACAGCTTCTCTGGGCAATCTGGGCCAGGGGCTCATCCCCCTCACAGCAAAGGATTTCTGCCTCACATCTCATCTCAATCTCCCCTCTTCCAGTTTGAAGCTGTTCTCCCTCATTCTATCACTACATGTCCTTGTAAAAATAGGTGTTTAATAGGTGTTCCATCTTGTCAGGGTGGAAATTGGCGGCTTGAGTTTTGCTTCAGTGCTGCTGTGAGTTTGCTCTGCAGCCGTAAGCAAGTCACCAGCTTGTCCCTCAGCACCAGCTGTAAGAAATTATTTAAAACCCTACGTGTGGTCTTTGGGGACCTGTGGCCAACAGGGGCTGGCGTTGCAGCAGCCTGGCGTTGGCACCGATGTCTGTGCCAGCCCTGAAGATGAAGCGGAAAGCGCTGGCTTCAGCTTTTCAGGGAAGTGGTGGTCTGCGAGCTTTGGTCTCTGTGTTGTGTTCATTTTTGGCCATAAGAAACCAATGCTAAAATGTTCATTTGAATGTTGAAATTAAGCATTATATTTTTTTTTCAATTTGTATCCCTCCTCTTGCACTTGTTCTGCCCGTGACTTCCACGTCGTGAGCAAGGCTGGTGCAGCGGATGTTTCCCAACACAAAACTTTGTTTTTCTCCAGCCCAGTGCCCTGCGCGGCCCTTCCAAGGCCTCTTGGCTGCAGGTGGGCTCCTCCTTTGCCCAGGGAATTGTTCCTCGTTATTGTTGCTGCATTTTCTTAAGTCCTTGAACAAGGTTTGGACTCACCGTGCTCTTAAACGCTAGGATATTGGAAATACAGTGGGCATAAAACACTTCCTCAGCAGTACGTGGGAAGCTGCAAGTACCTCAGCAGGTGGAAGATCTGTCCTGCTGCATAAGCACGTTCCTTTTCATACTCAAACCACCAGTACTGTCCACAGATGAGAGTAAAATGAGTCTAATTAAAACAAAATCCCTTTTCCTGACCTGCTTTCGTATTTTATTTCTTGTTAGACCTTCATGCAGCGTGTACAGACCACTTGTGTTCACAGGGATGAACAGGTATTTCCATTTGAAGAGCAGGAATTAAGGTAGCTTCCTAATAGAGCCAGGAGTGAACCCAGGAATCTTCAAAAATCAGGATAAATCCTAGTCCGTGAAACATACATACTGCAACGTCTGTCAAATGCAGTGTCAGCCTCGCTGCTGTTGGGAAAATCTTTGAATTATTTATTGAAATGTGGTGCAGCGTAGCCCTGAATTTAGTGGGTTTGTGGGGGCATTGCCCATGGCCTTGAACCCTTAGGTGGCCTTCAGGAGGTTGCAGCTGATGTTCCTCAAGAAGACAGCACGCAGAGAGACTCTTCAGCCTCTTTGGGGGCTCTTCATCCCCACCGTGGGATGTTGTCTCTGAGAACAGGCACCCAGGCTTCAGTTCTTCCCGAGTGATTCTTTTCCTCTGCCCCTCTCCAGGTACGGCTTCGTGGAGTTTGATGATCTGCGAGATGCGGATGATGCCGTTTATGAGCTCAACGGTAAAGATCTTTGTGGGGAGAGAGTGATCGTTGAGCATGCCAGAGGCCCACGTCGTGACAGCAGTTACGGTTCTGGACGCAGTAAGCACTAACATGCATTTGTATCCATGACTTATTTTAAATAAAACATTTTTTGTGCTTTTTTTTTTCAAAAAAAAAGTAATTTTAAAAGAAAACTATATGAAGTTGTGAATAGTGTTCTGTAACTGTAAATGTAACTGTTGATCTGAATATTTATTAACTTGTTTGTTGTATTAAACTATTTTAATTGATAAATTAATAAACACAGTTTCTTGTACCATTTTTATCATTATTACTATTATCATTTCGTTTAACTATTTGAATGGTTTGTTTGCAATGTCATGTTTAACCGTAGACTTTAACAAAGACCTCAATGTTTTAATTAAAAGAGTCCTTTGAGGCTAAGATGACTGCCCGTTCCATTTGCTGACCTTGGGTTACCTTTCCATGAGTGGCTCTTTGACCTTTGTGGCCCTTGGCTGATCCAAAAAAAAAAGGAAGCCATGTGACGACCGCAACCTTTTCCCATTAGACCTGGGTGGTGAGGACCCCAAGGGTTAGAGACAGATGAGATTAATCTGAAATAGGTGCCTGAAAAGCTTTATTCATGTCAGATATTCAGAAAACCTTTAAGTAAGTAACATTAGTCAACTGCCTTAATTTGGTTTCTTCTTGCAAACTGTTATTTTTAACAATAACTTAAGCTTAATTGCATGTTAATTCTAGCCTAATTATAATTATGTGCATTGTTTTAATTATGTGCTTGTAGTAAAATCTTTAGTAAAATCTTTTTTTTTTTAATGCTTTGGCTATTTGTAACGGTTTATACGAGGGGGAGGTAATTTAGACTGGCGGGTGGGCGAGTTTTTTAACGTGTTTGCGATCATGCGGGGCAGAAGAGTTTGTGTCGGGATGTAGAGCGAGTGCTCCATTTCCCTAGTTGAAGTACTGCTGTCTGCTTGTCACCTCCTAAAGGTGGATATGGTTATAGAAGAAGCGGAAGAGATAAGTACGGTCCTCCTACCCGTACAGAATACAGATTGATTGTGGAAAATTTGTCAAGCCGCTGCAGTTGGCAAGATCTTAAGGTATGGGGCCCCTTTCTTTACCCTCTCTCTAGTAAAGAGCACAAAGGGTAAAAAAGTTAGCTTTCCGACACGGAAAAATGGTATAAGCCTGTGTTCTTGACTCTAGCTTGTTAATAAGTCTGTGTGCTCGTATGCATACAAGTAGGAGGTAATACACTCATGAAGTCGCTATGGAAGTGTATTTGCATATATGAAATCATTAATGCCACATTGGGGGTTGCACCTGCAGATTTGGTGTCACCGGACAGTGGGAGAAAAATTTTGTTCCTTAACACAAAGCACCGTCCCCTACAGCTGTGGGTTATCTCGCGTTAAGCCTTGTCAAAACAGACTTTAATCGTGCCGGTGGTAGGATTCACTAGAGACGGGGGAGTTCACCCTGTTGCTTTGGGTTTACTCATGGACTTGTGTTAGAGCTCTTTGGAAATGATACCATGGTTCTTGCACGGTCTCTGTGAAGAATTGTCACCCCACGTAAAGCTGTTTTAAAGAGAGTTTCAGGGAAAGGATGCTTCCAGAATGAGCAATCACCCAAAACCTCTGCCAAAAGCTAATATTTTCTCCAAGTCCAAAGGAGTAGAAGGTGATTCTCAGCAGCGGGAGCACTGGGTAACACCGTGTAGCCTCTAGTACCTCCCAGTATCTTCATGCTGGAGGTGAAACGTTGAGCCGTGATTATCTGCATTGTGGATGGGGGGGCAGGACAGGGAGCAGAATTTCACTAGCAGCTGCCAAAAGGTAGTGTTTCCTTATCAAACCCAGCAGCAACGGTTAAAAACACTTGTTCTTACAGGAACGCTGTCTTTTATGGTTCTCTTTTAAGGATGTGTAAAATTTGTTCTAAACAAACTTTTGACGTAGTAGAAACTGGTCTGTAATTGAATATGTAACACTAGTTCAGGTATGTACTGAGATTCTTCGAATGTCTTTTGTTGTTAATGCTTCACCCCATCAATAGCTTGTCTTTGCTTCTGGTATTAAAAATTGTAAGTAGAGCATGGCATGATTAATCCTCTAGTGGATGCATTGCTTTTTTTTTTCTTGTTTCTTTTTTTTTTTTTTTGGAATAGCTTTCATTTCAGTGTACTGACGATGGGAGTAGCTGGGTTGAAATCAGGCTGAACTGGAGTTGTGTGCCCCGTTTCCATTGCAGCCACAGTCCCCAGCGGCTGACTGGTGGCCCTGGCTGAGGGCTTGCTGGAAGCGGGGCAGAACGGCACCCCCCGATAAACAGTAACTGAGACAGAGGAGCTGGGAAGCATGAAGTGGGGAAAAAACCTGAGCTTTTAGGAGCGTGGGGGTTTCTTCCAGCAGAATGAGATGTGTTACCCCGGTGGAGGATGAAGGGATGGCTGCTTGCCTGTAGTCTTCTTGCCTCTTCATATTTGACCTTTAAGTTTATCACCTTTCCCAGGTTACTTTTGAAAGCACAAGTTGGAGAGCGAGGGGTTTATTTCTTCAATCGCTTTTGTAATTTGAAACTTAACATAGTCCAGAGCGTATTTGATATTAGATGAGATGGGAGACCTTAAATTATCGTTTGGCTCAAAGCTATCAACATCACCCTGGTTCTAATTACACAAACTCTGTGAAACGGTAGCGTGTTCTTTGGCTTGCTCAAAAACCTTGGCGTTAACCCTGCAACTGCTGTGTGGTTAAAACCCTTGCTGACATCCCTGGGACTAGAAGAGGCCAAGGGAGCATCGTTGCGGAAACGAGCAGGGTCAGCCTGGAAGCCTGGCTCTGTATTGGAGGCAATGGTTATTCTGTCCTCTCCCTCTAGGATTATATGCGTCAGGCAGGGGAGGTGACATATGCAGATGCACACAAAGGAAGGAAAAATGAAGGTGTGATTGAGTTCAAATCCTATTCTGACATGAAAAGAGCCCTTGAAAAGCTGGACGGGACAGAAGTAAATGGCAGAAAGATTAGATTAGTGGAAGACAGACCTGGATCGAGACGGCGCCGCTCTTACTCCAGAAGCCGAAGCCATTCGAGGTATGTCTCTCTAATGGAGCTCAGGCTGAATCTAGCCGCGATTACATGAATATACTGCAGGTTCCAAAACCCCTTGGGAAGAGTTCGGAGTTCTCAATAAATCAAGGTTTTGCGAATTTATTAGTTACCTGGCAGTAACCCAGGGAAATGAGGTGTGGTGGAGGTGTGTATGTGGTACTGAACACCCAGCAGCACACTGCTGTTCTTCCCCGGCTGCGCGGGGCCCGGAGTCCTTGCTGTCCTGCAGGAGATGGCCGCGAGGCAGGTGGAGCTGCTCCTACAGAACGAAACAGAAGGCGCTTGTAACGCTTTGGCTCCGAACACCGTGTCCTGCTATACCCACCAGGCCTAGCAGCTCTCTCCCAGCTTGGAAACCCCCACCCATTCCCTGTTTCTTAGAGATTTGCTGCTTTTGTTGTACGATGGGGAGAGCTGCTTCAGCACGCGACACCAAGTACTTTCCCCTTTCCGTTCTGGGGTAGAACTTGTTGCAAGAAAGCTCAGGCAAACTTCTGCTGTCCACAGAGCAGCTCACTTACGGAATCGAAGCCTGAAGTCAGAGCTTTATCCTGGTGTCTCGCTCTATTCAAACTCTGACTCGATTGGGAAAGGGATCCTCGCTTCCTTGTCCTAAATAAGGCTGCATATTTGCTTCCAGATGAGGAACGCTGCTCACCTCCAGACACAGCAGCAGGGGATGAGCAGTGGGAGAAGGGTTCTCTGTTTGTAACTCTATGCTGTAATGCTCTCGCCATTCGGCTGCTTGGAAGGTGCTTTAATACTATGGGGGGTTTGCCCACAGGGGCCCAGGGGATCGCAAGCTCTCCGTGGGCTCATGCTAACATTAACCTGCTTGATTTTGTTGCAGGTCTCGCTCTCGAAGCAGACATTCTCATAAGAGCAGGAGCCGCAGTGCCAGTAGTAGTCGCTCCAAGAGTAGATCAAGATCCAGGTATGTCTTTGTGCTGGGAGAAGCGGGGGCTTACCCACTTAAATGAGAAGCATCATCCTAAATCTGCAGTAGGAACACTGTTTGGTTTTCTTTTCCCTACCGTATTATGCACACTATTTAAGCGCTAGTCAAATCCAAGCCGCACTAAAGTGGAGCTGTCTGTTGCCTTTGCGCTTTCAGGTCTGTGTCCCGTTCCAGAAGCAAGAGCCGTAGTCGAAGCAAGAGCCGTAGCAGAGGCCAAAAAGAGAAAAGCAGGACTCCAAGTAAAGAGGATAAAAGTAGGAGCCGCAGCAGGAGCGCAGAGAAATCCCAAAACAAAAGTAAAGATAAATCTGAGGGCCCTCTCCATAACAGCGATGAGAAAGCAAAGAGCAGGAGCCGCAGCAAGGAGAAGAGTAGGAGCAGGAGTGGGAGTAAGGACAGGGGAGAGACGAGGGAGAGCATGAGGAGTCGGAGCAAGGAGAAGAGTAGAAGCAAAGACAGGGAGAAGAGCATTAGCAAGGCTAGGAGCAGGAGCAAGAGCAGGGATGAGAGCAGGAGCAGGAGCCGCAGTAAGGATAAAAGGAAAAGTAGGAAGAGAAGCAGGGATGAGAGCAGGAGTAGAAGCAGGAGCCGCAGCAAGAGCGAGAAAAGCAAGAGGCGCAGCAAGCGAGACAGCAAACCGAGTAGCAAGAAGAAAAGGAAGGACAGCCACGAGCAGTCCAGGTCAGCCTCCAAAGACAAGGAGCAGCTGAAATCCGATTCTGACAAAAAGGAGGCAAAAGGGGAGGGTGAGGATGCCACCGTGCGGCTGGTGTCTCGCTCCAGGTCTAGGTCCATTTCCAAGTCAAAACCAAATGTCAAATCAGATTCTCGTTCCAGGTCTAAATCCGTTTCAAAGCCTAGGTCCCGGTCCAAGTCCAGATCTAGGTCTGCCTCTAGGTCACACTCCCGATCGCGGTCAAGGTCTCACTCCAGATCGTAACCTGGCTGCAGACACACTTGGAACAGTCCCAAAAGTCTTTTTGTACATGTTTAGTAGTTGTAGCACAAGTGGTTGAAGTAGAAAACATGTCGACGCTGTATATTTTTAAAACCCTGATGGTATTGTCTGTCCTCCTTGTTAACCGCCGTGCTCCCTCCCTGCGATGCTCTCTGGTGCAAGGCTGCTCAGCTCATTTTCTACCCTTGAGAAAGGTGCTCTTTCAATCTGAACTCTTCCGAGAGCACCAAAGTTGCCCTGTTTTCCAGGAAGAGCCTTGCGGAGACCGAGCACTGCGCCTTGGTGGGTTCCTGGGGTTGCAGTGATGACTGGTAGGTAGGTACGACGGCTTCCGCAGTCTTTGCCCTTGAAGTTGACGCCCTTCGATGTATGCCATTTAGTGGAAGTGCTAAGTCTTTACGTTTCATACTCCTTTTGTTTCATATTTTTTGGACTTACAAAGTTGTGAATAGCACAGTCAAAAGGAAAAAAAAAAAAAAAAAGGTACTTGCAGTAATCCATAGGGAAAAGAAGTATAGTTCCATATTCTGGTATTGTGACAATATCCTTGTTTTATATTAAATTTTTTTATTTTATTTTTCCCTGTCTTGCAAAGTACAGTGATTCCTGTTTCCATGAAATTTGAATAAAGACTATTTTTGCTTGAGGACATTTGGTGGTGGTTCCATGCAGTTGTGTTGTGTCGCTGTTTGATAGCCACCGGTGTAAGCTTGAATTTACGGGATTTCCTCACGGAGAACAGGTTCTTGGCTTAGAAAGCCACTTAATATTAAATGTAATCACAACGCTCGAATACAATCCAGTTAAAATAACTCTTTTCTCTTGAAACATTATTGTGTTGTTTGGATTTATTGTGTTTGGAGCTTTAACGTTGAAGAAGAAAAGGGGAAAATGAAGCAGAAGCGATACTGGAGGTGAGAAGCCTGTTTCCCGCTGTCGGTACATGTGAAATGTAGTGAGCTTCAGCTTCCCTCGTGCAGGGAAGAAGGTTTTTCACCCACGTAACTCGCTTGACTGGAGTCATCTGAAATCCTTGTTTGTCCCACACCACTTCAGGTGCTGTACGGCTGCCGCTGGAGGTGAGTGTGGCTGGCACGGGGAGCGCACTTCTCTGCGTTTTGCTTTATCCTGTACATCATCAGATCAATTCTTTCCCCTTTCACACCGTCGGCCTTTCTCACAGTACCTTTGGGAAACAAAGGGGAAAGAAGCGTGATGCTTTTCCAGCCTAGCACACGCAGCAGGAGAAGGTGAAGCCGTCCCAGCTGCTTCCTTCTGGTTCTTTCACTTGGTGATCTCTGATTGTGAGTTTGGGGTTTTGAGTGGTCGTGAACCATGACTTCATAGAAACGGGAAGGTCTCGGTCGAAGGAGGACGTTACAGCCTGCGACAGCACGACCCAGCCTTCGCTGTGGGTGCTGCGCAGCAGCCAGCGTCTGGTTTAACGTCCCCCCAGAACGTGGGGGGAATTCTAGTTTGGGGATTTCCGATCATGGGTTGAAGGTTGGGTTCGTGTATGGGCCTTCCCCGATGGGGAGATGCTCTACAGAACCCCCATCTGCTCTCAATTCCCAGTCTCTGGATGGTCTCTGCCATCTGACTGAAATCCCTCCCGCTCGCTTTCCCAGTCCGGCTTCTCTCCTGGACACTGGGAGGTGAGGCCGGAGCCTTGGCTTGTCTCTTCTCAGCATGTTTTCCAGGAGTTTTTCCTCCTAATAAAACACCTGTGCTTGGGGGGAACCTTTAAAAAAAAAGCTCAGGATGTGGTTTTGGGGAGTTCTGGGCTTGGAAACACCGGGAGTGGCGGGGTTTGCTCTGCCGTTGTGTCCCCAGCATCCCCATGGATGTGCAGAGGAGGGAAGGCAGCTGCCAGCAGGGGTTTTGTGGATGTTCCCGAATAATATCCCAATTTTAGACTTGGGTCATTAATAAATTGCTCCAACTGAACTTTCCACAAGTTCTTCTGCAGCACGGGTGGCTTTGGATGGAGACCTGTCGTCCCCAGCACCCTGCTCTGCCTGCGGCAGCGCTCCGAAAAATAAAAGGCAAAATGTATTTTGTGAGTTCTTACTCCG
>VXBO01002561.1:61960-78583 GCA_013400135.1 Rhinoptilus africanus | reverse complement strand
GGGGGAGAGGAAGAAAAAAAAAGGTTAGTTATGGCTTTATCAAAAACTTTTCTTTAGCAAATTTCAAACTGCTGACAATACTTAAAACAGCAGTTCTCGCAGCTAGATCTTAACTTCATAGCTGCGAGTAATTCCTTATAATTTGATCATTTGAAACTTGTACGGCCGTATTAAAGAGATGAGAGGGCGACAGATGATGAGAGTTGCTTTTAACACAAAATATTTCCATAGAGTTTAAGAAGGGCCAGGGCTTGGCGGGTGGCTCAGGCTTTATCAAATGTCATACTGCTGCCGCAGCCTGGGAAAGCTCTGCGGAAGTGATAGATAATTTCTTCAGAAGGAAGAGGCTTTTTCAGCCCTGTATATTTAGTGCTTTAACATCTCAGTCTCTCATAATAACTCTTTTAATCCCTTTTGCCACTTAATCTTAGTACAGAAACAAACCAGGCTGGGCAAGATGTTTGCTAATAGGGGGTAATTAGCTTAAAAATGCCTTTGAGAAAACCTGCAAATGATGAAGGCTGAGAGAGCTGGGGGGGGTCAGCCTGGAGAAGAGAAGGCTCTGGGGAGACCTTGGAGACCCTTCCAGTCCCTCAAAGGGCTCCAGGAAAGCTGGGGAGGGACTCTGGATCAGGGAGGGGAGCCATGGGATGAGGGGGAAGGGTTTTACACTGAAAGAGGGAGATTGAGATGAGATATTGTGAAGAAATCCTTTGCTGTGAGGGGGGTGAGCCCCTGGCCCAGGTTGCCCAGAGAAGCTGCGGCTGCCCCATCCCGGGAGGGGTTCAAGGCCAGGTTGGACGGGGCTTGGAGCAGCCTGGGCTGGTGGGAGGTGTCCCTGCCCAGGGCCAGGGGGGCACTGGGGGGGCTTGAATCATTAAATACAAGAGAGAATCCAGCTTTTGGATGGAGATCTTTGCCCATATGTGCTGAAAATGGAGTCCTACAATCTGGTTGAGGGTGGGGAGACCCATCTCAGAGGAAAAACACAGCCTGTCCCTGAGCTCTGGGCAGGGAAAGGGGGAATTCCTGTAGCTGCCACGGGGCAGGGAAAACAAAGGTCAAAGAAGGGAAATAAAAGGGTGAGAAGCTCCAAAATCAGGGTATCTCTCCATAAAAATTAAGTTATTCCAGTTAAAATCAAAATATGAGTTTAAATACACATGGATAGTTCAGTTCTGTGTAACCCTTTGGGCTCCTCGCTGTCCCCTGGCCCTGGTGAACGGGGACCCAGCACCGGCCGGGAGCGGGCGCGGAGCCGGGGTTTCAGCTGGAACATGCCGACAGAGACAAGGTGAGAAACGTATTTGTTTTCTGACTAATTCTAAAGACGATCGCTTTATGCGCCTTACTCAAGGGAGGGAGAATATTACGATGCGTATTTCAAATGACCCATTTCAAATCTCATTTATTATTTTCCTGGAATCCCATTCCATTTAAGTTGTCACAGCTTGGGGCCCGCGTGTGCTCCTTCCTCGCTTACCACGGCAAAAAAAGCCCCAAAGCGTCGTTAAAAAACCCTCCCGCCATTTCTTTTATTGTTTCAAAATTCAAATACAAAGGAAAATGACGTTCTCGGATGAGAAGAAAAACAAGTTTAATGAATGCAGAGAAGAGGGGGAAATATTTTGTTTACCACGAGGAGGGAGGCAGCGGGATGGAGCGGCCGGTCGCAGTCAGGAGACACTGGGTGCCGGTGGGAAGAGCAATTCCCATTTCCCAAATCTCCGTGAATGTGCCCCAACGCCCCCAGGCACCATCCCCGGCCACGCAGGGAGAGCAGCACCAGGCTCTGCTCCCGGGACAGACCACTGCCACTGGTCCCATCCCAGTTCATCCCCGTACCAGTGCCTCACAGTTAATCCCCATCCCAGGGTCAGTCTTGTGCCAGTTCACCCCCATTCTGGTGTCAGCCCTGTCCCAGTTAATCACCACACCAGTGTCAGCCCCGTCCCAGATCATCCCAGTCCAGTGCCCGCCCCATCCCAGTGCCTGCCTGTCCCGGTTCATTCTGGTCCCAGTGCCACTCTGTCCCCATGCCATCCCCATCCCACTTCATTCCTGTCCCTGTGTCAGCTTTGTTCCAGTGCCCGCTTGTCCTGGTGCCAGCTATCCTAGTGCTTGCCTGTCCCGATACTTCCCCATCCCACTGCCTGCCCGCCCCAGTTCAAGCCAGTCCCAGTGCCTCCCTGTCCAACTGCTAGCCCTGTCCCAGTTCAATCCCATCCCGGTGCCAGCCCCATCCCCATACCTGCCTGTCACAGTTCATCCTGGTCCCAGTGCCTCTCTGTCCCAGTTAATTCACATCCCAGTACCAGCCTATCCCAGTGCCCAGTCCCACCCCAGTGCCTCTGTCCCCAGTGCCAGCCCCATCCCAGTTCATTCCCATCCCAGTGCTAGCCTCGTCCCAGCGCCCACCCTGTCCCCGTTCACCCCCATTCCAGTACCCAGTCGTGTCCCAGTTCATCCCTATTCCAGTATCACCCCATCCCAGTGCCCAGTCCCACCCCCATGCCTCTGTCCTAGTGCCAGGATCCCAGCGTCAGCCCCATCCCAGTTCATCCCTGTCCCAGTGTTGGTCCATCCCAGTCCCACCCCAGTGCCTCTGTCCTAGTGACAGCCATCCCAGCGCCAGCCCCGTCCCAGTTCATCCCCATCGCAGCTCATCCTTGCCCCAGTGCTAGCTCATCCCAGTGCCCAGTCGCATTCCCGTGCCAGCCATCCCAGTGCCCACCCCGTCCCAGTTCATCCCTGTCCCAGTACCAGTCCATCCCAGTGCCTAGTCCCACCCTCGGTACCTGTCCTAGTGCCAATCATCCCAGTTCATCCCCATCCCAGTTCACCCCCGTCCCAGTTCATCCCCNGGCCCGGCCCGGCCCGGCCCCGGGCTCTGTGAGGAGAAATGGCGCCTCTGAGGTGAGGGGCAGCCCCCCCGGTCCCTCACAACCCGGTCCCCGGCCAGGACAGGCCCCTCTCTGGGGGTCCCCTCCCCGCCGGGTGCTGAGGAGACCCCTCAGGGCTCCCTCCCCCTCAGAGCGCCCGGTCGGGTGGGGAAAGTGTGTTTTAAAGCGCTCTGAAAGGGGAAAAGTCGGCTGTAAAGCTGGGCTGAGGACGCGGTGGGAAGGCGAGTTGTTCACGGGGTGCGGAGGGAAATTGTGGAATATTTACAGGTTCTGGGGTGGGGATTTTTTTTGCCCGTTTCTAACCGCACGAGGTGGCTGGGGAAAATGGGGTTATCCAGCCCTGCTCCCAGCTCCGGTGGAAGCTTATTAAAAGTATGAAAATTCAAAAAATGTTTAAAAAACCCCCCCCACATAAATTCACTGCAGTAGAAAGAGAGCCTGGAGACTTACCCCAAACCAGGCAGATTCAAGTTTGAAAATAGAGATTTCTTACATGAAAAAACATCATCGAACTTTCTGACAGTAAATTCAAAGACTGGGACTAATGACAGCAAGATTTTATGAACAGTGTGAAGGCTAGTGCCAGATAAATCAAGGGATAAATATAATACTCTAAAAGTACCAATGGGTGCTGTGGCTAGAGATCAGTGTGGGACAATATTAATGATGTTTAGTGTTCAGAAGAAAGGGATTAGGTCAGTTTTATTGATGCTTGGTACCACAAGGATTAGATTTTTAATACAAAAACATTTACTCTACTTTATTCAAATATCGCCCAGATAAGTTTAAAAAAGAAACAAAAACATCCGCACGTTGGTCTGTAATAGGGATTAAGGGATAAAGAGCTCCGATCTTTTGTGCCAAATTGTGTAAGACCTCTCTGATTTCGGGTCTTTTTATATAATAAAACAGAAGTAAAAGGAGAGAAAACGGGTACTTGGTGCAGCAAACTCTTCTTACCACACAGCAATTAACAGCGGTCCGGCGTGGTCTCGTTAGCATGGGTGTTTTGCTTCCCTGCCCTTCCTTGTCCCATCTATTTAGATTATATATTTTTGAGGGTTGGGACAGTCTTTTCCTCAGTGAATATTTCTATTTGTCGGTGTAAGGTATGTAATAATAATTAGTAAGAGTCCCCAGGGTGATTTGCTGGATTGTAGTTTGCTAAAGTTAATTACAGATGCAATTAAAACACAGGACATTTCTGGCCTCAGTGCTCTAGTTTTGGCCTGAAATTGATTGCATCTTACATTGCAAATAATCCCATTAAGGCTGAACGCGTGCAACATAAATTGTAATTCATCGTGAGCACAGAGGTGGAAATGGGAGCCCGAATTTGAGCTGCCGAGTACGAGTGGGTACAACCGCCGGGCAGATTGCGCGGGGCTAGTTCCATTTTTCTTGGCCGGAGTTAATTTATCTTGCCTTTTTGGTTTTTATTGCCACGGTAAGTAAGTTGCAGTAGGGCGAGTGCTTTACAAACAGATGTGCTCTGCAGAGGATTCCTGACTTCTCTTGGCCCAAGGCTGTGTTTTCTTTGCCTCAGCCACGCTGTTTGTGTGTATGTTTTACCACCAATTTTATTTACTGGAAGTTTAAGGCAGCAGCAGGAGCACGAGCCTTTAGACTGATTTATTAAAAGTAGCATCTAGAATTTATTTAAAACAGCATCTGCAGTGTTACTTTCTAATGGTTGGCTTAAAATTGTGTTGTTTTGTCTGCAGGAGGTCTGGCTCTCCCTTATCTCACACCTATCTTCATGCAGAGCTTTTAGTCTAAGCACTTGTAGGTATGATGATATATTCCATTGGCAGGGGGGGACACATGAATTTGAGGGTAAAGCCTCAGTTTAACCCTCTTGTCCTTTTCCATATGAATACTGGTATTTTTTGAGAGGGGAGAAGTGTGGTGGGCTGCAGGCTGGGCACTGGGAGGTGGGTAATGAGATCAGATTCTCCCCGGTGGTGATGGAGATGATGATGGAGACATGGATGAAGGTGGGGAGTGTCATCTGTTCAGTCTTCCTGTGCTCATCCATGCCTCATCTCTGTGCAGGAAAGAGTTTTGGAGGCCTATATCCCATTATGAGAATTGCACAATTTGAGTATCAGGAAAACATAGTTACTGGGTGAAAACCAGGCTGAACTGCAGCCGCACTTACTCTAGACCCTTCTTGTCATCCTGGGGAATAACAAGGTAGTTCCCGAGCTGCAATGCCAGTTCTCCTTCCCCAGACAAACGCTGTTCCCTCTCTCCCATAGTTTGTAATTTTTAATCTATTTCAGACTTTTCTCAAGCCCTTCAGCAGTGTGTTGTCTTGGAGTAGAGGAGAGGGAGGAAGTTAGCACAGTGGGGTGAAAAATTAGATCAGAGACTGGGGGAAAAATGACCAAATGTTTACTTGTTAATGAAGGCTGGCAGCTGAAAGCTCTGACACGTGGAATCAATTAGCAGTCGAAGCAAACAGAGACCCGACCAAACCCCGTCCTTCCTAATTAGTAGCACTAACTGCGCTCCGCAGGTGAGGTATGTGTGCAGATGTGCTTTGCTAAATTTGGCAGATTACCTTCCAGAGGATGGTTCAACTTATTGGCAAAATACTTTACCTCCTAGGAATAGATGGTTTATTACTAGGTTTAGCATCTTTTGGCTCATCTCCTGGTGGTTTTTTTTTAAATTTCTGATTGAATACAGATAAATGATGAGATAAAAGCATGGTAGATCTAAGCAAACAAAGGTGGAAGCTGTACTCATGAACCACACAGGATTTGTTTTGATAACTATTTAGGCTGTAGCTTTTTAATCAAACAAAATATGTAATTTAAGCAAGAAACCTGAACATAAGTGGCAGAGTTCATTCCTGGCTGGTGTGAGGCTGATCAAAGCTTCCTCACGTGTTGCTGTTTGGCTGGAAACAGGGCAGTGCAGAGCTGAGGTCCTGTTGGTTGATCCCAGGCATGGAAACAGTCACCACCGTTAGGAGTCACTGTCTCTTTCTGGTGGGGTTGGTGGAGACAGGAGTTTTGGGAACCTTGCGGGGATGTGCTGTGTCTAACAACTTGCTTTTCAAACAGTACGTGGCAGCCCCTCTTGCATTCCTGCTGCTCCATGTCTTTATGTGACCCTTTCTTTTCTCTTTGTGCATGGTTTGTTGGGTTGTTGTTTGGGGTTTTTTTGACTGCTTCCATGTATTTAGTCCTCATAGTGCTACTTTATGGCATCCGCGAAGCTGGATCATGAATGGTGAGGACGCTGCAGCAGGGAGAAAATAGCTGCAGTGAATTTACAGGGTGAGCTACAGTAGTTTCAGCCTTCACCTCCCTTGTTGATGCTAAACTCACGTGCCCTTGTTGAGGCTCTAAGGCGCTGCTCTCTCCCCCGCACTCTGTTCGGAGGATGGCTAGAGAGGGACGGCAACGTGACGCAGGACCCGGGAGCCTGAGCTCCCTCCTGTCCACTCCTGTGCCTGAGCTCCGGTTTCCTGTTGGTGCCAGAGCTATGTCCGCTTCGGGGGCGGAATACATGTAAGTTTGGCATAATGCAGCTTTTCAAATGAGGTAGCATATGACTGGATCACGTAATACTTTTTTTTTTTTTTAAATAAATACATAGGAAAAAAGTCAGTCCTATAAAGGTGTATTCTGTTAAATTTATTAATTTCAAGCAGGCCCTTAGCTGTTCAGCAGCCTTTTTCCTTGTCATTCGGTTTTATTGAGACCAGGTACAGATTTCTGTCCTGCCTTGGCTACAGAAGGGGCATTGAGAAGGAATTGCCTCTGAAATGCCCGGAGAGGGCCCGCAGCTCTCACTCAGTTGAGAGAGCAGACATGGAGAGATCGGGGACGGCACTGGGTTGTTGGAGAAAAATTTGATCCTCACTTTGGTTTGTAACTCTTACTGTACTAAAGCTGACGTAGAGCCCAAGTTATCGTTTATTTATCCTTGTTTTATAAATCACAGGATGTTTATAAATCACATCTGGAAAATGCTGGTACTCCTGGGTGGATTGTGGGTGAGGTTTTTCCCTTTTTTTTTTTTAAGGAGTTAGCTGGAAATTTGGGTTATAACTTTTCAAGGTGAAAAGTTGGGTGATGCAGTCAAAGTAAAGAAAGCGTGGGGTTCTGGGCAGTGGCATGGATGCTCTCAGTGAAGCTCCGAAGTGTGTGCAAAATTCTTTAGGAAATCAAACAGGACTAAGCATATACTTAAGTGCATTGTTGGATCAATAGCAATTATATTGCTCATGAAATTTGCACATTCACTTCCCCCGCTCACCTTTCCTGACAGCAATATCAATCCATCTGTACTTGCTGAAAACTTCTGATGAGAAAGGAGGGACGGAAAATGGCTTATGTATGTGTGCAAGCTGTGCTTTTTTCGTATTATCTGAAAAAGTACTTTTGTTTAGTTAGTTCCTTGACTAAACACGTCACTTTTCAGACTCAGATGATTTCTAAGATTCATTTTTGACCTAACCTTTTCTGCAATAGGTACGGGAGTATTTTTGCAGTTTCTCATTGTATTTAACACAAAGAAGGCATGTGATGCTTAACTGAAAGAAGTTGGGATGTTTTTATGTGGCCATCTGTGCCAGATTTTACTTTAATTCCTTCGTTCTGTAGTAATGCTAAATCTGCAAATAACAATTTGACTGCATATGCTACCAGGCTATTTAGAAAACAAATACCAGAAGAAAAATCTGGTTTGCAATTTTTGTTGCACAATTACGTACAGAGAATATGGGCACTCTGGCTGATTCTGCCTCTTGACTTCAGCATCAAATGGATCTGAAAAACAAGCCTGCACGTATTTGTATTTTTTAAGCTTGCCTCGCCACTTCAATGCACTTTTTTTTCTTTTGAAATACTTGACATGCATTATTCAATGTGGAACAGTTGCTCTTGGTGTCAGTATGACACATGAAGAACTTGTGGAGTGGGTACTGGTAGTTCTGGAGTTTAAGATTGGTCCCCTTAATACCAGTCTTTTGGATTTGAGATAACCAACCTTAATTATTCCCCAGAAAATGATGAGTATTCAGAAAAATACAGGGTAGTAACGTGGCTTCAGAACAGAAGCAAATAAGGTAACTAGTGCAGAGATTTGATGTCCCTTTAAAATGCCTGTCTGGAAGCCTACACCCAACTTACACCCGTTATAGATGTCGAAAATGCTGGAAGATGACAAAACATAATGGATAGTGGTGTGCTCCTCTTGATTGTTTTCATTAACTACTTCTACTTTAAGAGCATGGTTTATTGCAAAATTAATTCTTTGTGTCTTAGTTAAACGTGTAAGTGTCATGACTGAACTTTCATTTTTCCATTAGAAGAATCACTTTTGGTTTTTTCTCCCCAGCACTGCAATTTTTATGGTGTCACAAAATTGACTTTATCTTGAATCACAAATCTTACAGCTTCCTTACAGGTCATTAAGTTTTGAGTGAAAATAGTTCTGACTACAAGTGATGGAAAGTATTTATATCTTGCATCTGTTCTTGTAGAAATCGGATCAGACTTAGAAATGGTAGAAGTTCCAGTGTCTCGCTACGGAGTGCTTTGGGTCGCTCCTGCAGAGCTGCTTCTGAATGTGATGGTTTTTATGGTGTGTGATTTCTGTGTGGCACTGGGTGACATTCATTAGTGTGTGCAAGTGTTACAGCGGTTGCAAGTGGTTCCCAGAGGCTGGATTAGCAGTGTCACGGTCTCTGGCCCCGAGGAGACGTCCCAGGGTCTCCGCGCTGAGCCCACCGATTGTCAGGTTTGCACAGGGCTTTGTCAGAGGCCGGGTGCTGTCTCCAGAGCCACCGTTCTTCACAAGCAGGAGGAGATGAAGAGCTAGGGAAAAGCAGCTCAGCACCAAACGCTTTTAATGAAAGCTATAAAAATGAAGTTAAGGTGTGCTTGCCTTCCTCGCTTTCAGTAAACGAACAGAAAGTGTTAACTCTGCGGACATGGAAGTAGGTTTTGTACCTTCTTTTGCCTCCCTCCCCTTCTATTTGGAATGGTTGAAGTGCTCTCCACTGTAGCACTGGGTGCCTCGTTCAGCTCCTGCAGGAGGAAGGAGAACGGGCTGCTTCCTTGATGGCTTCACAATGTCACATAAATCTAAAGAGAAAGGCAGCCAAGTGAGTATATCGCAGAGGGGGACAGTCACCAGAAGGGAGGCAGCGCCACTCTCAGCCTGCGCAGCCAGACCTGCCGCCGCTGACGTGCCGCAGGCTGGCTTTTCAGTGTGCTCGGTGGGGAGAGCTGGGCAGGGAACGGGCTAGTGCATGACACAGGCACTGTGCAGAAAGCACCATCACACAGGGAGCAGCCACCGTCTGTGCGGCTGCTCTTCTTTCCACAGCTGAAATAGCTATGGGCGTGTGTGTATTTTTGAGACAACTGTGTCATGAAACTGGGAGAGAGCAGCTTACGAACTACGATGCTGATTTGGGCTCAGCTGCTGTGGGTTTAGAGTGAACTCACAGTATTGGTGTCTGATCTTATAAATTGATTTAAGTCGCATTGCCATGGTGCCTGTTTCTTTGTCTCTAAGCACAATACCACCTAAGCATAATCCATACATTAATGTGTACTTAGGATAGCCTTGGAAGGGCTGTATTGTACAAATGAACGTGGCAAACTCCCGAAACCCAAAATAGTTTATCTTATCAGTCCTGCGGCAGGGCTAGGACAAGAAGTGTTTGCTTCTCCTCTGTTCCAGCCCGTGCTGCAAGCCCAAGGCATCCCTCTCCTTTCCTAGACCATTTCCCATCTCTAATCTTTGAGGGCAGTATTTTCCTTGTTTTGTAGTTACAATTTTTCTCCCTTTTCATGGGAAACAAGAATTAGTAGGAAGTACAATGGGTGGAGCCTGGGATTCCTCAATTATGATTTTTTTTTATTCTTTTTTTCCCCCTTCACTGACATAGTGAAATCACTTAAGTCTTCTTCATGCCATTAAACGCTTGCCGGTGGCTACTAACACTTTCTCTTGAGGCGGTGGTAGGGTTCCGTTGCAGGCTCTGAAAGTTCATTTCAGTCCCCGAGTGATGAGGTTCCTGGAGTTGAGGCTGGGTTTTTTGGTAATGTTATTAGTTCAGCCTTGCAAAATATTACTTGCCTGAGGTGTGTAATAGGTTTTGATGGGTAAGTAAAGTATCATCAGTCACCATCATGGCAAAGGACAGGCAAATGATTTTTGTGTCTGAACTGGTAAGTGTTCAGAGCAGTTCCTGAGACCAGATTAGTTGTGCCCCGCAAGAAGTCATGCAATTTTTTAAATTTTTTTTTCTGCTTAAATTGCAGTTCGGTTCTTCGCTAACGTCATAAGAGCGACTGGCAGATCCGCTGCGCTGAGTGTTAGACACCGCTGCCAAATTTTACAGGAAGCCAGGGATGCACAGAGCTCAATGCCAGCTCGCTTTCAGAGCATATATATTACACTGCATTAAATGACTGGCTTTGCTAGGTTTCCCATTCTGTTTCGGGGAAAAAAGGTGATTTGTAAGTCAGTTATTCCCAGAACAGCACAGTATCAGATGGTTTTCTTGATGCCAGCTGCTCCTTGAATGGAATTTTGCCTCCTAGTACAGGGAGGCTTAGCCAGAGGGGCTGCAAACTTCAGTGTTGTTACTTGATTTATGGTCTTTGGGCTTATTGCACCGTTGTGTTTCTCACATTTACCCTCATATAAAGACACTGAAATCCTCATGTGATTGGAAATCAACCTGGCAGCATCTGAAATGGGATTTCTGTTGAAATAGTTCTCTTCTCATTAGGTCTGATGGTGTATAGAGAAATACAGTGAACCCCTGTCCACCCATTTAAGCCTTCACACTTTTATTTGTTTGTATGAACTTGTGCCTTTTTTATTTCTTTCTTTTTTTCCCCTGTCTCTTAACCGTGGCAAGATGGACGGCAAAAGCCAAAGCTGCTATTGTACAGTAATGCTGAAGCAGTTTCCCAATGAAAACCTGCGTATTTCTGACCACTATGGATTCCCTATCTAAAGATAAAGCACAGAGGTCTGGGTGGTGGCATATTAATTATGAACCATTATCTCTGCCAGCACGGTAGTCATTTATCATTTCATAAATCTGAATCTGCGGCTTGGGACTGAATGACTCATCTTAGTTTTGCTAAAATCTTCTTTTGCGTTAATGTTTCTGAGTCTTAAAGATGAAAAGCAATCACAAATAGGGACAAACAGGGGCATCTGTGCCTGACTATGGCTCTTTTAAATGTTTCAAGTTAGTTTCTGCTGTCTTAATTGCACAGTTTGCTTCCTTTTATTGGGCTATCTTGATTTCATTGTAGATTTTACTGATAGGGTACATTATAAGAAAAGTGATTTCTTTATTATAATTTTTCTAGGGGTTTTACTGGAATTATAAAATACAGAGATGAAAAAGGCCCATTATTCTATCAGGTCTTCTCTGCTTAGTACAAGATAATTTTCTACATTGTGATTTTTGACAGTTTTCTGAGCCCAGTTTTAAATAAATTCTCCAACTTAATTACATCTGTCCAAGTATCTTCCAAACTCCTTCTCCCAGAGGGAGCTCTTTAAATAGTCTTGGTGTTTGAGCTTCTTTATTTTTAAAACCTGAATGCAAAGAATAACATCTACAAAGTGATGGTTTTGCCCTTGCTGAAACTGTTTTCGAAACATTGGCTACAAGCAAGTGTTTATAGATGTACAAGGCTACATCGAATATTAGTGTATGACTAGCCTTTGGCTACAGATGTTCAGTACCACCCTCCAAATGGTTTATTTAGTCCGATTCCTAAAGCCGGTGGCAGGCAGTGGTGACGTGGGGCTGCTGTGGGTCTCTCCTGTGTACGTAGCCGCGGCTGCCGGGCTCTGCACCTGCAGTTCAGTTAAAACTGGTGGGAGCTGAACGGGCTTCTGCAGCTTGACTCCTGCTCCCCTTTGCTCCCTCTTTCACCTTCCTGACTCATTCTGACTAGCCCAAATATCGCTAATCTTCACAATTATGCAGGATTGTAAGTAGCTGGAATATTATATTTTGGAGAAGAAAAGGAGGGACTCCTGCAGGGATTAAGTTGTGATACCCAGGGGTATGTGTCAGTTCACAAACGTCTGTCCCGCTTTTGGTACGGTTAAGGTAATCATAAACCGCTCTGATGCTTGAATTAGAGCTACAGGAATGCTCAGACATCATCTGTTATCCTACAGTAGATCTGTGGTTTTGCCTTTGGCTGAATCAAACTTCCACTTTTAACCTGTAGGTAGAAGATGTAGCACGTAGAAGGCCTCAGATCAAAACTGGAGTTCACCTGCCCAATTTAAGCGCTCAGCAGTTAAAAACCTGCCCTGCCCGTATGTCTTAAGGCACTCTCCAGTGCTCGAGGAGAAAAACAATCTGCCAAAAGCAAGTCAGGCAGATGGTCCTTGGATGCTGCCTGCTCTTCGAGTTAAAAGCTCAGGGTGACCTTGTTGAACCTGAGCATTCAAATGGCCAAGCGAAGACCCCCACCATGGGCAGTTTTGACCCGTTCCTGCAGGAATGCAGTTAGACCTGTCAGTTGGGCTGTGCTTTTTGAACTTAACACCAGTGGTTTTGCTTGCACTGGAAAAATCAGCACAGCTGCCAGTTCAAGGGAAGGTTGTGATTTTTTTTTTTTTTTTTACTTTAAGCAAACAGTTACTTTCATAGATTGAAAATATTCAGGTTATGTTTAAAGGGCAGGATCATACAGTTAATTTATGGCCAGTGTTTCTTTAGTGTCTACTGCAAAAATAGATGAGAAATTGGATATGGGGAGCCCGTACAGCAGTATGGCTTTTAGTCGAGTCTTCTGATGGAGCCCATTAGGTTATTTGCTGGGACGCAAAAGCAATTTGTGAAGCTTAGGCATTTTAAGAGCTTTATAGCATTTCTAGGATAGAGCCTTGGCTTTATAGCAGTATAGAGGGACCTGGCAACAGCCATTAGATGCTCCTGCTCCCCCCCCACATTGTACAGACCTGTCACTTGTATATAATGTATGAGTTTGTGCGTGCACCTGTGTATTGGTCATACTGTAATTTAAAATCCTGCTATTCCTAATACCCGGACCAAAGCTCCTCCTGAATGCAGAGACCCCAGGATCTTGCCAGTGAACTGTAATTGGCAAAAACATTGTATAAATCAAGTAACGGTTAAAACTTACTGGTTTATCTTTTTGTCCTCAAACTGCACAAGTGCTTAAAGCTCTTAACTTTCTATTCATATTTACTTAAGTGTCATGGGCAAAATGCAAGTTTAACATTTTTTCCCCATCTTTTGAAACTAGTGTTGCTCTGAAAACCCTTTGTGAAATGTAAGCAACAGGCCTGTTTATTCTGTGCCTATTGTTTTGTTTTGTTTTGTTTTCACACCCTAGTTTTCTTTCTTAAAATCAAATAAAGAGCCCAAAGACTAAGAAAAAGATGGAACAGAATGTCTCGGAGAGAATCATCAGCATCCCGGCAGCAGACCAGGATATGTTGAATGCCTTAGACTGGAAAGATGGCATTGGTACCTTGCCTGGTAGCAACATACAAGTAAGAAACCAGGGAACACAGCAGATGAGTGGCCACCATGCGTATGGCAGTGCAAAATATTTGCAATATATTCTGCAGTTTGCAAATAAAGGTTCTGCAGAAAAAAAATACACATAAACAACGGGGTTGGCGTTGCCAAGGAAGTGGTGAAATTTTAGTAATGCTTCTGAAAGCCTGGTGATACTCCCTCTCCCCTTCTAATTTCTTGCTCAATTGATTTCTAAAGGCAGGAAGTATTTTAAATAATTGTTTTCTGCTAATAGAAGCTGTGGGCCTGATCTTCCTAATTCTCAGTTACGTTCATACAACATACTCGGGCAAGAAATCCCGTTAATTTCAGCCCAGCGTGGGAAAGACATTTTATCCGAAAGACAAATTTTCTCAATTTGTGGGGTTGAGTCTTTAGGTTCTTTTCACATCAGTGGTTCTTTTTTTGCAGCTTTTGGCAGCTTCTATCTTACATATTCATGATAGTGACGCATACAGCTCTCATATAAATCAGAACCAAGATCCCATGGTCACAAACATGGTGTTCTATGTTGGAGGCGGGAGGAGGGTGAGAGTCTGTTGACTGTTTCCCAAATTACCTTCAACTGTTATTTCAGTTCGATTGCACTTCTGGTGGTTGAAAATGAATACGTAAAATTGCCCTCAAGGCTGCAAGTTCTGAATCTCTGAGGGGAAAAAAAATCAATTTCAAGTGAAATAAATTGGAGCTGAAGGGACTTGAGAGCTTTGAAAAAATCAGATAGTTGGTGTTGCATCAGGCATTCGGAATCAGGACCCCCACCTTCTGCAAGTGATGACGGTCTTCCCCTTCCTCCCCTCCTCCTGCTCCCTTTGTGCAGAGGTGGCTCCTGCATGGACTGCCAGACCTGCCTTAGGCTACAAGGAAAATGCTTCTGCTGGCAAACGTTGAGAGAACATGGATAAACTCCTTAGAGTGTTTTGAGATCAGTGGTTTGCGCTCCTGTAAAATTAACGTGGAATTGGGTCCACTGACTTTCTAGGAGGTGCTTTGGATGATTATTTTGCTGTGGCCTAACTTTAGCCCTATATTTAGTCAAAGCCATGGTACTTCTGCCTCTTAAAAGAGCTTAGCAATGTATTGCCACAGATTTTCTCTTAACCAGCAGTAAAGTTGCTTTGCAGAAACAGCTTTGCTTTTATTGATTCTTCATAATAGTAGAGAATCAACAAAGTACCACGTTATTTATTACACTGAAAGACACCAAATAATATTGTATTATTTCATATTAGATGATCAAGTATAAGAGCACTGAGTACCATGGTTGGTGAGTGTGGTAGAAATGCTTAGCTGGAACACGATAACTGCCTCCACAGGAAGCCACTTCATTCTTAAGATGCCAGACAATTTCTTTTTTTCCCTGCAGAAATACCAAATGCTTTTTTTTCCCCCACTTTTGCTGTTTAATCTTTTTTTTCCCCTTGTCTTTCTGCTATATTCCAGTTCTTGCATGCACAATGAAATATATTTTTCCTTAATTTCCTTAAAAAATTCTCAGGAAGATTGTTTCTGGAGGGTTTGTGTGGTTTTCATATTAGCAAACATGCTATATCAAACCCCTTTGCGTAAAGGAAGGTGCAGTCCTGATAGCAGCACAGTTAGGTGTTTCCAGAATTTAGGAATGAGGGATATTGCCTTGAAGAGTCTTGGAATGAAACCGGAGGTTGCTTCCATGGATCAGCCACTCCTCAGCACCAGATCAGAGGCCATTAATAAAGACACTTGTTGTTTTTCTAACGCAAACTTATGTTTTCTGGGGCCTGGGCCGGGCTTCACCACTTCACGTGGCTGCAGGTACGCCATCGAAATTAAAGGAGGAAATAACAGCCTGCCGTCTCCGCTGGTGTGGGCTGAATCGGAGCTGTTCGTTTGTATGCAGGAGTGTCTGTACCCCAGAGACTCATCTGCTAATACAGAACGATGCTGGCACCCTTCCCCACCTCCAGCTGCAAGCTCTGCTCCGCACTCGCCCTCCTGCTTCCTGGCACTTAGAGCTCTGGAGATGCTCCGTCCGCTGACCTCCTGCTCGGGATGCTGAGCTGTCCTTAGCAGCCATAGCGAGGAACCCCTGGGATCTGTGCCGTTGTGCTGCTGCTCTTCTGGCATTTAGGGAAAGTGATGGGTTTCTCCTCTAAACCGGGTTGTCTCCTGCAGGAAACTTACTCCATTTAGCATTATCATTTCTTTGAAATGGATTGTTTCTTCTTTGTGCTGAAATAAAAGCGATGCTCTGTCTCATCAGGGCCGCAAAGGAAGAGGTGAGCTTTTTAGAAGCAACTCCAGCATCTTTGAAGCTTTAAGAAATACGGGCTTCAGATAAAAAAGAGGGAAGAGGGGGAAGAACATTTGGGATAAGGCTTTAATAGGGAGTTGGAGGCAGGATCCTGAGCCCAGGAAGCATGTAGGAGTAGAAGAAGAACAGTGCTGCTCAATGCAATGAGGAGCGCTGCTTCAGAGGTGAAGCAAATGCTTTTAAACTGGGTTTAGCAGGTTTGAGCGAAGAGCGGATGGCTGAGAAAAGATCTCAAACTAATAAAGTGCTGCGAATAAAAGCTTCGGAGCAGAGCTTGCAAATGCAACCCACCTTTGACTTGTCTCTTTCATTTTGGAGTTCAGTAGCTCCGTATTGCAGACAGTAAAGAAGATCAAGAATTGAGTAATCTTCAGAACTATTTGCTCATCACAAACGTGATTTGAAATTATTATTTTAATTTTTTGGGAGTACTCAGTTGCCTTTGCAGATCAGAACTAATAAAAGATGACCATTGGCATGATTTGGCACGCTTTATCAGGACCAGTGAAGCGTTCCTTCCTAGCGTAAGAAATGTTTGTAGCCTCAAGGATAAGTCTCTGAAGTCTGCCACATATCGCTCCTTTTCCATAGCTATCCCATGATGTGAGCGCTTCGCTGTGTGTCTGAATCTGAATTTACTCTTGGCCTGCAGTGTGTCGGGGTTGGTAGGGAGGCGCTGAGTGGAGCAGAGGAGGGGTGCGCTGGCAGAACCTCCGTGGGAGGGCCCCCTACCCCAGCAGCTGAGGGAGGGCTTCTTAAGGGCCAAAACTTGGGGGATTTGGAGCTGGGAGCTCGGACACAGTGACTCCTGGCCATACTGGTACATGTCACCTGCCCGCCTGTGCTGGCTGTGGCTTCTC
>VXBO01002561.1:1828-61718 GCA_013400135.1 Rhinoptilus africanus | reverse complement strand
TTCTCTTAGGTGCATTTCTAGAACTTTTGGAAATGGTTGATTTGGACTTGAGACTCTCCCCTCTGTCTTTGGGTCAGGGCCCCCACTGTTGCTTTGACTAATACGTGGTTCTGTGCGAGGAGGAGCTTATCAAACGAAGAAAGGGTAGTTATTTCTCAGTGTCTGCAGTTCTTCAACAGTATTCCCTCTGCTATCCCCGCATTCCTCTGCTCCTCTGGGAAGTTCATTTCCCACCGGACTGTCAAGTGTCATTGAAGAAGGGTTGAGAACCGCTCGGCCTCTTGCAGCTCCAGATGCTCGCTGTGTTTGTGCTGTCCTGGCTGTCGCTGTGCTCTGAGATCTTTAAAGCCCAGCCAGCACCAGCTGGGGGACGTACTGGACGAGTTCTCTGGAACGTGACCTTTCTCCCAACAGCTAGGTGGTTCCTGCGTGCCCTGAGATTTTAGGGAAGTTGCTGTATGCCGTAACTGTAATAAACATACTTGTGCTTCGTTGGATGAATTTGAACCGTCTGAGCGAGTTTTGGGTTAAAATGCTTTTCTGAGGATATTTATTTTGATGTGTTCATCAGAAGTCTGGGTTTTGTAAGGGGAGCACAGCCAAAGCAGGGAGAATTAACGTTGCTTTCCTTCACTGACAGCAAAACACGTCATTGGGGGGCTTGGGGGGCTCATTGGTGGTGCTCTGAGGAAGAGCTGTGTTGGGTGTTTCTCACTTTTGTTGTTACTTTTTTTTAATGCATTTCAGTGTGCATACAGCCTTTTCTTTTTGTCCCATACCTGGTTGCTCCTCGGGGAATCCTGTATTCCTTCCTCTTCCCTTTCCTAGCCTTTTTACTACTGCTTATTCACTTGCTTTCTTCTGTTACCCGCAGTTCCGTTTAAATGAGTTTGGACTGCTGGAAATCGTTACTGAAGTAGAAGCCATAAAAACTCTTTCAGCCTCAGCAGTAAATGCCAGCCCAGCCAGCTTTGCTCCTGCTGCAATCAACTCTTCCGCTGCCTCTAGCCCTGGTTTGGAAGGTGAGCTTTTTGCTGTGGAAGAGAATATACGGTCTCTGAAAAAGCTTCTAGAAGCAGGTCCAACTGAAACATGTGTTTTAGTAGCGTGGTGCTCCCTGGCACAGCGCGTGGAGTGAGTCACTGTATTATTCCGAATATTTTAAGAGTATTTAGAGCGAATATAATTACTGCATAGTCGTAACAGTACCTGGTGCATGCATTGTGCTCGCCTTTGTGGAAGGTGAGTGTGGTTATATCAACAATATGGGTTAGATTTGTCAATGTAGTCAAATACCCCTCTCACGCTGAGTTTCAACTGAAATCCTGGGACCTTTTTAACTGGTGATTCTGGGAAGTTGGAGCCCCTTCTTTCCAGGTTGGTGGCTCAGCAGTGACATCGATGTTTCTCCTGAACACCGATGGTTTACTTGTCACAACAGCGGTTAAGTCTGCCTGTATTAAACCAATCTGCCTGTTCTGGGGCTTTGAGACCAGAATGGTCTGGTCATCTATATACCTTATTAAATACACTCAGCCTCCAAAACGGAGTGATCGCTCCCACTGGGCAGCGTGTCAGCTCCGTGCTAACTCCTGAACCATGCTTGGGAATTGCTTGGGATGGTGCTAGGTGCCCTAGGCCAGAAGTACCCGGGGCTGTGCTAAAGGTGGATGTGGCTGAGTTGCAGGACCTGGCACTGTTTGATGTCCTAGTGTAGCTGTGCCTTCACCGACTGCCCTTGGAGGCAACAGGAGGTTCCAGCGTTATTCCTTTCTGTGGTTGCAGTGTGGAACATGGATGGATAGCGCAGTGCTGTGCTATCCTGGAATTCCTGCCTCAAGATGAATCCCCAGTAGTGTTAGTTTTCCTTGCAAGAACATCCTTGAGAATCCCCTCTTACTTGGGTCATGCCAAGACTTACACTATTAGCCATGAAAGTTTTGAGGTTTCCAAGGCTACTGTAGTTTAAATTAGGGAAAAACTGAGTTTTAGCAGGATAATGTGCATGTTACTGGACATGCACATCAATGTAATCACAGAATCAGGGAATGTCAGAGTTGGAAGGGCCCTCTAGAGCTCACCCAGTCCAACCCCCTGCCAAAGCAGGGTTGCCCAGAGCACATCCCTCAGGGCTGCATCCAGACGGGGCTGGACAGTCCCCAGAGAAGGGGACTCCACACCCTCCCTGGGCAGCCTGTCCCAGGGCTCTGCCACCCTCACCCCAAAGAAGTTCTTTCTCAGATCTGATGGGAACTTCCCGTGTTCCAGCTTGTGCCCGTCACCCCTCGTCCTGTCACCGGGAACCACTGGGAAGAGCCCGGCTCCATCCTCCTTCCACCCACCCTTGAGATCCTTGTCACCATCCATAAGGTCTCCCCTCAGCCTTCTCTACTCCAGGCTGAAGAGTCCCAGCTCTCCCAGCCTTTCCTCATAATGGGCAAGAAGTATCTCCGTTCTTTGCAGATCTGTTCTTACTCTGTTTATCCAGAAACCGGTAGCTCAAACCAGAATATTTATATGTTAACCACTGAGCTCTTCCGTTCCAGACCACTCAGTGAAGCTGGCCAGCCTCACTTACTTTGTAAATCGCTAGTTTCCTTTGATTAAATTACTCACTGTTTCACAGTAGAGCTCCCTTGCAGGTGTGCCAGAGTGTCTTCCAGGGAGTACTAATGGAGACCAGTGCTGGGGAGTGAGTGATGGTTAAGAGCTCTCATCCCAAGGGTACCGTTCGCCATCCAGCGTAAGGTCAAATTTTAAAGATGCTCTTGGTTAAACGTGACAGCCTGTGGTTATGGCATGGGGAGCCCTTGATGGTTTTGTCTGACGCCTTGTACCAAAACAGATCTTCTAATTTGGTGACAGGAGACTTGAGAACTAGCTCGGGACACAGAGGCACCACAGGGCAGCAGCTGGAGCCTGTTCAGTGCCTCGTTGTCTTGGACATCACCAGTGCGTCCTGGTGCAGTAGTTGAAAGGATGTTAACTCTTTGCATATGGTCTGTTAGTGATGCTGGATCTCTAGTCAAGGCAGAACTGCATCACTGAAGTCATACATCCCTATGGAGGGAACAGCTTCTTTGAGGAGGGAACGATCTCTCCTCTTGTTGCCTGCATGGACAAGCATCTCCCAGTTGGCTTTCCCTGGGATTTTGATGGAACTATTTCTCTTTCCAGGTAGGAAGGCTTTCTGCCTGTCTTCCCTGCTGGCTTTTCTCATCTCAGATTTCATTGTAAGCTCTGCAGATTCACTTATGCTTACAGGCATTCGCTTACGCTCCTGCTGATTGTGGGTCATTCTCCTTGTCTGCGTGAGCTGAGGAGGTGTCAATCCATCAGGCAAAGAACCGGCTTTTACGCGGACACCTCAGCACTAAGAATTTTTTACACCGTTTTAGTCCGCATGTATTCCATAGATCAGTGTGACTTCTAATTGAGCAGAGCTCTTGTAGCGCTCTTGGTTTTTGCAAGTTTCCCCTGTTTTGTCTTTTCTCTGCCTGGAATTATTGGTCCCCGATGGCACAGGGAGAGGCTTTAAGTTGTGATACGAGCAGGCACGCGTGCACTCTGTGCGTAGGCAGTCTATCTGCCCAGTTCCAGCCAGGACCATCTGACAGCCAGATTGGGCTACAGGGAGCAGTCAAATATAAATGAAAAATGTCAGTCGTCCTAGCAGAATGAGTACAAGTACTGGTAAGGAGGCTATGAAAATGGCTTTAAACAAAAAAGCGAAGTGACTCATACCTCAGCGTTCTGGATTGTGTGATGTGGTGTGGTTTTTCTTTTTTCCTTTTAAAGCGTTTAATGGTGCGTTCAAAAATAGCTTGATCAAACCAGTGCACACAAAACGGTGCCACTAAAAGCAGAACAGGAATGACGTATATGTAGGAGCCTCCTTGCACAATTTGCACGTCAGGTTACTTGAGCAAAGCATGCATCGGTGAGTTTAGATCCCTGGTAATGAGGACCACCGCGATTGTGTTTTGTTAAAATATTAAACATAAATTAATTTGTACTAGGAAGAACTCAAATCATAGGAGAAAGTAAACTTAAATTATATATTGGAGTTAATCCTTACGTTTTCATGCTTTCATTCAGATGAAAGATTGATATATATCCCTTGCTAGATATAGAAATAATTGTTTCTGCTCTCCCATCGATAATACGCTATTTTTAGAGGCTGCTTATGAAAGATTTTCATGCGTATGAAGTATATATAAAGGCTGAAGATTTTAAACTTAACCAACTGTATTAAAAGTATCCAAACGAGATGGACTTGTTTGACATTTGTCTTTCAAGTTAGAGGGTTACTAGGAATAAAGAAAAGAAAAAGATTTGTAACTCTGTCCTGGTTATAGCCTGGAGATTATATCCTCCTTTAGCACTTTTACAGGGGGCAGAGTTTCTCCAAAATTAAAATATAAAAAGTGGTAAAAAGTGATAAAAGTGGTTTTTTTCTGTATGAGGTGGTACACTTTTTCTATGTGTCAGCGCACAGATAATAATTACTTCCCTCACAACAGGATACTGAGGGTCGCTTAATGAAAGTTTGTGAAGGACTTTGACAGAACTAATTGCATGAAAGGTGTTTAAAAATACAAAGTTTCAGCATTTAAATTTAATTTCTTTTCCTTTGCTTCTGCAGTGCTCAGAGACGACGTGCCCTGCCCCATTTTCCAAACCTGTGAACAAATGGATTGCTCCGAGAATGGAAAGTTTTATACTCAAACAGGCTCCCAGCAGCACAGGGACAGGTAAAGAACCCCAGATTTTTCCTGTTCTGTGTTTGAACACGTTTAAAGTGAACACCGTGTTAGAGAAAAGTGTTGCTGTGAGTAGAATGAAATCCTCAGAGCGAGTGTTACCGTGGCATGGCTGAGGCAGGGCCACCGTCGAGCTCTGCTGGTGACCTTCCTGTCACCCTTGAGGCTCCCACACCCGACCCAGGAAAGCTCCACTCCAGAGCTCCGTCCTCATTTCTCTTCCCAGCCTGAGGAAATGCCGGTCGTGTGCTTGATGCCACAGTCCCCCATCCCGCAGATAAGGATGATGTCTTAGCTGCCTGTAGAGTTGTAAAAAGGCAAAATTAAAAACCCTCTTGAGCTGCTCTGGTGGTGAGAGCTGTGCTGGTACTTTGGAGTGCTTTTAAAAGATATATATCTGGCAAATCCTGCGAACGTGATTCGTTTCTTTAGGTCCTCAGCCCAGGCATCCTCATTCTTCCGAAGAGGTACAGAGACACTGGGAATACTGCAGGAGTATTGTTGCACTTTTAATTTGATTTTGTTTTCAATTTTGGATGTTTAGTGATACCAGAAACATTCCAGATGATTGCAGAAACAGGGGAAATAGTAGAAATCTTAATACCAGCAGTGGCTGTCAGGTGAATGAGGCTGACAGACCTGTCAAACGTCTCAGGAGGAAGAGAAGACTGCTTCTGGAGTCTGAGGATGATGAGGAAAATGCAGATGAGGATGAGGTAAATGAGTCTGCATGTATTTTCTTTAAAGAGAACTGTGAAGAGCAGGGACAATTCTGTGTCTCACATTTCACTGTGCAATGCAAACTGAGCTGAGGGAGGTTGTTGTGTACCCATGAGAACGGTCGGGGTCTGATCCTGATTTATATCAGTAATGAGAATATCTGTTCTGAAGTCTGAGGAGTTGTAAGGGTGAATAGTTCGCGTGAAGTCAAAGTCACGATTTCTGACTGTAATTTTACAGGTACAGCTATAGCCCCGTGCACCAAACGTGTTTCACAGTAATAAAACCACATGCCTCTAAAAATACTTTATCTAACTACAGTCAAGTACTATTACGTGATACCGAAGATTAGTGTCAAACCGCAGAGTTTGATTGCGTTTTATTAGGTACTTGCATGTGCGCTCACTACGCTACTAGAAACCTGTATTCATGGTGGGTGAATAGAAGTACCTCAGTCCTGACCTGGTCTTTTCGTAACTCTGCATTGAGCATCTCACTCCTTTCAGGGGCCATTCTTTGGGCAAGCCTGCGCTCTGCTCCCATGTGCGTAGCGTCTCAGGCCTGAACCATTTTATTTATATTCACGTATTGCACATGCTTTTGTAACACAGAGAAGCTGGAGCACGTGTTCGTTGGTAATGCAAGCTGAAACTTCTGATGTCACAAGCAGTTTAAGTCCTCTTGTTGCTAAGCTTTTCTCTGTCATGTGTGTAAGATGTTTTAAAGTACGTATGTTTTTAGAAGTACTTGCATTCTGTCTCTTCCCCCTTCTCCTCCTCCTCATTTGAAACTGCCCCCGTCTCTGCTGGGGCATGTTTGGCAGGCAGCTTTGCATTTCAGATTTCGCCCTTTTTGGTTTGCTTTGAGGGATGACAACCCTGGGTGAATTAAACATGAGTTTGAAAACCACATAGAAGAAAAGTGAATGGCAGTCTGGCTCAGAGTGTGGCACAGGGAGACCACGTTTTCTGGGGTGTTCATCTATGGCAGTAGTCATTTGAAGCTTCTGCTTCCTTTAGGGCTTCATAAGTGATTTTTTTTCTGTATCCATTCCCTGGCATAGATGGACATGAGAACCTCTGAAAGGAAAAGGAAAATGGAGCATTACAGTAAGGCTGCTTACGTGAGCAGTAAATCCTGCATTGCGGAAAGCAAATCCTGTGTATTGTAATGGAGATTTTGGGCCTGTGCTGCTCGTCAGTAGCCATATTCAAATGAACTTTAGTAGCCTATATTAAATAATTTGTAAAGCACTTTGGGATACTGCAGGATCAAAGATATATATGTAAGATACCCTACTAATCTTCTTGCAGGGTTATTCAAAAGAGAATAATGCTAGCTAATAGTCCTGTTAGTCACATGTTACATCCTTATTTTACCTGCATTGTGAGTTGATCAAGGAGGGAGGAAAAAACAATATTGCTAAACTTTTTTTTAACGTATCTGTGTCTAGGAGAAGAATAAATCAAATAATATGAAAAGCCGCAGAAACACTAAACCAATAAAACAAGGTGAGCTAAGCTCATAGTCTCTTTTCTTTAATGTTTATAGATTTTTTTACTAGCTATTATAAAGTGAATAATAGTAAACAGAAGAGGAAAGGACAGTAGAGCTCATTTCACATTCAGAATAGCTTATTAGGTACATAACCCTCTTACCGCAGCCAGTCTTCTCAAATGTATTAGCAAGAATACACTAGATTTGCCTGCATGATGGGCACAGTGTAGAGGTTCTAGAAGGAGACAGCCTGACCCAACGCTCCCCGAAGCCAGTAAGAATCTTTTTTCCATTGACTTTGGAGAGCTTCGCAGCCACAGACTACAAATGCTAAATAGAAAATAAGTTGTAAATACCATGTGATTCATTATAGACAATGGGTGAAATTTATTAGATACCTTAAAGCAGTTAACATATGTAAACTGGGGGGAGATTTTTAATCTGTATTTTAAACATAATTTTCTGTGTGTATGACCACGGTCCTGCTAGAATGAATCCAAGCACCTGCCCGAGTTGTTTTCATCATCTGTGTACTGGTAGCTGCCTCCCTCATAGCTGCATGGTGGTATTAGGAGGTTATAAATATATGTGTGTGTATATATCTATATATAAAAATCTTGTGAACTGAACAAAAATTCACTTGATTTTTCATTTGTCTTGTTTTAGGTTTATTTCAGCTGCAATTATATGCCTCTTTGTGCTGTCTTTTAGTTTATATCTAACCCCTTATTCCTCTGTAAAATATCAGGAGCAGGAGTTATTTTACACATTTTTAAGTTATTATATCTTGTCCAAACTTTACAGTGGCAACTTTCCACAGGCAGCTTGCCAGCAATCTGAGTGCCACAATTCGTTTGACCCATGACATAATAAATGAATTTTTTTTTAACGAGAAATAAGCACAGTTTTCCTACTGTTGGAATTCATAGCTTTCCTCAAAAGTTGGGTAACACTGCCTCCTTTGGGGTACAGCAGCAAAACAGCGTTGGCGTGTACGTGGGAGGAGGAAGAGAAGAGAGGGCAGAGCAGGAGGCATCTGAGAGAAACATTCATTTTTCTCTTTGTTTTTGATTGCTTAGTTGTTCCTGGAAAGAAGAAGGGATGGAACTGGGTTTCCTACTTAGAAGAGGAACGGATGCCAGCTGCTCCCCTAAAACTGTTCAGAGAGGTTGGCAGCTTTTTCAGCTCTCTTTTGCTATGTTTTTCTCATGCAACACCACAGAATTACTAACTCCGTGGAGGTAGGATTGGAGACTACCCTCAAGCCAGCAGTTACATTTGTGAGTTGTTTCGGTGCAAGCAGACAGTAAAACCCCCACATGTTTGTTTCCAGCCCTGAAGCACTGTGGAAACAAGCATCTGCCCTGTGAGTCTCATCCCAAACCAGGGTGTGAAAAACGCTGGTTGAGTCTCACTCCAAAATAAACAATGACTGTTTCGACCTGCTTTGGGTAGCTCTGGATAAATGGGCTGTTAGGCAATCTCCCAGTAATGTTGGCGAGGGACAGCTTAATGTCTTTCATATGTCCTGTGCTTCGTCTGTGTCGCACAGCACCCCTTCCAGCCTTCCTCTGTAGGAAAATGCAAGTCCATGAATGTTGTGGAGTGCCTCAATGGGAAGTGACTGTTACGAGGGAGGGTGGAAGTTGTGTTCATTTGTAGTCTGATGTAGTGAAGGTGGAAGAGGATGAGTTTAGCCGTGGTGAAGCCGTTTCTGCACTCCAGTATGCCAGCCCGCATTAAAAGTTCTGCTCCCAGTGAGCTCTTCAAAGCTAAGGGCACAGAGTGAGACAGAAGGAGAGTCAGGTAACTGCAGCGGCTGCAATAAGCCATTTGCAGTTCCAGTTCAGATTCCTTTTAAGCCTTAACTATACTTTGAATGTTTAATTTGGATTAAGACTGCAAATAAAAGAAAGACACAAATGTTTTCTGGAACGATGGTGTAAATGGACTCCAGATCCAACATGCCTTGTCCCTTTGACCCTTTGAAGATGAGAAGTTACCTTTTGGGGAAGTCTGGACTGCTGACCTCGTGCTGACACAGGCACAGTGATTTTAGCTTTTCTGGCTCTTTCTTTCTGCCAGCCCTCCTGCACTGGGCTGTGAAGGGGATTCTTTTGTGTTTGAATAGAGCTCATTTCTGCATCTGCTGAAAGATTTGTTCATAGCTAATTGCAGCAGGCTCACGGTTCAGTGTTTTTGAGAGATTATTTAGATGAACAAGTAAATCTGACACATGGCGATCATTCCATTATTGATCTCTGTACCTCAGCCCATCTATTAAAGCAGCAATCATTTAGTGATAGAATTTTCTTCTCTGTGTTGAAAACTCAAGTATATCTGATGACTGTTCGGCAACGGATTTTGTCTTTAGGAATTAAAAACAAATGTTTCCTTCTTCCCCCTCCTCACAGTATCAGTCATTCCCACAAGGCCGAAATGGATTTAAAGTTGGAATGAAACTGGAAGGGCTGGATCCTGAACACCCCTCTCGATTTTGCGTTCTCACAGTGGCTGAGGTAGTTGCTCTTCCTGTCTTTAATTCCAAAAGACTCCTGTACTTCTTTTTTCAATACAAAGTAGATACATAATAGTACTTTAATTAATTAATGGTTAGGAGGAGTTCAGGGTAACACGGAAGAATAGTGTTGTGGTTAAGGATCTATACCTGAAATCCTACTGTCAGATTTTTGCAATTGTAGCTCAGAATAGTGAACCTTTTAAGTGCATGCAATGAACAAATATGAAAAGGAACAATGCAATTAGGCTCTATATTAGTAAATATAAGCAAGTCAAAATGCTTTTATGCATCTTCAATTACGTGAAATCTGTGTTGATCTGGTATAGACATAAAAGGTTTTGGGCTGCATTTATACCCTGGGTATTGCCTCACACTAATAGGTGCGTGAGTGTGGAATAGGAGGCCAGTGAAGCTACAATGACCAATTTTGTTTTCGACTGTTTGAAGTAAGGAAAGCAGAGCATGGAAACTGGGAGACATAAACGAGGAAAAATAAAACTAGACTTTTGAGAAATAAATGAGATCTTAAATTTACTTTTATCTGTAAATCCAAATATGGTAGGAGTGTTTGATTAGTGTTTTTCTTTAACTTTGTTATGACACTTTATGATAATCAGAGCTCCCCTCGGTATAGGTACAAGGGTACAGAATGCGGTTACACTTCGATGGTTATCCAGAGTGCTATGACTTCTGGGTTAATGCTGATTCCTCAGACATCCATCCTGTTGGCTGGTGTGAAAAAACAAGTCATAAGCTGCTCCCTCCTAAAGGTATGTTAAAAAAGAAAGGTGTACAGGGAACCATAAATTCTACTAAGAACTAGTTATCCTGGCTCTGCACGTTTCATTTTTAGTGTGGTTTCGTTGTGGAACTCAATCTGAGTGGTTTAAAGGGAGGAGGTGTAACTAAGATAGTGAGTCACAAAAGAACAGAGCAGCTTCATTTGATGTTCCCAAAGATTGACGTTGTTGGTCAAATTAGAAACTATTGGATGAGCGCGTAAAGCAAGGAGTCTCTTTGGGGTTCAGAACTTGCTTCTTTCCTGTGCTCAGTTTCCTAGAAACATTTGAAATTTCAAATTAATGATTGGACATTATACTGAAAGAGGGAGAGATGTTTTAGCTGAAATGCATAACCCCTGAAGACTGCAGTTATCATGCAAAGTTCATATTCTTCCCAGGTAATTTCCATTTCTGAAAAACCAATCTGAATGTAACGGGGCTGTGTAAAACAATCTCTTTTATCTCTTCGTTTTAGGTTTCAAGGAGGGAGAATTTAATTGGACTTCCTATTTGAAGAATTGCAAAGCTCAAGCAGCTCCAAAAAACCTTTTTAAGACCCTCAGCACTGTAAGTGGTGATACTGAATACAAGATGTTTCGAATAGGTCTGATGCTAAGTGAGTTTTGACCAGAATATTTACGTATTTTTAATATGCTCGTGTCAGAGGTACAGCCGTGGTACAATCAGATGCAAGCTATTTCCCACTGTGATTTATTTTTAAGATGGGAAGCTAGTACAGTTTTTCTTCCTTCCCCCAGTCACTGACTTTTGAGAGAGAGAATTTGTATTTACCTTCCTCCTTAATACTGGAAGAAAAGATTTACTGTACCATTTATTAAATATATTACAACAGTCTGTTTTGCTGTGTCCCTACAGTCAAGATATTTGTGTGACTTTCCTCTAATTTAATCATTGCCAAAATAATTTCTGGTTTCCAGCAGCATACTCATGTGTGCCAAGGGATTCATTGTGAGGCTCTGGATCTTGAGCATTTTTCATCCTTCACCCACCGTTGCTTTCTTTTTGGTTGTTAGCCTCAGTTCTTGTGTAAGACTCACTCCCATTTTGTGTCATTCAGGTGACACAAAACCCACGGTCTGGTGGATTTGACACTGCAGATGGACAGAGCTCTGACTTCAGTAGGCTCAGGGCCTAATTGTGCAGCTCTCATCTGCTTCTGACCGAGTCACCTATTTTCCTTGATGACTCTAACTTTTCCACTTATAAAACAGGAGCTTCAGTGCTCACACTTATCCTCAGCCAATGCTCGTCACTGCAAGGGGTGTGCATCTCAGCCTTTGAGCCTGCCCTGGTGTTGTGTACCTGCAGATTCTCTTATTCCAGCTACAGTAGCTCTTTTTTGGAGATAGTAGCAATCATTGCCACAGCACATGGGAGTCTCATCTGTAGACCTCTGTATCTAACAATCTGTATCTAGTGTGTGTTTTGGGCTGTGTGTTTTGAGGTTACAACCTGCAACAAATTAGTTTATAAGGGTAATTTAATGGCCTGAACTAGAATGTGGCTGATTTCCCTTTCCTGCTGTCCTGTTCCTCAGCCTGTCACACCCTCTGGTTTTCGTCTGGGAATGAAACTAGAGGCCGTGGACAAGAAGAATCCATCTCTGATGTGTGTCGCAACCATCACGGACATGGTGGATAATCGCCTGCTAATTCATTTCGATAACTGGGATGAGAGTTATGACTACTGGTAAAGAGCTTCTATTTCTAATATATATCTGCAAGTAGACCGAGGTTTATTTTGCTCTTCCACTAAGCGTGATATCTAATATTTTAAATGTAGCCACTAAAGTTGGGATCTTAAATCAGTTTTCAAGCATTGGAGTAATTACTTTGGGTTTTTACCAAGTGCCAGTTGCCCAGTAGCTTCCCCTGCTGTCGGAGAGCTTGTCAGTTGGCTCAATGCAAAGCCAGAGGGCTCAGCTTGAGCTGCCCGCGAAGCTTTGAGGGTGAGAAGCGTTGGAGGTAATGCAGGTGGCTGACTTGGGTCAGGTCAGGGGATGGTCATGTTATCCGTTCCTCTGGCAGAGCCGAAGGAAGAGTAAGCTCCACTAGTGACACCACCTGGAATTGGTAACATCCTCCCCTCCAGGACTAGCAGTGGGTGTTGGCACGTCTCTCTGCAAACTTACATTTGGAAGCAGGCAGTACTGAAGTCAGTAAAAATCTTTTCATTTGCTTCGGTGGAGTTTGGCTAAGGCCCTTTGAAAATAAAAACGATTGCCAGCGTTGAGGCTTTTAAGTCCTGACCTGCACTACAGTTGTTCTGCATCTGAGCATCTTGATCCTCTGCCCTCATGCTGGGGCCAGGTGGAATATTAGTCAGGGAAGTGTTTTCCCTTTATGGTCTGTGTTTTCCAGCCTACATGAATGGAGCAACTTTCTTTGAATTTGTATGTGAAAGCAACACAAGGCACATACCTATCAAAATAGCACTGCTTCGATCAGTATTCTGTGTTCTCTCCCTCATCTCCTTTTGTTTGTTTTATTTCAGAACAGGCACCTGTTTGGTAGGAAGTTAGTCTTTTCTTTCTTTGCCATAAATATTCAGAGCTTTGTAGCACTGGTGTTTCCATTTGCAGGACTTTACATCTCATTCCTTTACCATTTTAGCCCATGAAGCTTTGTTTTCATGCCGTCTTTTGTTTGGAATTTGAAAATTTTAATGGGAAACACAAACAAACAAAGCTTCAAAGTAGAGCTTGGCTGAAAACACACAGGTTTTTTCCTAGATCTGAAAGGCTGCTCTGGTCCCTTCCTCGAAGCAGATGTGACAAAAGGGGCAGTCTCAAATTGGCCCATCGCCTCCTCCAGGGACTCAGAAGATCTAAACACGCAATAAAATTGACAACCAGGCAAACTACCACTAGGTTTCAGCTAGAATGAACAGATAACATGCAGTTCTTGGCAAAGATCTTAGAAGTAATTTCCCCTTCTTCCACAATAACGGTGTTTCAGTTAGGGACGAGGGTTTGGTTTTTGTTTCTTTCCTTCCTTTGAATTTTAGCTTAGATGATCTATGTCCAGGCTGAACTGTGGTTGGTATGGTCCGGGGGGGGGGCCTTTTTGTTGTTTTTTTAGAGCACCAGACATTCTTCTTTGTATTTCCCTGTCTTTTGGGGCAGCTTGAGCGCCTTGAAAACTTGGCGTTATAAATTCTAACGAGGTAATGCTTGTCTTTTACACCATGATCACACCCACTGAAAGCATCTGCTAACCCAGCAGAGGCATATCAGACAGCATTTGAAATTCTGCTTTTCTTTTTGCTTTAAAATTGACTGGTGCCAACTTTCCCTCTTTAATTCAGGTGTGAAGCTAGCAGCCCATATATTCGTCCTGTTGGCTACTGCCAAGAAACTGGAACCCCACTGACAACACCACCTGGTATGTTGAAAATGAGACTTATTTCCTGCCTCAGTCAAAAAACCTGCAAGCTTTACCTTCCACGTAATTACGTATTTGTGAGTTACAGGTTCCATTCAGTACTCTTTTCTCTACTGACTGGACAATATTAGTTTTCATACTTTTTGCTACTGCATTTTATTTTTTTCCATAGGTCTTCCGAAAAATGGAAGGGGGTTTGGTAATTTGTAGTTGAATTTGATTTCAGAAGGGAAAGGACTTCGAAGTATTTGCAGCATTTCCTTTAGCTGGAAGAAAGAGGAATCGGGATCATGATTTCGTAGATGGTGAGATGGGATTTCTGGAAATGAAGGAGTAACTGAAGCCACATTTCCTTCTGCTGCGCTAGAATTCAGTAAATGAAGAGAATGTTGGCAAATGAAAAAGGACAGAACCTACAGAAAAATCAATGTTGTTTGCAGGCCTTGGAAGTGCTCATTCACCTTAAAAATAATAAAAATTTAAAAATGATGTCTGCTGTTTGCTGGATCTGGAGCAAGAATTTCTGCAATTGCTGCATATCGAGTTTAGTAGAGTGGGTGGCTCTCCCAAGATCGCTTTGCATTGGAGGAATTGGCCTCTGTGCCTTTGCTGCAGATGCAACAGGCGTTGTAAACGCTTATTCTTCAGCAACACCACCTCTGTTCCTGCTCCTGGAACGTGCAACAAGGCCGTGGCGTGCAGCTTCCCTACTCGTATCACGGTTACCTGTGGTCCCAGCAGAATCTGCAGTCAGTTCTGATTTCTCTGCTGAGAGATTTACGTGCAGCTATTTGCAGGCTGTCCTATACGTTTAGTCATTGCACCCTCCTGCCAAAAGGAAACAATACTGAGGCTAAAAATTACTGGAATAGGAATGGGAAAAAAAGTAGAGTGGTTTCTTAAATGTAGCTGCCAGGGAGAGATATCCTGTTGTTGTTAAGAGGAGCACACCCATGTAGGTATCTGAGATTATGGTGACAGCAATGGAGCCTTTTGTCTCCAGGCTTTAGTTTTACTCAGCTGTGGGTGAGTAGGTAGCAGGAGACGAGAAGTTTCTACAATCTTGCAGGCACTCACACGTAGAATAGTTAATAAAATAGGAAATTAATTTAGTGCTGCCACTGCACATCACAGAATCCTCTGACTAGCTCTTAACTGGCGGCTTTCTCTAGAGAATAAGCATTGATGAAGCTGTATTGAAATGAACTCTTCAGGTTTTTCAGGTGAGGGTTAAGGCCCTGTGTAGAAGCTAGGGAAACTTGTATATCAATAAACAGACCGTTTTCCTGCGCCACCCATTGTAAGTGCTAAATTAACATAATAGCCATGTGTTACATAGCTGCTTTTCTGTTGCTTGTAACAATAAATGTGGGGTTTTCTTACTTAAATGTTAATTCTCTTCTATTTTTCAGGATACAAGGATTCCAAAGTCTTCTCATGGGAGAAATACTTGGAAGAAACTAATTCCCAGGCAGCCCCAGCAAGAGCATTCAAACTGGTTGGTGAATCTCTTTGATTGTCCTAGATCAGGAGGGCAGGAGAAACTGCTGTTATTTACCCTTTTTTGCTCACTGCTTTATTGGGTGATGGTTCACTATGTCTGTGACAAGAGGGTGAAACTGGGTTTTTTACTTTGAATTTAAGATCATCTCTCACTGCTGCTAAAACAAAACACGCAGCAGACTGCAAGATTACTTTTAAAAATAAAAATACCGTGAAAAGCTTCTTTGGAAAGGATTTTTGACTGATCATCTTCACTTGCTGCATTAGCAGATTTAAGGGAAGGGCCTTCAGTCCACACAGAAAATTGTGGCTTTCAGAGGGATGTGTGAAGGGCAGTCCCTTGCCTCAGAGAGGGCATGGAGCGGAGAAAGACCCGGTCTTCTCCTCGAGGTCTGACCATGTGGGCAGAGGGGATCGGAGCAGGACTGATGGTGGTTGAACTGACTTTCCAGACGCTCCCTTCATGGGGGTCAGAAGTGTCTATCACTGCCTACAGCTGGTGACCTCTCTGCGTGAATTTTTAAAAACTCTAAATTATTTTCACCTTGCAGTTGTGCAAATCCTTCTTCCCCCGGTTGGTGAGGCTGGAATTAAGGTAGAGGGAGAAGTTCCTATCAAAGACTTACACGTTCTGTACCCTCCACAGGAATAAGTGTGCCAACAAGCAATAGAGAATCTCTGCCAAACTCCTACATGGAGTAAGATCATCCTGCAAACTAAAGATGGTTCTCTCGACCTTGGGAGCATGAGTTTTTTTCTTACGTAGGAGTTCAGTGCGTTGATCTGGAAGCTCACTCTGAGCAGACACAAAACAAAAGCCTTTAAAATAACTTCATAAAAACCCACCGTACTTTAAAATGGATTTTTTTTTTCTTAGCAGCTGCTTCTGCACTGCTGGCTCACCTTGCTAAACTTTGCAATAGGTTTAAAAACTTTTCTGTGCCATTGTGACACTTGTCTTGATTCCTTTCGATGAAGTTAGTGTTGCAGGTTAATACCTGCTGCCCTCCCCTATATTTTGTTGGTAAGCTCTTTGGGACCGAGGAGGAAAAGCAATCAGGGAGGCCTCAGATAAGGGAGGTAAAAATCCATCCAGCCAAGTTTGATAATTGCTAGATTTCAGCAGGTGTCCATCTGAAGTTGTTGCGGGTTGCAAGGTGGATGTCAGGGAGTAGGAAGAGGCTGGATTTGCCTCTTTAGAGAGCTGTAAGGCCACAGCTGGAGTTATCTGTAGCACAGTTGAACTCCAAAACATCCCTTGGATTAAGTTTTTCTGGAGTTGGGCAGACAGCATCTTCGATCATGCAGCGCAGCAGGTGAAACACCTCGGAGCCTATGTACAGGATAATGAGAAGCTTGTCAGTAGGACACATTTGTTGTCCCCGGTGTAGGCTCAGCGTTTTTCTGAGCTGTGCTCATAAAATCCTAGCCATGCTAGCAAATGGGAACCTTCAGAATGCGAGAGCAAAAGAATGCAGCCGTCGGTCTTCTACACAACAGCGGAACAATAGAAGTAGTTTTGTAGAGACAAATATTTTGGAAAGATAATAAAACTCCTCATGATAGAAAAGGAAACAGTGAAGTGCGATCTACTTATAACTCCCAGTCTCAAGCCTTTGGTAATCTGTCATTACGACATTCTTCCTCAGATTTTCAGAATATAAAATGTGTTGAGAAATATCATCTGAAGATAACAGGACAGGGAGTGCTCCCTTTTTTGGATTCTTCCAAAGGAAATAGTCTTCCCAAGGGGGAATGCAACGGCCTTGTCTGCCTCTTTTCCTGTTTTACATACATCTCTGCAGCCATTTTTTTGCTCCTTCAGGTATCTGGTTTGAGAGAATAGCAGAAGGACCAATTCTGGCTCTTGTGAAACTCCAGAATATAAATTAGCATTGAAGACTTTCAAAAATGAGCCAGGAAAAAAAAAGGCATTTGATATATCAACAGTTAATAGAACTCTTTCAAGATCAAACCTCGTTATTTTTCTGGCTTGGTTGGTCTGAAGTGCAAATAAGTGGCACAGTTATTGATTTTTTTTTATTATTATTATTATTCCAGCTAGCAATTACAGGAAATCAGTACATAAAAATACGGGTTGAGAGCCAGAACAGGCATTTCTCAGTGAATTAGTTTTTAACAGTTTTCAAGAGCTGTCTTATGTAGTCTTAAGGCGCTGATCAGCAGCACAAATAGCAGATCTTGCGTCTGGATTTCTGCCTTCCCCTCCACCCTAAAACACAGGAGGAGACAGCTTCATCGTCAGCATCGCTATTTCAGGCCCTTGTCTTGGGCTGTCAATTCAAAAACGTTCAGAACCCAGCGGCAAAAAGCCAGCAACACTTCAGCAGGACTTAAACAAATAGCCTGGCGCATCTTCGGGGCAGGATTTTGTTCTCTAGCACTCAGGCTCCTTCCTGGAGGAAGCCAGACAAGGTTGGCTGGTTCAATAAGACGCTCTTAAAACTAAAAGCAGTTTGGATTGTCTGGCTTCCAGTGTGGCGTGCGGCTGAAAGCCTGTGGATAAATGTCTGTGTCCAGGTGAAAAGACCAAAGAGGAACTTCAGGTTTGGAGTCTGTCATCCCCTTAGCTCAGAAGTGGGCCTCTTTCCCTGCCCCCAGCTGCTGGCAGTAAGAAGGGTAAGGAAGATTGTGAGGGAAGAGTGATTTTAATCATCTTTTCATTAACCTGATCTTGTTCAAAGACACGATTTATCATCTCTTGCTAAAATCCTGACCTTTGTGTGCAGAAGTGAAGAAGGACGTGTTTTGAATGAGTATCCGGTGCTCCGTAACCCCCTGCTGAGGGGGTCACTGGAGGAATTTGCAGTCAGTCATTTAAAGATAAATGGAAAAAAATGGTAAATGCTGTCTGTTACTTAGAGGTTTACATCTGTGGGTGCTACAGAGGGCACACATCAGGTCAAAAGACATTCTGGAGTTTTTGCAAAATAGTTTGACTACTGCAGGTCGAGAGAAAGGGTAAGTTGGCAACTGCAGGTGGGAGACTCCGGTGGCTGGAGCTGCTGTCGGGTCCCAGCACCACAGTTCTCCAGTCATCGTTAACAAGCAAATGCCATTGTCATAAAAAGTAGGTGGTAAGCTGCCTCATGAAGGTGACTCTAACATCCTGATGCCAAGAAGGATGTCAGGTTAGTGTAGTGAAGAGAGATGTCTGGGGTGGTGTGTCTCAGGTGTAAGACAGTGGTGAACAGTCTTAAGNTGCTCTGGGCAACCCTGCTTTGGCAGGGGGTTGGACTGGGTGAGCTCTAGAGGGTCCTTCCAACCCTGACATTCCCTGATTCCGTGAACTGGCCACTGTCCTTGTCAGAAGTGAGGTGATCTCTCCGCTGTGTTTGGGAGTTCTGCTGTCACACTGCAAAGTCTGTCTGTTGGTGGAGCTTGGGGTCTTTTTTCTGTTAGGGAAGTGCCTCTAGCCCTGGCTGTGAAATGCTCCTCTGCATGGAGAAAGCTCAGACTTCCCCTCAGGTAGCATCGAGCTGCTGACAAACAGACAGCTTAATCCTCTGGGAAACTGTGATTTTAACCTCCGAAGCAGTTTGCCATGTGAGATCAGGGGCCAAAGCTGCAAAGGCATTTGAATGGTAGATGAAACCTTCAGCGCATTTTATTCAGAGCAGGTGACTAGCTCTGAACGCCCAGGCTTTTTAGCATTCTGCTTACAATCCTCTCTTACAGCGCCCTGCTCACGGATTCCAAGTTAATATGAAGTTAGAGGCTGTAGACAGAAGAAATCCCATCTTGATAAGAGTGGCAACAATAGTTGACAGAGACGACCATCGCATTAAGGTATGACCTTGCTTCAAAGTGCAGAGCCCTTGTGCTGAGGAATAAAGTGATTGGTAGTACAGAAAAAACACCCATTTGGTACAAGGAGCTGCAAAGAAACGCCTTGCTGACGATAGAGCCTACAGGCCTGCCCAACTGGAAATGATTTCTGTTGTTTTGTCCTGTTGAAATCTGATGGAATTGCCTGGTATTGTTCGTTACTGTTTTAATGTAACTATTTTGAAATAACGTTTGACAGCATGATTTTCCATCTCTTAGTGGTTTCTGTGCGATCTGCGAGTGAAAGCAGCATTAATGGTCTACTGGTGGGAAGCTACCTGGCAATTTTCTTTTCCTAGCATCCTTAAAGGAAAAAGCAAAGCAAGTTAAACCCTGGTACATCTGGGATGCGGCTTCATTCTCCAGTATGAGTTTGTTATATAAACGGATTTGAATTAATTCCTTTCACATAGATATATTGCCAGAAAAATCTGTTGTGCTTTGGCTTCTGAGAAATTAAGTATTAGGCAGCTGAAGTGGAGGCTGCAGTGATGGAGGCTCCTCAGCCACAAGTCCCATTCCCAAAGGATGATTGTGCGTACAGGAGTAGAGTTTGCTCTCCATCAGCCATTCAGTTCTCAGCTTCATCACTGTGATTGCAAGCAAAAGTCAAGTTCTGCCAGTATATAGTGGCACGGTACTCAGTTCATACATTTGTTTGAAACTTGGCTGCGTAGGCAACCCAGTAGCCTTTAAGCTGCAGTGATCCTTAGTCTCCGGTAACCTCACCTGGATCTGAGCTAACTATTACTAGTCCCTTCATCTAGCAGAAGATTCTAGCTTATTCACTGCAAAACTCACCAAAGTTGTTGGCTTTTACGGTGTTTTGGGATCCTCAGAAAACAAAACAATTAAACAAGCAGTTGTGTTTGTGTAGATGTAGTCTTTGAGCATGGAGTGTGCTGGAGCACCCCGTAGTCTGTGCTTTCTTGCGGACCCTGTGGTTTGACTGTGTCAGCAGGGTCTGGTTGTTCTGTAAAACACAGATGGAGGGGGCAGGAAGACAAACGGTTAGGCTGAGCACAAAGGACAACTGTACTTGACTGAAAGACTGAATGAATGGCCCAAGCTGAGCAAGGTGAAACAAAGGGGAAAGTTAAAATAAAAGCTGAGTCATGTCCTTAACTGTATCTCTCACTGAGACTGTGTGCTTCTTTTAGATACATTTTGATGGTTGGGACCGTAATTATGATTTCTGGGTCGATGCAGACAGCCCTGATGTTCATCCAGTAGGCTGGTGTGCGAAAACTGGGCACGCTTTGCAAGCCCCTCTCGGTAAAGTAGATATCATACGGTTATGTTGAATATTTTTCCTAAGAGCAGTCTGCTCTTCAGATGCAGGGAGCATTTTACAAATCTCTAACTTTTTTTTCTTATTACCAGGTGCTGCTGATCGAGTGGGAACAGCGGGACAAGCGTGTCCTACCCCAGGCTGCCACGGTATCGGTCATGTCAGGGGACCACGATACGGAACACATTATACGTATGTAGATGAGATCTTCTTAGAAAGGTTCTGCCTGCCAGAGTCTGACTGCTGTCCATAATAATAACGCAGCAACAAGCACCTGCACTGCACTGAAATTGTCTCAGGGTGTTTATTCCGGAGCTAGTTAAAACTGCAGTTGCAGCTCCCTCTTGTGTCTAAATGTGCTGTTTCATCACAAATTCTGTTTATACCAGTATAATCATTATGACGGCAATGCAATCCAGCATAGATTAATTCACTCCAATTTCTATGTTCCGGCTTTACTGAAGGACTTTTTTTTGTAGAATAGAATACCCAAGAGCAGCATGCAAGGAGACAGTTAAAGAGAGAGAGAGTGTGGGTAGGTTATTAAAGTGTAAGAGTGAGGACAACTAGCTCGTGTTTCTTGCTCTGGCTTTTGATTTCTTATGTGCTCTTGGAAAAGGAAGGCTTTTCTCGAGGAAACTGTTTTAAAGAGCAAGAGGACAATCTCAGATGGGAGGTCTGAAGATCCAGTGGTATATAATGTGGTACAGTGCTTTGAATTTTTCAGGGTGAAAGTTGCTTGTTTCATGAAATACTGTTCAGACGTGCAGGTTACAGAGGAAGAACTCTTGCTCTCTAAGGCAACTCCTTAAAAACATGGCTTTGGTTTCCAATTCTGCCATGTAGTCCCCTGCTTTCCCGCACCTAAAACTGGGTAATAACATCTCCCCGGGTGTTTCTGTCCTCCCTTTTTCTGGGTTTGCTGATGGTCTGCTTGAGGCTGGTAAGACTATATGACTTGAAAACGTGCATCGTCATCTCTCTCTCTCTTTTTTTTTCTTCCTTTTTTCTTTTTAACACAGGTTAGTTGGCTGCCCGTATTCTGATGTGAACCTCAACAGAGAAAACTTGTTACAGGACCGTCTGAGCGGGGAGAGACCTTCCCCTAGCAATAGCATGCAGAAAGCCAAGAGGCTGGAGACTCCTGCCCCATTTCTGCTGGGAGCGGGAGACTCTTCTCAGGAGGACTCTCCACAGTCCAGGTGAGCTGAACCTTTTTCTTGGGAAGGTGCTGGGACGCAAAACCATTTTACGAGGCTGAATAACACAGGAAGTGGCAGAGAAGCAGCAGAGCATTGAGTTCATCCGTCTGTAATATTGACCCATGCCCCAGACGCTCTTAACACAGAGCAACGCACTTTTATACCCTCATATGCCTTAATAGGTTTCTTGATTCCTTAATCCTGCTGCTCTGGTCACATTCCAACAAAGGAAATTGCATTCTGTCTCCATAAATTTTTCCTTGCTGCTTCAATTTAAAATATATTCTTTTCCTTCGTTTCCTGTCCTAAAACTGTCAAGCAAGGTTATTTTGCACTATTAAACTGTAACTGCAATCCACCCCAGAGTCGGCTGCATTACACTGCTAGGCGTAAATGACTATATGTGTGTATCACAAACAAGTTGAGCTCCTTCAGATATTTTATTTTCTTACATGAAAATCTTGGAATTAAATGTCATTGAAGCAAACTGTGTATTAGACTGCAGTAGGCAGCTAAAATGTGTCATGGGACAGACCTGGACATGAGGACTTTTAGGATTGTCACCTTTTAGTCTGTACAAATCCAGCCTCACTAGAACAAACTCCAGCAATACTTTTAGTCTTTTTTGTATACGAAGGCTTATATAGATTCTGAAGTTTGATTGTTTTGCTTAGATTTACAACATTTTCAAGATGTATTTGGCCGGAAAAAAGGGATACTTCTCTCCCCTCCCCAGCATACATGGCCAAAGTTTGCCTCCTCCCATCCCAGAAATGTGCAGGGATCTCTGTTTGCTAATCTCAACACCAGGAGTGATTGCATTTCAATGACACTGTTATCATAAAGCTCTCTCAGGAGCTTTGGAATTCTCCCAGAATAAATGGCATTCGAAAGTTGTAATGCATTTCTATTCTTCTAAGTATTTCATTTCCTGATAGTGGGAGGTCTGAATTCCCTATGCAAATCTAGTAACTCCCTACAGCTTGTTCTTCTTTGGGCAACTGCGTAGCTCAGTTTGTGCATCAAACTCAGTCATAGCAACTCAGATGTTATCTGGAGGTACAAAGATTCAAAAATCTTAAATCTTGTGATTTCACCATAACTCATGCTTTGGTGGGTTTTGTGTAGCTGCTGGGATCAGAGCCTCAGTCCACGGGGGCTGATTTATTTCACATAATCTCTCTCAATCCGTGCTGAAGAGTAAAAAAGCACTTTGCGCTGTGCCGGTAACGATGGTGGGGGAGAGGAAAGCTCCTACCACTAGGTGGTAGTTGTTGCTCTCATTTGCAAGGAGCAGCCAGCTTTGCTCTCCTGCGGGAAAAGGGAACAGAGGATGACAGTTTATCTGCTATCATTTATCTATCTCTCCAGAAAATCCGCACAAGACAGTGAAAAGTCGTGTCAAAGCAGCGTTCACAGTCTGTCGGAACAGTCTGAAAACAATCAAGAGAGAGACTGGGTAGAAGAGGATTGCTCTGCAGACATCAAAGCCAAGCCAAAAAAGTAAATAAGATTTTTGTGATGTATTTTCATACATTAACAGTTGTGTTTCTTGATGCTGCTGCTGTATCAGAAATACAGATGTAAATCATAACTTAGAAGAGCCCAATTTGATTGGAGATTTGCAGCATGGCGTTTTGGAATGACGTGGGAAATCTCATCCCTTCCTCCCATTATTTTGGGGCCTCTCTTTCCTGCAGTAAACTCAAATCTGAGCTCTAGCCGTGAATTCAGTAGCACAGTCCTTAGTTTAGAGAGAGAGGTCAGGGAGGGAGCAGTGTTATTGCTTATTTTAAGAGGGAAAAGTTTTGCGTTCCTATAAATCCTATGAATCTCTGTATGGAGAAGAAATTATATCAATTTTGTAATTGTTACTTTCAGACTTGGGTGCTCACATGCCTATATAAAGTTCCAGCTGGTGAAGCAGGAAAGCAGTGGGAAAGGTTGGTTAAATTTTATTTCTTTTTCTCTGTGTGTGCATAGATGTGCAATATACCGCAGTCACAAGGAGCATTTAAAACATTACAGCTTTTTAATCTTTCATTCCACAGTCGAGAGAAAGCACACGCTGGAGGGGATGGTAATGGTAGTCTATCTTCCTTTAAAATGAGGAGGAAGGGTAAAATTACTTAGAAGTGAAAGACTTAATACTTTGTAGAGTGAAGCCTCATATTTATTAGCTGAGAAACAAGCTCGCACCATCTCTCGTACCACTGCCTGCTCTTCTGAAGTGGCACAGGGTTTTTCTTCCCCAAGCAGTCGATGACTGTTCTGCTGGCAGAGCCAGCAGAGGTGACAAGGGAGACTTAGTCAAAACCTGGCAGACAGTTTAATTTCCATCAGCTTCTTTCCTTAGGCCCCACTGGGTATTCAGAAACATAATTAGAATCATTTTGGGTGGTGACTTTTTTAAGAATCTCCTCACGATGACAAGGAAAACAAAAAATAAATGGAAACACAATGCCTTACTTTTTTTTCTGGTGCACGACAGGTTAACTTTTAAGAGGAGCTTTCTGATACCACTTTAGCAAACCATATGCTTAACTTTCAGATTTACTATAAAAAGCCATTTCAGAGAACTGAGCTGACCAGGCTTTTAGGAGGATTTAACATGGTAATAAGTCTCCAATCAAAAATAGCTAAGCAGGCACAAACTGGGACAGGTGCCTAGCTTTTTTTTTTTTTTTTTTAATACGCATTTTTACCTAGTGCTGACTTCTGCAGGCAGAGCTGGAGAAGTCTGCCAGCTGTGAGCTGCAGTTACAGCAGGCAGGGAAAGCTGTCTGCTCTCCCTTCGCATTCACCTTCAACAGCGTGATGGAAATCAGTGGAGGGAAATTCGGCCATAATCCACTGACCTGTAATTTCACAATTACCCAGAGCTTTTATCTCGTCTACATTTAAACTATTAGAACACTGCTTCTTTCTCAAAGGGAAAGTAATTTGTTTAGGTCGGGGTTTGGACACTTACCCCCGAGGATTTGGGCTGCCGTGACAGCCGCAGTGCCCACCCAGCAGGGACGTGGCAGCACGTAAACCTTGGGCAGGGGTAGGACCTCCTGCGGTGGGGAGGTGGGGGCAAGGCCAGCTGCTGCCCCCGCCAGCGGGGTGGTGGGGAGGCCGGGAGGGAGGAGGTGACAGCCCTGTGCCCTGTTGTCACCAGGAACATCACCACCTGGACTGAGTACTTGTTCACTCAGGCTTGATTTTTGGAAATCCTCCCTCTTTGGTCTCAGTATTAAGAGATACCTGTATTTGATGCTGTCCTACATGCTTTGGGAGGTGGAGTTGAGGTAAGGTGACAGAGATGGGGACAGGGGAGTGACCTTTTGCTAGATTAAACTCTGCCTCCAGCGCTGCTTTCGCTTCAGCTGGTGAGGAGCAGGCAAATCACGGAAATTTGCTTTTTGTTTATAATACTATTTTCCTTCGTGCTTTAAATGGAGCGACTGGCGCACCCCACAGATCCTTCCACGCCATCCTACCACCGACCGTCTGCTAACACTGAGCAAGCCCAGCAGGGCGAGCGGCACTGGGCATGCCGAACCTCTCTGAAGGCAGGAATAAAATGGGAATTTTGTACGGTTGCCACGGGATGGCGCCGGGCAGCCTGTGCACCCTGCACACAACCTGGCAGGGCTGGGGGGACCAGGGGGGACAGCACACCCCTGTAAACCAGAGGAATGTTTCCCATCTTGTTTCCATCCTCTGCTTTGCTTCCTGTTGTATAACCAGGCACGTCCCTGTAGGACCATGACTCTGCACTACTCGAGTGATCTCATTAGGGAGGGGTGATTTCTTCCTTTTTTTTTTTGCCTTCGTTTTTAAAGCTTCTATCACTTGATGCGTGAGGAGGGAGTTGATGTCTGGAGGTAACGTGCAGCACTCCTGGCCTGGGGAGTCTCCTGGGGAGTTGGTGAGCCCGGGCCATCAGCTGGCACACGGAGCGCTCCTCACAGGCTGGCTACAGCTGTGAGCTGGAACGATGACATTAGTTTCCAGCCGAAGATGCTGTTACCGGAACTCCTCCACCTTGTCAATAAAATGCTGCAAACATCTTCTCTGTTAGCGGCATGACATCACTTTCCAGGGAAGAAGCTAACGATAAAGCCTTCAGCCTGGCAATCTTATCTTACCTTTTTTTTTTTTTTTCCCTTTCTCCTTCTCGGGAGGGTGGGAAGAACGCCTTGAAAGCTCGGCGTGCCATGCGGGAGCCGTGCCTGACCGCCTGCTCGCCCTGCCTTGCTTTTCCCTCCAGAGTGTGGCCCTTCTTCCTGCCTTGTTGTACTTGCTCCTACCTCAAGCCTGGCTCTGACTTGTCTCGTTCCCTTTTCCAGACCCTGATTTGGATCTCCAGCAGGCCCTCCACCAGTCCATCTTCATGCCTTCCCTGGCCTCCAGCCCGACCCACCGCCTCCATCTCTGCTGGGAGCAGCACTGCAGGCTCTTGCCAGAGGTCTCGGGCCTCACGGCCAAACATGTGGCTAAATGGACTGTGGAAGAGGTGAGTTCCCTGTTCCCCGGTCTGCTCTTTTGGGGTGCGGGAGCAACAGAGCCCTCCTCTTCTGGAGTGCGAGTTGCAAGACATCTTGATTTTCTTTCCTTTCCTAGGCTATGCTCTTCTGTTTGCTTTGTATATGCCATAGCTGACTCAGCTGGAAGTTATACCCATGTCCCTTTATAAGAGAGGGGAAGGATCTCTATTAACCCTCTGGTGTCCCCAGCGTATTTCCCTGAATAGGATTCTCTCTCTTTCTTTGTTTGTTTATTTACCCCTTGATCTTTTAGTCCTCAGGCCTGAAACATGATTCTGACAGCAGATTCCCTTTCTCTCTGATCTCCCTCCTCCTTTCCCGTGCCTTTGCTGCTGATTCACTTTTACATTGCAGATAATTCCAAACTGTGCCGTGCATGCCCACTCCTCCTGCGTCTCCCTGCCTGATTCCCCTGGAACAGAACTGCCCACAGCCTGACCTGATTTCTGACAGGGGGAGCTGGGGATATGTCTCTGCAGTCCTAGCTCTTGAGATGTCTCCTATAATTAGGTGGCGTGTGAAAAAGCCGGTATCTTTTGTGTGCTGAGTAGTTGTTTTTTGCCTCAGTGCCTTGGGCATAAATAATATTTGTATCTCCGCTCGGGAAGTGGTGACAATTTGGATCCTGGTGCTTAAACGCAGGCCATTTAATTTGAGAGAAATGTGCTGTAATGTTGTGCTTGCAAAGATGTAGGTAATCTGCAAAGCAGGAAAAAGGTGCCATTCTTCGTGGTGCATAGAGGATCTTCAGAGACTTTTAGAAAGTGCATTTTCCCTAAGTGCCTCTTATATCAGATAAATCCCATCTTGACTTTGCTCTTCAGGCTGGAGGACTGCTAGGAGACTGGTGGGATTGCAGTGTCCCAGGGGATGGGAACCACAGCAGTTGTGAAGGGGGTAGAGCAATCAGTGTGGCTGTTTTAAAACTTGGTCCTTTTTTTTTTTGTTTTGAGGCCTTTTTTTGTAATGAAAACATGTCTGAATTAAATTCATAGCAAGGAGGAAATAATCTCTTTGAGAGATCTGGTGTTCGTATCCTTCTTTTGAGAAAGCTTCCAATGGTTTTTCCAAAAGATCTTTTAGGAAATCAGCAAAGGCAGAAGCGGTTAATCCTCTGACATGAAAATCAGAATCTCTTTCTTTTGGATAAAACGTGGAGGCTGGTTCATGGAAGAACAGAGTCAGGATACAAGCCAAATAAAATTTGTCCTTTGCAGTTGACCTTTTAAGCAACTGCTGGGTAAATTTAACTGGGATATTAGTTTGATAACGGATGAATGTAAGCAGGGACTACAGGGGATGAATGCAGGCCACTTTGGATATAGCGATTCAAAACCCAGAATACACTGAACTGTGTGCTCTGTGCTGCAGCCTGAAACAACTGGGGAAGTTTGCACTGCCAGTGGGAGTGTGAATGGCACATTAAAAAGATCACTTGTGGCACCACAATGGACTGGCTAAAGTCATTACAGGTTTTGTCTTGAATTTCAGTAAAGTGGATCTGGTTTTGCAAGTTCTGTTCATCACAGATTCCCATAGGAATCAATTTGGCCTCTGTATGAGCACTTGCAGGATCAGCATGAGCAGGGAAATGTAGCCGCAGGTCTGGAAGATGAAAGCAGCAGGACTTTCTGTGTTTTAGTGAGTCCAAAGTAGATTTGATCCATCGGCACTTGGGCTCCTAACATCTTCCTACAGGGCAAACATTTGCCTTTGGGTTGTGCTTTGAACTGCTGCACAAAAGAGGCCTTTCTGCTGATCTGAAACAAGAGCAGTGGGGGTGTAACATTCTCCTTTGGTTTCAGACTGAAGAACTGTTTTTATTTTATAAAACCCACATTAAGGAAAAAAATGTTGCTTTGATTCTCTTGGTTGAGAACAGCTGAAATGGCAGAGCAGCAGCAGTATGTAGGGGCCCTCAAGCTAAGAAACTCTCGGCCACACTGAACAGTCAACAAGAGTAGTTACTTTAATGCAGCTTTGTTATTTATTGAAAGCTTCCTGTCCTGTTTTCAGAGCACAGTTAGTGAAGGATATTGAATCGGAGAAGAACGTTAATATGTGCTAGAGTTGTATTAGTCAATCCTGCATCAGATGCTAATACCTTGTGGGGAGACTCTCCTTGTGCTAATTGCTTGTGCGTTAGTAAATCCCAGTTAAACCCAGCTCCTCTCTGCATAGTCTCACGAGGCGTTGTCAGTTCTGCTATAGCTTGATATTAAAGGGGTGCCGTACGAGGCTCGCCTTCCGACTTTACCAAAAAGGTACCAACACTGTGCTGATTTCAGCGTACCCCACACATCTGGGCCTGCGTCAGTACCTGCCATAGGGGTTGTGCAGAGTTTTGAAGGCATTCTCAGAATGAGATAAAGCTCTTTTTCAACCCCCTTCCCTTTACCAACGTGCAGTCGCAGCGTGAGATGCTTCCACCAATTAGCTCTGTGAGCGCTGAGGGTGTTCCCAGCAGGAAGGGCAGGCCGGCGTTCACAGAATCACAGAATCATAGGGTTGGAAGGGACCTTAGTAGATCATCTTGTCCAACCCCCTGCCAGAGCAGGGCCACCTTAGAGCAGGTTGCACAGGAACACGTCCAGGCGGGTTTGGGATGTCTCCAGAGACGGAGACTCCACCACCTCCCTGGGCAGCCTGTTCCCCTCCTCAAAGGAAAAGCCCTCATCTGCCTGATCCCACCGTGCTCCTAACCTGTCCCACGCCTCTCCCACCCTCCGGCTTCACCCTTTCCCTTGGCTCGGGGCTTCACTGCCACCCTTGTGGGGCTGTGTTGGTTTCCTCTAGCCCATGATGCTACTGTGTCTTGGCCTTGTGCTCCCGAGCCTCCCTTGTCCCTCAGCTGCCACATCTTGGTTTGGGGACTCTCCTCCCCCAGGAGCGGTGGCCAGGCAGGTCACTGTGACTTGGTGGAACTCCAGGTCTGGCTCGCATCTTGGTCACCTTCTCCTGTATTCTCCTCTTGCATCCTCCTTCCCTCTCTTTTCTCCATGTCTGGTAAACCCCAGGATTCCTGTTAGTTTAAAAAGATGCTCTTGTGGCACAGAGTGCTTGCGGTGTCCGTACAAATGACTTCTGGGACAGATCAAAGGCCCGTCACTCCGTGTCTGTGACAGCAGCCAGCAGCAATATTGCAGGGAAGGACAAGGGAGCAAGGGAAGCTCAGATCATTCCCTGGAGACTTTTTCCAGCCCCTCAATATCATAGACACTTACTTATCATCTTGCCCCCAGGGCTCCAACCATCTCTTAAATTCTGGAAGGTACTGGGCCCTGCAGAAGGATTTTCATTTGTGTTTTATTTATAAGGGTCGTGGGGGAGGGAGGGGAGGGTTCAAAAGGAAAGTGGTATTTTGTTATTTGTTTATAATAGGAGTTTGCACTTCTGCAGAAGAAAATTTGGAGTCACTGCCTGATGGGGATGTGGATTTTAGGGGTTCCCTTTAAAATGGAGCTGTTGCTGCTCACAGAAGATAAAAGCAAACCATGAGAGGATGCTCTGCTTTCAGGTTACCTAACAGAAACCAGGGGAGTCAGAGCTGCTCACCAAAAATCATCCTCTGCCAGGGTAGAGCAAAACTCGAGGGCACGCTGACAGCTCCCTTCCTGCGTGGTCGGAACTGGGGGAAGGGAATGAATATTGGTCAAGTGGTGGGATCAGCTGGAGATGCAGCGACATGTTTTAGGAGAGAGTCTGACAGTCCTGAGTTAAAGGGAAGCTTGTATTTGACAGTGACCCCTCCCGTTTGTTTGTGTTCATGGAAGACATGTCACATCTGGAATAACTCAAATGAATATGCCTCGTGAAACAGAGCTGTTCCTGCAAGGGAGCATCCAATTAGCATGAGATGTTTGATCTGATTATGCCTCGATATACAAATCTTCTATGAACCAGTGAAGCTACAGCTGGAGAAGACAATACGTATTAAATCACCCTCCGTTGCGTTCAGGACTGCTCCTCGCGCTACCGAGCGTTATATAACGTAATCCAAGGGCTGCTTGCATGTCTCCGGGGAGATTATTCCAAATGGTAACAGATTTCCTGCTTAGAAAGGTTTTCCCTAATGTGAAATGAGAAATTTACTTTTACTCATTTAATCCTGTTGGTTCCACGGATCCTGTGCACCCACCATGGATTAAATAAAACCTAAACTCCTCTCCTTCCCAGCTCTTCTGCCTTCTGTGTGTTGGTAAACCAGCAGTACTCCTTCCGTTGGTTTATCTTGTCTCTTAAAGGCACGTCATCGTGGGAAACTGTTGGTGAGACCCGGGAACAGGCTGCCCAGAGGGGGGGTGGGAGCCCCTTCCCTGGCAGTTTTTAAGGCCAGGTTGGAGGGGGCTCTGAGCAACCTGATCCCGTGGGAGGTGTCCCTGCCCATGGTGGGGGGGTGGGACTAGATGAGCTTTAAGGTCCCTTCCAACCCTGACAAATCTATGATTCTAAATCCCCTTTTTATTTTAATTTCCAGTAATACTGTAGAGAAAGCAAAGTTGTGGATGGCTTTAAAATGGTATAGCCATATACAGCTTTTTATCTGTAAAAATATTGTTGGTATTTTATAAAAATGAACAGTGGAGGAACTGGACTTTTACAGAAAGATAAATGGTCAAAAGGCAAGGAAAGGATCATAGGTAACCAGAATATGCTTTGTAGGGGTATTGCAGCAACAGCCCAGTAGTGTTTTTCATATATACCCTTCATTGATGGGAGAGTTGTAAGTATTAAAGTTTTAAACATTCTTGCATATAGAACTCATATACAGAAATATGACCTTTTTGCTTGATGATGCCTCATTTTAATTGTGGATATTTCTCTTTTGCCAAATGTAATTCCAGGTGGTAAGCTTTATCCAGCGTTTGCCAGGTTGCAAAGAACAAGCATCAGTGTTCAGGGAAGAGGTAAGTCAAGTCTGCCCCAAGCCTGGGCTGTGTCGCTGGTGGGTCTGATGGCAGCAAGGTGGTTTTGTACCCCGTTACTCTGGAGTTAGAGCGCAGGGAGCACAGACATGCTCAGGCTTGTCATTAAAGAGCCTGTGGCATTTAGGAGGCAGCTTCAGCAGGGAGCTGAATTCCGGCATGGCTAATTGCATTCTGCTGCTTTAAATTTCCCCTGCAGTTCCAATCACTGAGCTTATGCTTAACATCCTGTCTTGGACTATCGTGCAGTGGGTTTGGCATCATTCTAAAGATGTCCTGTTGGAATGGCGCAATGAAGATCTCATCTGCTCCCTCTAACGAGCGCATATGCCTGCTTCTGGTGAGGCTGGCAGTCCTAGGGTTTCCCAGGAGTCGCTGGCTTCCCCCATGGGCTGAGGTGAGAGCAGGAAGGGAACATCTCCTTGAACAAGCAGTGGTTGGGAAATCAGAGCGTCTCCTGCACGCAGTGTGTCCTGTCTTCGCTGCCACATGCTGGGCTGGACTCTCTTCCCTGTTTGTGCCGTGTTTGCCGTGGCTTCTGAGAAACCGCAGCTAGCGCAGGATGTGGCTGTCCTCTTTCTTAGCACACTTCTTTGCACAGATCAGAGACACTTAGGCTCTGGTGAGTGCTTTGGCTCCCAGATGTGCTGCAGGTACGACTTGGAGGTTCTTTACGAGCCCCGTGATAAATTTGCACAGACGTCCTTCCCCTTCTGTCAGCACAGCTCCACCGCTCTGACTGCAAGAGCTTGAGGGAAGAGGCTGTACCTTCTCTGTTCTGTGCGGCCCTGAGTGCACCCTCTGTACCGAGGGAAAGCATTGCACGTTGTAGCGACTATAAAGGGCAGGTTTTTAATAGATGGCTGCTCCCCAGAGCTGGCTGCCTTTCAGGAGGAATCAGGCTGTAGTGCATTTTATGGGATTTATGTGTCTGTATTTTGTTTTCCCTTGTTTTATAAAACATGCACACACGCATACAAAATGCAAAGCAAAAGAAATAGAGGCTTGTAAAAAGCACTATTCACAACGTAACGATATAGTGGAAATTAATATAGTGGGAATAATGAAATTTATTTGAATGAACCAGTCTTTCAGTGTAGGTGAGTGTAAAAGGTGGGTCCTGATTTCTGGTGAAGATGTATTCAGAGGTGAGAGTTTGGTAGGTAAGATGTAACTGACAAATCTTCTAATGAATCCAACCATTCACAATGTATTTTATTTCTTCTAGCCATAATTTACACGGGTCCTGAACACAGCGACTGCTTTCTGGTTCAGAGAGCGGATAGCCATGTTCTACTTTAATACCTGACTTTCTGCAGCCTCCGAGTATGATTCCCTCTGCCACACGAGAGGGGCTTGGTTTGTTTTTCAGGTTTATGCTCAAACCAAATTGTCAGTTTGAAGTGAAAACCTTTCTAGCAGTTTCGCTTTGGCCAGAATTCAGGTGTGAGTGACGGGACTGCTGAACTCCACGCGTGTTGTCCGTTAGCTGTAATGAGGCCTTTGAGTGCGCTCCGTTTAGGATAAATAAACCCCTTGCAGGCGTCTCTTGGCGGGGGGGAGAGGGCTAAGTTGCTGCTTACATTAGGAATGAAGAGAACAAATTGTGCACAGAATTTTAAAACCCGTCCAAACAAGATGGAACAAAGAAATGAATAATAAAGCACAGGCACTGATACTGTGCTTGTTTCTAGGTCCAGTTCAGGGAAGGTCTGTTTAAAATAAGCATCTTTGCGGCGGTGCAGTGAAAACGAAGCAGAGTAATAATATTGGACTCAAAAGCATTTTGAAATGTAGGGCTGTTTTCCAGCAGTTTTCTGCTACTCTTGACTCTATATTATTTAATTTAAGCAGCAGTCCGTTTGTTTCAAGCTGTTTTTAACATGTTCATTGCAGTAGTGTAGACTTTAGGGAGCTTGCAAATAAGATTTGGGGACCCTGTGTGTCCATCTGTGGACTGGGAGCCCTGCTGACGTTTCCAGTGTACATACTGGGAGGTTGAGTAACTTGCTGACAGTCTCTTGTGTGGTTAGAGAAGGGGAAAGTAAATCTCCTGGCTCCCAGCTCTTTACTTTAATTATATGTTTGTCCAAGTTTATTCGATGTATCCTTTTCCACCAGTCCAAAAAAGTTGTAGTCAGGAAGACTACAGAAATAGAAGAATTGTTATTCTGGATGAGTGTCCGGTGTTGTCTGCTGCACTGGTGAACATCAAGTAAGAGGATGAGATGCTGTCAGTCCCTGTAAATGGACTTTAATGGAATAACTTAGGGAGACACATATTGTTTGTCTGTATCCATTAATCTTTGGCTTCTTCCCTGCAGCGTTTGGGGCTTATATTAATTATATCTGTGTTGTCTCTGTGGATGTTCTTGTAAACCCAAGGAAATTTTTAACCTCTTCTTAAAATAATATCCAATCAAATATCTCCTTGCTGACGGATTAGGAGATCATGTGTATAAATCCAGACAGATTATATGTCTTTACTATGCCTTATTTTATACAGCACAAGTTGAATCTCTTTCACCATGTGCTAAGCAAGCACGTTTAGTGTCATTGAAAATGATTTCACAATAGCCTTTTGTTTCTCCTTTAAACAGAGACTTGTTGTCTACGGGCGTAGTATGTCGTGGTTGTGAGAGCAGCCAGATGTTCACATCTCAGGAATTTTGCTCATCTGTACGGTTGTTAGCAGAGCTGACAAAAAAAAAAAAAAGCAGGAAAGGAAAGGGTGTTTGGCTTTAAATTTTACCCTGAACAGCCTAACAGAGGTTGAAGAGTCTACACAGTGACAGTATATAATGAATGCACTAGGAAATGGTGAATTTCTATATCTAATCATCGTAGATCAGTGTAATATATTAATTCTTGGATAGCTGCCTCCTGAAAACTCACATTTTGGATTTCCTTATCTAATTTCTGGCCACAGGTTGTGACTAGGCCATATGATTTTTGACAGTTGTTGGCTTTTTAGGGCAATTACGGTGAATATAAATTCTTAATGAACCAGCATTCTCCTCACGGTCTTTCCATAAGCCTTGTCCACACTTGAGCTTCTCTGTTTCTAGAAAAAGGGCTGCTGGATGAGGCCTGAGACCCTTGGAAAGGGCAGCATGGCAGAGGGACCTCACCGGGCTGTGGGTGCCAGAAATAGGGAGAGTTACAAGGTTTCGGTCTTTGGAGCTGTGTTTGTGCTTTCCTTCCTCAGTTCAGAGTACGTGGTTTAATTGAACGAGCAGAAGTGAGATTTCTGCCCATCCCTTGGTGTTAATCTTTATCTTCTATTGTGTTTCCAACCTCTAGCAGATAGATGGTGAGGCCTTCCTGCTCCTGAACCAGAGCGACATAGTTAAAATACTCAGTATCAAGCTGGGTCCTGCCCTGAAGATCTACAATGCCATTCTCATGTTCAAGTCTGCAGAAGACAACTGAGAAGAGCCCTTTGGCAGAGCCCACGAGGAATCGACAGGGAACAGATCTTCAACTGAGAGCGTGACAACATGCCCAAGAGGCAGATCAGGACTCGGATGTATTTTAAGTAGAATTATTAAAAATATTTTGAGGACGTAAAAATCCTGCCACGGTCTGGAATATGGGGCAGCTTCACTTCCAAGAAGAGGATATTATTATATTTTGTTATCGAATTTGGGTTTGATATATCAATCTCTTTTTGAGATCTAGAAGAAACCTCCGGTTATAAGGGGAATCCAGGGTAACATTGGTGGAGCTGCAGTAGCAATAAGAAAGCCATGAGTAAAATGACTGCTGTGTCCGATGATAGTGCCTGAAAGAGAGACTGAGTTATCACCAGCATGTTTAATATATTCTGTGTGCATAAAACCTGAGGAGAGTAAGAAAATAGGGAAAAGATGCACTTCAGAGCAACGCGCCTCTATCCTTCAACGCTGTGACTCGAGAGCTGACCTTTTCAGCACTGATTTTTAAATTCCAGTTTCTCCTACTGATCCTAGTTGTTCCAATACCCTTGGCTTACCACAGCAGAAAGGTAGCGTGGGCACAGGGTTTCCATCAGTGATGACCTGCATTGTTTCTGGTAACAAGCATAATGTTCTTATTCATGTCACCAGACAGTGGGAAGCAAGCCCTGTGTAGATAGGCTTTGGGTAGGCAAAGATCTCTCATAAAGATGTCTCCCCCAGGAGACAAAGATAAATATTCAAGCTGTAATTCTCCCATCAGTGCTTTTGTGCAACTGCTGTCTGGAGACGGAACATCTTACGGCAAAATGGCACAATCAGGAGCACTTGGGAATTTGAATGGTTCATTCTTGTCCTCTCCATTGGCAGCCAAATGCTTGGAGTATGATTTGGAAAGCCAGCAGTGGCCAGCATATGCGTACAGATGCAAACAGATTTCCTAGAAACAATTTGCTTTTATTTTTCAACAACTGAAACTCATGAACGCTTAGTGCTTTAGCTTTTCATCCTCCAGGTGGACTTTGGTCTGTTCTTCCGAAGAGCTGGTGTGTGGTAGCAGCAGGGCCCCGGCTCCTCTGCCTCTCTAGTGGCAGAGCAGGCAGAGCACAGAGGGCAGTTTGACTGGAGGGGAATCGGGGTTTAAACAGGCAGCGAAACGCGGTAAGAATTACTTCTCAAAAGGGAGAGTGTCAGGGAGGAAGCAAAGCTTGCGGCTGTGTTGGTGTGCACCAGCCTGTGCTCTCCTGGCGGGAGGGGAGCACGAGCGTTGCCTGCTCGGCTCACAGTCGGAGAGAGCCTGGTGTTATGAACGTGCACCAAAGACTGCGATGTCCTGAACAGGGAATTTCCACACCGTTACTCCCAGAGCCATCCTCTTGCGATGGAAGCCCTGGGAGAAGTGGTCATGCCTGGCAGCGTGCTAGCTCCTGACTCTCCTCTGGCCACTCTCCCTGGCAGATATTTGGCTGTTGGGAGTTTAGCTAGAGCCATCTTGGCTAGGGAAGGCTTTTCACCCCTTCATTCAGTGCTGCCTGTGTGCGTGAACCCCCGCGAGCTCTCTCTGTGTGCGCACACGGTGCTGCCGAAGGCAGGCGGTGCCATCAGCCTCTGCCCAGGGCTGCATGAATTTCTCAGGGCATTGCCTGATGAGATGTGAGCCATCCATAGGCACCTCAAGCTCCCTCCTGTACTTGTCATCTTGGTCACCAGTGTTGTTGCCTTAGTCCCAGCCCTGCAGCTTCTCCAAGACCCATCCATAACTGAGAATGAACGCGCTGGCCGTGACCGTGCGGTGTCACAAGGAACATGCTTGGTCTTCCTTCCCTAACCACTCCTTGTTACTTGTCCAATCTTCCAGCAGCTGAGAAGGTCCTTGTGACTTGCCTAAAGTACTAAGTTCCTTTAAGTTGTAAATAGAGCAGAATCTGCACTGCTGAAGCCGTTCAGTCCTGGATTAATATAAAGAGAAATCTGTCTCCATACTTTCTATTTTTGTATAAGATGTTAAGGAGTTTAAGCCTTCAAGAGAGAAGACATAGGGGTGCTGGGATATTTAATAGTTGAAACGTTAAATATCAGCCAGGCAACTGCAGGAGAGTAATTTAATGCAGTGTTAAGAACTAGGCAAGATATGAATTTAATTTATTAAAATACATTTTTAGTACGATAACGAGGATATTCACCAAAGAGTCACATTCTTTTATCCCACTCTGCGCATCCCGCGTCAGTCTAAAGACTTGAATTGTAAGTGGCATGTCCTGGACTCTGGCACAACTCGCTTCTGGCAAAGCAAAATTGTTTCCTGACAACTGGAGCAGAGCATCCGTAGCTGGACTGGTTTGTTCCTGCCTCTCCACCGACTTGCTAAATAACCCTGAGCTCTTCTTTGCTCCAGTTTCCCCCTCCCTGACACCCGGCCAGGTGGGGGTGAGGGCAATTTGGCCTTGTTCTTGTTTCCAGATTCCTGCCAGATTTTCTGTTTCACCTCCTTCCTTTGGGAGACGGAGTTGGGGCACAGCAGATTGCCTCCAGCGATAAAACAAAACACAATATTGTTTTATCTCTTTTACTATATATAGATAGAGGATGAAGAGAATCGGTGAAACAAGCAATGAGATTCTAGGCGTTGAAATTATTCAAACAGAAGAGAAATCTTTAATCCTAGGGGCTTCCAAGCCAGCTGGATCAAAGGCGAAAATGTGTACTTGGAGTTTGTTCAGTGACAGCAAGAGTAGTGCTTTCAGCAAGGAGGAAGGAGGAACCCTTTTAGGGAGAGGAGGAGGAGGAATGTGCTTCTTGTGCCTTTTGCTGTAATCTGATAATTGTCTTTGCAGAGCAAGCAAGAATGCGCACACATATATTACTGACTCCTTTCCCAAATATAGCTATATTCTAATAAAATCGAGCAACTTCACAATAACGCAAGGGCAAAAGATTGCCACTGTTCTTCACCAGCCACGTTTGAAATCCCCTAATATTTACAAGACAGAAAAAAACCCTAAACTGGCTCATCTTTTAGCCCCATCGCTTAGGGATTCGTTGGCCGCTGATGCCGTTCCGCTCCCCTCGGGGAGCCCCGTTTTCCCGTGGGGCTCAGGGAGTTGTTTGCTGCCGGATTCTGCCTGCGCGGACCCAGCTCTGCCTCTTCCCCAGCCCTCTGGAGACCCATGGCAGGGCGAGGGGGGGCTGCCGATGCCTTTGATTCTCTAATGCCTTGTTGTCTAATTGGAAACATGCACTTTGAAGCAGAAAGCCAAAAGTTGTAGCTCTGTGGTGAAGGAAGCTGAAACTGGTTAACGCCACCTGGTTTTTGGAGGCTTTTGTTGCCTGCTGAATGTCAGCAGGAACCAGCTGTTGGCCCCACTGAACCCAGAAGTCACTTGGAAATATAAATATATTCCTCAGAAGCAAGCCGGAGCTGTGACAACTTCCGGCAGTGCAATTGGGAAGTTTCAGTTCTCGGTTAAAATGGATCTTATTCCTGGGTGTGTTTTTGTTCCCGTACTCCTGCTTTTGAAATCCAAAGCGATCAAAATTTTTTTCTTTCTTTCTCTCCTCAGTAGAGGCTCCTGTTCAGATTTTTCTGTGCCATCACCAACGAGCATCCTTGTAATCCGGGAGCGGCGAATTTCTGCTCTGGGTAACGAATTGCATTAAAGTTGGAGGGAAATGTCTCCCCAACGCCAATAGCAAAACTCTACAACCAAAGGGAAAAAAACCACCCCGACCCTCATTCAGCCCAAGGGATAAGCTAGTTCAGCTGTAGAAGATTTCCTGCCTGCTACTTTCATGCCCTGCTTAGGGATTTATACCACAGAAAGCTTTAAAGTTTTTGACATCCTCTCCGTCATGTGATGAGCTAGCTTATTTTTGAAATTCCTCTGACTTGAACTGGAAACACGTGCCGGGGAAGGGAGCGCGCGCCCCTGGGCTCCCTTCAGCCTCCCAAATGTTTGCCTCTTTTAAACCAAACAAATACTTGAGCTTTTTTGACACTAGCCATGACGTTGCACTCCACTGATGCTTTCTTCTGGAAATGTGAATAAAATTAATATAAAGTTCCAACCCGACTCGTTCTTCCTCTGTTTGGGTCCGAGCCCGGTATGTGCTGGCGGGGCTCGCTCCGGAGGGCTGTCGGGGGGTGGGCTGCCCCTCGCAGGGGTCCCCGGCTTTCTCCCCTTGTTTCCCTCCCCCTGAACCTGGCGATCAGAATGCAGGCAGCATTTTCGTCTTTTATCTCTTTTGCCAGGCAGAGCAAAGCTGTGTGTTTGAGCTCTCTTTGGTTTGTCCACAGGACAGCATCGTCCACCGAGGCTGTGCCTGATCCCCCCCTTCCTCACCGTCCTCTCCTGCTGACAGGATTTTAACCCCTGGTGGTTTCCCATTGCAGCCCGTCCCGGGACTCTGCCATCTTCATAAAGCCCCTTCCAAATTTGAGTGTTTAACTAAAACTAGCAAGAACTCGTCATCAGTATGAATCGATGTTAAAATTCCACATTTTGGGGGTCTTTGTGTCTGATTTACCCCAGTGCCCTATCGGGCTTCTTCACTGTGTGCCCCAGAACAGTTGTAATTAACTCACCTGGGTGTTTGTTTCTGCTCTGATTGTAATCAGCTGATAAATTGCGAAGCACTGTGCAATGTGCCTTTGGTTGGTTTTCCCCCCAAAATCAGGTGGGGGAAGCTCTCTCCCTCCTCCCCCCCCTCCCCAGGTGCTGGTGGCCCCCGCGGCTGATGCCGCAGCGTGTCACCAAGCCCAGGGACGGGGGCGCGGGTCCCCTTGGGCGGCTGAGATTAGCAGAACTTTCGAAACTAAAAATATTGGAGAGCTGGCGCCCAGCCATAATTTCTAAACTATCCCATCATCGGCGTAAACATTTGCTCTCGTCAGTTTTTTCCCTTCCAAGGTTTTTTTCCCTTCTATTTAAACCCCGGCTTGTTTGCTTTTGTGGCCGTGATGGGGTTCCCAGTCGGGTGAGCCGGGATGCTTGTTGCACCCTCGGTAACATCAAATTTTGCTTCTTCCCGGCGGGGTTCTGCTGGGCTGCCTGCTTGCCTGCGGCGTTGCACTTGTGTTAGCTGAATTTCTCTGCAGAAGGGATATATTATTTTTTTGTTTAACCAGGATTTTGCTGGAGAGGCCTTCACAGAGCAGGGTGCATTAATCACCCAAATGGCTGATTATGTTTGCAGATTATTCTGCTCAGGCAGACATGGAATTTTTTGTCCCAAGTCATATTTCTCCTTGGGCAGGGAAAACCTGGAGTGGTTTGTTTTTTTTTTTTTTGCCTACTTAAACGCTTGACTTGTTCTGTGCTCAGCCCTGACCGTGCTCCTTGGGGCGTTTTTTCTCCCCCCTTGCCCTTTGGCCCTTGCACGTGGGTTTGCACACCCACCCGAGGGCTCGGGGGGCTCTCTCCGAAGGTGAAGACAAAGTACCACCTGCATCGCTCCTTTGCATCATCCCTTGGCCAGACACCTCCGGCTCAAGCCATCGGAGCCGAACTCCTTAAACTCTGCCTGTCCCAAATGCTCGTCAAACCCTTGTAATTACCCTGAGCTTTGGCAGCTGTGGCTCCGGGCCGGGTCTGCACACGCTCCCCTGAAGCAGGTGGGCAAACCCCTTACCCTGCTCCTCCAGAAGAGACCTCCTCAACCTCTTCCTCCTCCTCCTCTCCCTCTCCAGCAGCTCTGCCCCGTGGAGGACAACAATCCCCAGCTCTGCATTGAGGTACGTGCACGAACCTTCACTTGTTGCCTCTCTTCCCTGAAAATACGTTGTTTTCCCATCAGGGGTGAGGTGACCTGCAGTGCTCAGGAGGGACTGTGTGATTTTATCACTTGCCCAGAGCTCGGGGCTCCCCCTTTGAGCAGCTCCTTCGTTCTTAACGCTGGTGTGAAAATTTGCCAAAGGGGCAAGTGTGGCTGATGGGGGCAGAGCCTGTGCTGGGGGGAAGGAGCATCCAACCCACTTCCACCCCGTGCAGCGCGTCTCCCGCACCATAAAGCGAGGGACCAGCCGTCCTCTCCTCCTTTGTGTCCCCCCATGGAGGATTTGGCAGAGCAGCAGTGTTCCCATCCTCTGCCTTCCCAGTTGGGGATGCTGGAGCGTGTGGGAGGTGCTGGTTTTATCTGCGTGGTTCTGGAGTTCGGGAACTGGTCCTGGCTCGGCTGAGCTCTGCTCCCGTGGCCGTGGAGTGAGACGGTGTGGGCACGGAGGGGCTGCATTCGGGGCGATGGGGGCAGCGTGTGGGGTTTTGTGGTTGGGGTGGTGTGAGCTGGTTGCTTTTGAATACCGTTCATTTTGAGAGGAAAGCTTGCGCCGGAGTTGTGTTGTTCCTTTGAAAGCTTGACTCTATTCCCTGCGTGCGTAACGTGCCCGGGGAGGTCCGGGGGGCTGCGGTGGGGTTGCTCTGGCGGAGGAGGCGTCTGCGTCCCCCTGGGGTTCACCCCTGGGAGGGAGCAGCCCGGGGGCTGCCGCGAAGGTCGCTCTGCTGAAATGAGAAAGAGAAAACCAAAAAGCAGCCAAGCCCGTTTGCCTTTTAACTGCTTTTAAACACTGATTTCTCGTTGTGCTTTTGCAGCAAGGTTGAGGTGTTAATGAGCGTTTTATCAGGGCTCAGTTAACCTGCTCTTACCGGTGGGTGTAAAAGGAGGGGTGTGCTGAGCACCCCCGCCAGCTCTCGCCTCCTCCTGCCAGCCCATGGGGCCGGCCGCATCCTGCGCCTCCAGGGACCCCCGGCAGGGTCTCTGCTTGGTTTCCTAAAACCGGCCACTTGCAACTCTCAAGCCCAGCAGCTTTTCCCAGCAGTGGGATCTGTAAAGACAAACACCGCTCACCGCCCCCCGACAGCCCAGTGGGGAGGGAGGGGGGACCTGTCTGCTCCATCCTCCGCCTCGGAAGCCAACTTCCAGCTTCAGGAGACAGAGAAGGGTGGTTGGAGGGGTTCAAGGATGACGCTGGGTTTGCTCTGCCCAGGGGGGACTTTAACTGGGTCTGTTGCCCTGCAGCCATCAGAAGAAGTGCCCGATTAATGCACTTGCTCCGCTATTTATTGGCTTTGTGTGTCACTTCCCCTCATATTTTCTTGCCTCCTTGCCACCGCGTACAGCCTCAGCTTATTAATTGCCCCATGACACTTTCTCCTCTCTATATTATTCACCATCCAGACACTTAATGTAAGCAAGATTTATATTTTTTTTTTCCCTTTTGGAGACGGACGCATTTGCTGCTGGAATGTTTCCAGCCGTTTCTCCGAGAAATGAGCTTGAAGACTTGTCTGAGCCGGGTATCGGTGCCGTGGCCCCGGGAGAAGCCGGCACGGGGGCTCCGGCATCCCCCTGGTGAACCCCTTCCCCACCACCTCCCATCTCCCCTCGATGGCGTGGGTGTTGCAGTTGCAGTAAGGTTTGTCCTCAAAAACAAGGTTAATGTTTTCACTGGGGTCCACTTGACGCCGGTGGTGGGTCCTTTTGGGCCAGAAAGTGGCTTTTTTGCAGCAATGCTGATTTAAGGAGCTTTTCCACCAGCAGCGCGTTGTCCGGGCTCCCTCTCAGCTCTGTGCTTGAATTGGCTCAAACTACCCAAGTGTTAAAAAAAAAAAAAACCAAAAATGGTTGTTCTAGACTCCGGTGGTTTCCGTGGTTGGGATCGTGGCTGTGCCGGGAGGCGGCAGCTCTGCGGGTCAGGGATGCCAAAATGCCTTCGCATCCTGCACCATCCTAAAATTTGAATAAACCTTTTCCGCTCGGGTACCTGGGGCACGCGGCTCTGGCTTTCGTTACCCCTGGCAGAGACGAAGCGCAGGGAAGCTGTGGTATGTCTCTGCCTTACCGAGTGGGACCACACAGCTACTCAATGAGTCTCTCTAGATGGTTTTTGCACCGTCTTGAATTCGTCTCTCTTACGGATGGAATTGAAAAAGGCCAGAGAAGAGGCTCGAATATAAATTTCCCTTTTCCCAAGCATGCCTCTGCTGCTAGTCAATGGCAGGGGAAGGTCTTGCTCTTTGTTTTCTGTGAAAAACTTTTCAAATATCTTCATTTCAGAAGAAACAAAACAGTTGAAATGTTGATTCCCCCCCCCCCCCCCCGAAACAGATTTTTTTCCTCCCCTTTGCGCTGTGCCAGCACACCACGCGTGGAAAGAATTAACCTAATTAGTCTTCAGAGCTCAATAGCACCTTCTCCATTTTTCTCCCGGGGTTCTTTTTCCTCTCTCTGGTCCTGCCTGTGGGATTTCCCTGCCTGTGGAGCTCCTCTGCCCTGCGAAGCTCCTTCCCCATCAATCAATTCTTCATGCCATCAGTTAATTCTGCCGCTCTCCCACAATCAATTCTCTCCCCATCCATTAATGCCGCACACACATGCATTAACCTATGGGCTTTCTCTTTACCCCCATCCCTTCTTTTCCCAACTTCCCAGCAATGTCTGCTCTTCTGAAGGTCCACCTTCACCCTCCTGGCGGTGGTGGGTCCCAGCAAAGGACAGAGGTTCCCTTGGGCATCGCAGGGGGAAGGCAGACCCACAGCTTTCCCACCGGCTCCTCCAAATCCCGTAACAAAATGACATGAAGATGCAGCACCAATGTGACCTCCCCTGCTCCCACTGAGCTGGCCTGCAGACCCTTCCCACATCCAGAAGGCCCAGATTAAATAGGAGCGAGAAACACCGAGTTCATCCAGCCTGAGCGACACCAGGCTCCGGGCAGGAGCACCGTGTCTCTACTCAACACCACAGCAGGAACCAGGAGACAGGGTGACCCCAAACCAAGTGGGAATCCCATGGCGCTCGCAGACTGGCAGGGGTGGGAAGGGCCCTCTGGAGATCCCCCAGTCCCACCCCCGGCCAGAGCAGGGTCACCCAGAGCAGGGGGCACAGGAACGCCTCCAGGCGGGTTTGGGATGTCTCCAGAGACGGAGACTCCCCCACCTCCCTGGGCAGCCTGGGCCAGGGCTCTGCCACCCTCCAGGGAAAGAAGTTCCTCCTCAGGTTTAGGGGGAACTTCCCATGGTCAAGTTTGTGCCCGTTGCCCCTTGTCCTGTCCCTGGGCACCACTGAGAAGAGCCTGGCCCCATCCTCCTGACACCCCCCTGTCAGGATTTATAAGTGTTGATGAGATCCCCCCTCAGACGCCTCTTTTCCAGACTGAAGAGACCCAAATCCCTCAGCCTCTCTCCATCAGAGAGATGTTCCATCCCCTCATCACCTTGGTGTCCCTTTGCTGGCCCCTCTCCAGCAGTTCCCTGTCCTTCTTGACCCGGGGAGCCCAGCACTGGACCCAGCACTCCAGCTGTGCCCTCCCCAGGGCAGAGCAGAGGGGGAGGATGACCTCCCCCCACCCGCTGCCCACGCTCTGCTTGATGCCCCCCAGGATGCCACTGGCCTTCTTGGCCACCAGGGCCCATGGCTGGCTCATGCCCATCCCGTTGTCCCCCAGGACTCCCAGGTCTCTTTCTGGTCTCATTGGAGAAAGACTCCTCCGTAGATGCAGGATGCTCTCGGAATCTTTGTGCTCCTGTCGTGCTCACCAGTTGGAGACCTGGGCTGGAAGGATAAGTGAGCATCGGAGATGTGGTTGGTGCGAGTAGGAGAGCGATGCTGGCGGTTGCAGCACGGGCTGCGTTGCTCATCTCCTTGCAGCATCCTCCTAGCAGGTTTCCACCAAAGGCAGGTCCAGGAATGCTTTCCCAAGGAATGAGGAGGCCCCTTTCCCACCCTTCTCTCCATAAATCAGCCAAGAGGGTTTCTGTGTCTCCCCCACTGCTTTCTCCACTTGCCCAGGATTTTGCAAAACCCTGTGCTGAGCAACCCGTTTGGAAGGAAACTGCCCTAAACTCCTTGTGAACCAGGCAGTAAATACAGGAATCATTTACATTTCAAATAAATAAAGCATTTTTGGCTTCGGATCAAAACATAGTTGTGTTCAATGTTATCACTTTCAGGGTGAGTCATTATTTTTTTTTATACCCAAGCAGTTTCTCTTATAAAATGTGCATGAGGATTTGATGTAAGCAGGCCAGGAAGCAGATTCTATTTTTTTTTTTTTTTTAATATTACACAGTTATCCCCACGACAGAGCCGCCGAAGCTTTTCTCTTGCCCTAAAGCCAGTGCTTGTTTACATCTATTTGCAGTCGAAGTACGTTAAACACGCAGAGCGATGCAGCAGATTGCGCGATTGCATGTTGCCACCGTATTTCCAGCTGGATGTTGCAAATAACTCTCCATCCACTACATATGGAAAACCCTTATAAACTTGAAGCAGGAGCTTCTGCTCATGGAGCCAAGGAGCTTTCTTCCAAGTGGGATTAAAGTACAGGATTTTGCCCTTAGAACAGCAAGAAGAGGGCTGGACGCGAGCACAGAAGGTGACAAAACAAACCCTGTCCACTTACAGCCATAAAGAGCTTGTGGTGATAACCAGGAGCAACATAATTTGTTAATACCCCCAAAATAATAGTATTCACCCCAACTGGAGGCTCTTGGCATGGCAGAAAAAGTCACCCACGAGCCTTGGCTCTCACCTGAGGTGTTGTGCTTAATGTCCAAGCGATCCAGGTATCGCCCAGCCTTTACGGTGAGGTGATGGAGCTTGCGGTAGGTGCTACGGCCCAGCTCCTCCCTAGGAGCTTCCCGTCTCCCGGGGAGATGGATGTGATGCTTCCGTATGAGCTTCATCAATGGGAAATGCTGGGAGTATGTGTTTAAGCTCTTCTGGATGGTGAAAATGGGGTAACGGCGTCTTCGCAGGGGAATATGATGTAGTAAAGTGAGTTCTCAGAGCACCGTTTGATCTTCCAGTGTCTTCAGCCAGAGCAGTAGCAACTGCATCCCTTTAAGGAGGCGCGTCTGGCTAAGATCATCTACCGCTTCCTCTGAAACAAGATTTAAAATAGGAGACCTCCCCTTCAAAGAGGCGGCTTTGTTTAGCAGTAAAATTGATTAATTACTGGAAGGGATAAAGAAAACAAAGTCTTCTGTTGATCCCGCAGGGTAAGACCTGCTATGGCAGAGATACTCTGCAAATAATGGATGCTTTTACCTTCTGTTAGGTTCTTCACGCTCTTCTTTTGGGCAGAATTCAAACAGCTTTGGGCCACGAGGGACCATCGTGTGTTGCTCTTGCCCGGTTTCAAGGGAGAGCGCCATCCAGATGACCCGTCTGCCGGTGGCCACAACAGGGACCATCAGCAGCTCGGCTTGAGGGCAAGTGAGGACAAGAGGACAAGAGCTGCAGCCTGAGCCCGGCTCTACCGCATGCGAGCACTGCCTGCTTTCATCCCTTCTCCCCGGGCACACCAAGGAGAGGGGGAAATAAGATAGGACAGGATTTATGTGATCCGGTGTGGTGCGGAGATATGCAGGGCAATGTCAAAAGTATGACTCGTTTCAACTGGCAGCAGCTGAGCGTCTCCTCCGATGCATCTCGGCTCCGGCGCTGGTCGAGGGTGAGGAAGCCAGCATCTGTGGCAATGAATTCATCCCCCTTCACAGCTGTTTTGGGATTGGAGGTGTGGAAACTCCGACTTTCCCCCTTAACTCATGGGAGAGCACAGAGGATGGCTGAGGCCAGACGGTGAATCCCCGTGGGCGAGGTGCACGGGATGCTTTCAGTAGCATTTATTGTGCGTATTATTATAATCCGGCCGGATTTTTTCTCCTCTTTTCTTATGCCTGCCTGCGCAGGCTCCGAGTGTGATTAACCTGGAAAAGCTCCTTGCCGTGTTCAGCAAATGCTGGTTAACTTCGGGAAAGCGTCAGCTGGGGAATGTCCCCGGTGGAGGGGTTGGTGGTGGGTGTGTGTGGCTCGGGGGGCCCAGAGAGGAGGTGTCTTGGGGGTCTTTCCTCGGCGGGCAGGGGGGTCGACTGATTCGCTGCTGCTCAGGCAGCTCAGCGTAAATCCGTAGATGGGGAAAAATCAACAGTTGCACGTGAGAGCATGAAATAGTCCCAAGAGAATGAAAAAAAAAACAACCCCATTCGGGTTCAGCAGGACTCATAAAATCACCACTTGAGCCCCTTAGCAGTGTGTTAATTATTTTCCTTCCTATTAGAGCCACGTGTGTAATTGCTCCAGCGGCCGTTAGCAGGGTTAGCAAGTTACTCTCCCAAATGGCTCCTTTCCCCACTTTTTTCATCTAGACACAGTCGCTTGGAGACCGGATCCAAGTCTTCTACTCAACGTGGTGTCAAAAACCTTTGCTCATCGGATGATCCCTTTCCCCTGGATCACTGGGAGGGAACCCATTTCGTAGCATTGAGATGCCAAAGGAGCTTGCACCTGGAAGAACTCCAGGGTTTGTGAGCCTGTTTGTTTACTATTGCTCTAGAAAATCGTCCCAAATGTGATATCGTTTCGAGGAAGATGAAGCGGCAGATGGAGGAAAGCAGCACTCTGACAGCTGGGGTTCCCTCTCGGTTTGGGATCGTTTCTTCCCAGGAATTGCTTCTCTCTGGGCAAGAGCCAAGGCCGGGCTGTTCTTCGGTTGCTGTTTAATTACTTCCTAAATTCTTCTAGTCCAAGTGTGGATCTACATAAATTAACGATAATAATCTCTATAAGCACCTTTTATGAAACAGAGCTCTGTAGGGTCCCTGCCTCCTGGCACAGATCCCCCACCTTCCCTTTGGACCTGCACGTCTCCTCTCCTCCCTGTTTCTTGCCTTCTTTTACCCAGTTTTTAGCTCCTAGTCCTTGCTTCTTGTTATCTGTGTCCGGGGTGGGATTTCCAGCCAAATACCCCATGGCAAAGGGGATGGGAATGAATGGCTCGTGGGTGGCTCTGCCACCAGCAGCTCCGCTGAGCCTCCAGCACGTGCCCCCATGAAAAGGAAAGATGCTGCCTCTGTTTCCCAACTTTCCTGTTTTCTGCAGCCCCCAGAGATGCTCTAACCGCTGAGCTTGACTCCCTGACACGTTTCAGCTAATAATCACACCCAAAAGTGCCTGCAAATATAATCAGTGGTAAATGCGCAGATATAATCCTGCCGGGGAAGAGAAGAGGTGCCATTTAGCAGCTCCAGAAAAGCCTGCGAAGAATCGGCTTTCTTCAGACTATCGGTCCTTGGGGAACGATAGCACATGCAATATTCAGTGGGACATGGAAAGCAACACGGACAGAGCCATAAATATCTCCAGCAAAGATATCACTGGTGGAGATGATGAAGCTGAAGAGGATCAGAGCTGTGGAGAGCCCTCTTCATAAAATCATAGGATGTGTGGGGTGGGAAGGGACCTCTAAAGCCCATCCAGTCCCACCCCCTGCAGGGAGCAGGGACATCTCCAACTGGATCAGGTTGCTCAGAGCCTCATCCAGCCTGGCCTGGGATGTCTCCAGGGATGGGGCCTCCACCCCCTCTCTGGGCAACCTGGGCCAGTGTCTCACCCCCCTCAGGGGAAAGAACTTCTTCCCAATGTCTGATCTAAACCCACCCTGCTCTAGTTTAAACCATTGCCCCTCCTCCTGTCGCTCCATGCCCTTGCAAACAGCCCCTCCCCAGCTTTCCTGGAGCCCCTTGAGGGACTGGAAGGGGCTCCAAGGTCTCCCCGGAGCCTTCTCTTCTCCAGGCTGACCCCCCCAGCTCTCTCAGCCTGTCCCCACAGCAGAGGGGCTCCAGCCCTTGGATCATCTCCGTGGCCTCCTCTGGTCCCGCTCCAACAGATCCATGTCCTTCTTGTGCCGAGGGCTCCAGAGCTGGACACAGGACTCCGGGTGGTGTCTCCCCAGAGCAGAGGGGGTTCAGGAGCCACCACGCCTGGAGACCTTCCCTGACTCCTCTCCCATGCTCTCCCGCTGTAAGCCGATGCCCACCGTGTTCACCCACACCGCGATGGTGTTGCAGGCACCAGGAGGGTTCCTGAGCCCTGAAACCTCTGTGGGGAGCAGGAGAGGCCGGGGGGGAGCGGGCGCAGGGGGCAGCCCCTGCACGTACCCGCGCTGCCGGAGGAGCCCGGCGCAGCCCTGGTCTCATTACGGTATTTTCCATAACATTACAACACTGACATAATTATTACAGGATTTTCCGTTAGCCAGTCCGTAATTGAAAACTTGCTGGGGGAAACAGTGTCAGGTTGCCTAAATGAAAGTTATCCCTTTTGCTCCCCAAAATACCCCCAGTTTCTGCTTGTTCCCGCTCACTCCACCCCGGGGCCCTTTGCTGGTGTCTCATCCCTTGCTCGGTCCTTGGGTGGCCATAAAAATGTCTTCATTTCTGAACTCAGCACGGCTTAATCCTCTCCGGAGGGATTACAGCCGGCATTTGTCATGGTTGTTGTTGCCTTTGCACTGATGGCCACTGGGCTGTGACCATCGCGGGACTCGCGCTGGGTTGCCGGGATGCAGTGACCCGCTGGGGCTATGGAGGGAGGGGTATATTATGTATAGGCACTTATGGACTGGGATGGGATGTACAGAGCTTGGTGTTTCCTAGGTGCACGTTAATGGGTGCGATTTCCCCTCCTGAACTTCCCTTTGTGCATCCAGGCTCCTCACCTCTGCTCCCCGCCGTCCCCCCGCGCAGCCGAGTCCTTTCCAGACAAGCTCTCGGAGGGGAGGAGGGGGAAAAACTCGCCCGGTGCCAAGAAACTCCAGCCGTGGGCTTTGAAGCTCGCTGAGGTCCGGCGGCGAGAGGCGAGGTCTCGCGATGGGAAGGGCTGGGCCGTTTTAATTGCAAACAGCGTTATGGCTTTGCTGGTAAAATGCCTGCACCACCGCCGCGTCCAAACCTGTCCCGGGCAAGCCGGAGGTCCCAGTGGTGGCTCCCAGGGTCCGGAGGAGCAGCTTTTGGGTGTTTTTCCCCGTGACGGAGCAGGGAAAGGCTGAGGCGTCCTTTTACGAGGAGGGCTCGCACCGGGCTCCTTTCGGCAAGGCGAGTTGTGTGGCAAACCCTGGCAAAGGCTGTCCGTGGGGGGAGGCAGGCTGTCTCTGCACGCCGGCTCGTTAGCGTGTGGGCTTGATTATGCACAAGGAAGGGCAGGAGGCTGGCAGGGGAGCGAGCGTGCGTGTGTGTGCGTGGTTCAAACTGCTCCGGTCGCCGCGAGCAGTGATGGTTGCCATATGGAGCAGCGCGCTGAGGAGGCTTGGCCGGCGGGGAGCGGGCAGAGCCTGGTTCTCACCACGGGTTTAAGCTGCAAAATGGGATTTGTGGGCGTCTTTTCCCCCGTGCTCGGCCGTCTGGGACACTGAGCATTTCAGGGATGCTCACGCGATGTCTGTGTAGCCGGTGTAACATGAACCCATCCCAACGCCTCTGTTTCTTGCCCCCTCTCCCGGCGCGCAGAGGGGGGCAGGGGACACCGAAATGTCTTCTCGTGTCGTATTTGGGTTGCACTTTTGCAGCCAGCCCTTGGCCTTGCAGGAGGCTGGGGGTCCTGCCGTATGGCAGACCTCCGCGATTTCTCCGGATACGAAAGTGTGAGATAAACGGGTGTCTGCTGGCACAGCTCGGCTGCCAGGAGCTTTGAGCCGCTTCTGGCTTCTCCCCGCAATCCCTCTCCTGCGCTCGATGCCGACCCTGCATCCCAGTGGGATTGAAGCCGTCTCCCCGCTGGGAACCGGGGGGATCCCAGAGAAGGTGACAGGATTCTTGTCCAGCGGAGGGTGGCACGTTGCGGCTGTTCGATGGAGCAGGGGGGATGCTCTGCGCCCCACGGACAGACTGCCGAGCTGGGAGGTCGGGCTGAGGCTGGAAAGGACGATGCTGCGGCCGCAGCGACATGGGGGAGGGGGTTTGTCCCGTTCGTTTCTGAGTGACCTGTGTCAGGGCTGAGCCTTCGGCTGGAAATTGATAAACTGCCCTGCAGGAAGTGTCTGGAGGGGCACCAGCTCCTGGTGTACAGGGACATTGAGGCGGCCGCGGCTGGCACTGGAGGAGAGGTAGAGCAGAGAGAGTTTGCTATAAAGAAGAAGAGCAGAGTTCATCCATCGTATTCTTTCTTTTTTTCCTTCTTTCTTATTTTTAAGGTGAAAATGCATTTGCTGCAAAAATTCTGACTTTAATCTTAATCGCAGTCTTTAGCAGGGAAAACAGTCTGGGCTAGCGGGGTCGCTGCTGGAGGGTGATTTGCCACTTTGGTGGCCTAAATCTGCCTAGTCCTGGGTCATTTATCACCAGTGCCCGTGACGGAGCGGGAATGATGAGTGCTCCGGCAGCGAGGATGCGGTGGCCAAGCCTGGTCCCTGCGAGTGCAGGGGGCTCCCGGGGGGGTGCAGAGCATCAGCCCAAGGCGAGAGGTCCCCCTCCTCCTCCTGCCCCTTTTCCAAAGCCGTAACCCCCCCTCTACACCCGCCCAGGGAAAGACCTCACAGATTCAGGTCCGAAGGTGTCCTACTCCACCCCCCAGCTCATCGCCCGTCCCCGGGGCCCTCTCGCTCTGGCGGTTTTACCTGGGTAAGCTCCGGCTGTCGGCTCCGTTGGTCCGGGCTGCGTTAAGAAGTGCCGGGCAGGTTGCATTACTCTTCAAGTGCGCGTGGTTCTTCCAAAATTCATCTTCTTCCTAATGACGTGCAGCAGCTCCCACAGCCTGGCGGTGCTGAGATTTCGCAGCATCCCAGACGGCGGTTCCCAGTGACTGGCCCTGGCAGCCGGTGCTGTGGGATGCTGGAATTCCCGCATCCTGCTTTTTCCTGGTAAAAAGCAGGATTACAGCTTCATCATTTGGGCTTTTTCATGTATCTCATCAGCTGTGGAACTATGTATTTTTATCTAAAAAATAGCATATTGAATGTATCTACCCGTCGCTAATTGATATTTCAACTGAGGTCAAAGTCCAGTCCCTCGTTACGTCTCGGGGGGGGTGGGGGGTGGGCAGGGAAGTGCAATTAAAGACTCTCCCCTCTGCCAGTAATAAGTAAACAAGTGCATTTATCAGCCAGGGCAGCTCCATTTCTGGTGAGCATCAGTAGGATCCAGGCGCGACTGGCAAAGCGGTGAGGTCTCCTGTGTTGGGACGTCTGTTCTGGAGTAAGAAGTGAGGTGTCCAGAGGATGTGCAGGAGCAGGGAGGGAATGGAAACTGGGATTTTTATATCCCAGGACCCGCAGGGCATCAGCAGAGGGGAGCTGGGACCTGTGCTGGGTACAACCCGGGAGCCACAGGCAAAATGTCTGGGTTTTGCCGAGCTTCCAGCGCTTGGAAATGGGGATCCCCAGCCTGCAGCTCATTGCTCTGCATCCCCTCTGGCTCTGTCCCCAGTTCATCCCACTGCCGCTTCCAGTGCTCAGCACCTCTCCCAAGCGGGGCTCTCCATGGCACCAGCCTGGATTGGAGCCTCCAGCTTTCCTGCGGGGCAGGAGAAGACATCAAAGGCACCAGACCCCTGGCTTGTCCGTATCCTGCCTCGGCCTCTCTCCCCTCACCTCCCCTCCCAGTTTGCATCATGGAAAATAATGTCCGTGGGCCTCCAGCCCAGGCTGCTGGCTCGGCTCCATGGAGCCGCTCAGGTCCCTCGTGCCCGGGGCTGGCTGAGACGCGAACACAGAGTCCTCCTCTGTCCGGGGAGGGGGCATTTTTTCCCCTCCCTCCCCTGAGGCTGCCGTTCTTCCCCTCTCCCGGAATAATTATAGCTGCTCGGGAAATGCCAAGGAAAGCCAGCAAAAGAAACCGCTGCCTTTTCCTCCTTCCTTCCTTCTTATCCACCAGCCAGAACCAATTAAACCTGCCGAAGCTCAGCTCTTCCCTGCTTCCCTTTTAATTTTGGCCCCCCTGGTAAGAGGAGACATGATAAAATGCAAGATTAAATGCCTAATACCTAGGATTTGGGATTACCGAGGCCAGGCTGGAGGGAGAAGGATGTGTCTGGTTAAAGGGAGGGTGGAACTGGTGATGCCTCCCCGCATCTTCTCTCCCGTCTGTGGCGTGGAAAGGTCAGGGCAAGCGTGAAACCCCTGCGCAGAGCCAGCCCGGAGGCATTCAGAAAGGGAAGGCTTCGCCGATGTTCAGGGTTGCCTTGGGGAGGTGATTCCTCCGTGGGGATGGGGAGTGAGGTCCAAAATTTCCCCCCCGTGGCAGCAGGGTGGGGGTCTGTGGGGCCAAGTCTCCTGGGTTTGCAGGTACCGGCATCGAATACCCCTATCATGAAGGGCACACGCGTCGGCTTGACATGCCCTCCGCTCCGCGCTCCGTACGGGAGGGGTTCAGCCTTTGATGGCTGGAAAGATGCTGCTGATTTATTCATGGCCACTTCCCACCCATTAGCGTTAATAGCTCTTGGTGCTCCCGGAGCCCACCCCTGTCCCTGCCTGGCCTTTGCTGGCAAGGGCAGGCACAGCGAGATGCTGAAGCCCAAAGAATTTCCTGGAAAAAAATGAGGTGCCGGGTTTCCATCTGAGTTTCCATCCTCAGCATCTGACCTTTCCAGGGGGGAAGGAGAAGGATGCCGGCAAACGTCCCCTCTCTGTTTCTTCTTCCTCTTGATCTTCTCACGCAAGAGAAGACGACTGCGAAGGTGAAGCCGTGGGGAGCTGCTCTGCCTTCCTCCCAGACGCTCGCCGCCTGCCCCAGACGGCAAACACCCTCCGCTCCGGCTCGCTTTGGGTGCAGACGTGCCCTTTGGGTGAATCCCAGCCCTGTGTGAACCCCATGGCTGTTGATGAGGCCACCACATCTCATCTCCCTGAGCAGCTGGGAGGCGACAGGACTTTCCCAGGGGAGAGAAAATCAAGTGTCTGAGATAAACCTCCAGGTCTGAGCGGGTCGGAGGGAAACGAGCCCCCCAAAAGATGCTGTTAAACCCCTGGGTGCTCCTGCCCTTCAGTTCCCTCTTCGCTTCAAACCCATCGCCTGGCTCCCTCCACCCCACACCTCTTGAATTTTACCACCATCGCCTTCAAACGTGACCAGGCGGCGGCTCCAGCCCTGCTGCCGGACCGGTGTCACTGGGGATAGGGACGGGAAGGATCCCAGGGGGCAATGCTGGGGTTGTGGTGCCATAGGGCTGAAACCCCCCACCGAGCCCCTGGGGGGCTGCCCATCCAGCAGCATCGCAGCGGGGGGCATGGGAGCCTTCCGCATCCTCCCAAACCCTGGAAAGCGAGAGATGCTCCAGGTGCTTCGCAGCGGCTCCGTGCCTGCGGAGCCACGCAGGAGCAGGGATCCGGATCTGCCGAGGGAAGGACGGCAGAGGATGAGCTTGTGTCCAGGGATGAGGCCGAATACCCCAAATCAAAAAAAGCTTTGTGTCTGAACTTGGGCTCGCCTCCTTTTCCAAGGGATCTTACCCAAGTCCTCCCCCTTCCCGAGGCCTCTGTGAGGTTATTTGGAGCGGGGACACGGATAAATGGGATAACCTTCCAGGGATGCTGCTGGGTCGAGGAGCAGATAAATGTGTTAGTGCTGAGACGCTGCTCGGGCGGTTAGTGGTGCCTAACTTTAATGTACAGGAACAGGCTGTGGCCATTGCTTTTTTTTTTTAATTTTATTAAAAATTACTAATCTTTTAGAGGCTTGGTAGCAGAACCGGTGCCTTCTCCAGGGCTGGCTGGGGAGACACAGCGAGAGACACCGTTTGGGTGAGCAAATACGGGTGAGGGCACATCTCTGCTTTGGGGATATCCACCGTATTTGGGAAACGCAGGGCTCAGTTATCACAGAATCGGAATGTGCGGGGTGGGAAGGGACCTCTAAAGGCCATCCAGTCCCACCCCCTGCAGGGAGCAGGGACATCTCCAACTGGATCAGGTTGCTCAGAGCCTCATCCAGCCTGGCCTGGGATGTCTCCAGGGATGGGGCCTCCACCCCCTCTCTGGGCAACCTGGGCCAGTGTCTCACCCCCCTCAGGGGAAAGAACTTCTTCCCAATGTCTGATCTAAACCCACCCTGCTCTAGTTTAAACCATTGCCCCTCCTCCTATCTTAATTGCCAATTAAGTCCATTTAATGAGCCGACCCAAGGTGTGCCCTCAGCTTGCGGACTGAGGCGTATTTTCCTCTCGTGGCTGCCCAGACACCTGAGCCCTGTGGTTTTCCGTGTGACGGAGGGGGGATGCTTGGCTTCTGCATCAGCGTGGAAGTGTTTTGGGAAGGGGATGTTTGGCACAGGAGGGCTCCGTGTCCCACTGTCCAGCTGCGAGTGGGGAGCAGCTCTGCCCCTGCCAGCAAGCTGCTAATGAAGGCCAGGTGCTAACGAGGGTGTGATTTAACAAGGGAAGGGATAAATGAGGGATGGGTGGGAGCTGGGTGTGTGGAGGATGGTGCATTCCTTGGGGAGGAAGAATGTCAGGCACCAGCAAAGGTGAGGGGGGACCTGCTGGGAAGCAGCTCTGGGGAAAAGGGTCTGGGGGTCTTGGCAGACAGTAAATTATCCATGAGCCAGCCATGTGTCCTTGTCGCCAGGAAGGACAGCGGAATTCTGGGCTGCAGAGGGAAGAGCGTGGCCAGCAGGTCACGGGGGGTCATTCTCCCCCTCTGCTCTGCACTGGGGAGGCACAACTGGAATACTGGGCCCAGTGCTGGGCTCTCCAGTTCAAGAGGGACAGGGAACGGCTGGAGAGAGTCCAGCGAAGGGCAACAAAGATGAGGGAGGGGTTGGAGCATCTCCCTGAGGAGGAAAGGCTGGGAGAGCTGGGACTCTTCAGCCTGGAGCAGAGAAGGCCGAGGGGAGACCTTATGGATGGTGACAAGGATCTCAAGGGTGGGTGGAAGGAGGATGGAGCCGGGCTCTTCCCAGTGGTTCCCGGTGACAGGACGAGGGGTGACGGGCACAAGCTGGAACACGGGAAGTTCCCATGGGATCTGAGAAAGAACTTCTTTGGGGTGAGGGTGGCAGAGCCCTGGGACAGGCTGCCCAGGGAGGGTGTGGAGTCCCCTTCTCCGGGGACTGTCCAGCCCCGTCTGGATGCAGCCCTGAGGGATGTGCTCTGGGCAACCCTGCTTTGGCAGGGGGTTGGACTGGGTGAGCTCTAGAGGGCCCTTCCAACCCTGACATTCCCTGGTTCCCAGAGCACTCCATCCCTTTCCAGCGCCGGTGCCCAAAGGGCTGCTGTGGCTGCAGACGTCACCCCATCGATCACCTTCGTTATCCGCCCGTCACACGCTTCTCCGTTGAGTTAATTTCTCCCCTTTTGGTGAGCTCCTGCAGCGGTGAGTCCAGCAATTCCATTAAACAGGGGCTGGAAACACATTTCCCTCCATGTACGGTAAAATTTGGCCCAGACGGTTTCTTTGGATTCCCCTGGGATTTCTCCTGGAGGATGAGCCGTCGCAGAGATCCCTCACCTCTCCTGAACCACCGGGGTTGTGCCAACCCGCCCGCTCTGGCACAGCAAGAGAGGGCTGAAAATACAAACTCCCTTCCCCCCCAGGAGCCCACGTGGAGCTGGAAACGTTACGGCTCATTTTGAAATGAAAAGGCAATCTCAGAATATTGCATTTCTGTGAAACCTCCCATCCCAGCTCCAGCTGAAGCGCTTCACTCCGGCTTTTATTTTTCTTACTCCAACCTCAGCAAGCCCTAATGCTTAGTAATTTAGAGTATAACCGAAATGACAAAATGTTTTGATGCGGGAACCGCTCTGATATCTGGAAAAGGGGCAAGAAGGACAAGCCTTTTGGTCCATTTTGGGATAATCCTTCCTAAGTGGTCCCCCTCTGCCATCAGGAGTTGGATCTTGATCCCGTAGGTGTCCAAGCAAACGAAGCAATGGCCAGATGCAGCTACTCCAGGGCAAAAAAAACCCCGACCACAAACAGCTCCTGAACGTTTCTGGCTGCTTAAAACGAAGTCTCCGACCCCCAGCCCGAGCCATCTGCCGAGGGGTCGGGTACGTACGCGACGGGAGCGAGCGCCTTCCCTCGAGCTCCCCGTCCCGTTCCTCACACCCAGCGCCTGTCCTGCTTCGCAGGCGCCCGGGGAGATGAAAACCAGCTTCCATGCACGCTTCCTCCCCCAGCCCGTGCTCAGGCTGCCTCCTCGGGGCTGGAAACGCGATGGCCAAGTGGCTTCTGGCGAGTGCCGGTCCTGGGTCTGTGGCATCTTGCTCCTCCTCCTCTCCCCGAGCGGCTGCCGGAGCACGCGGAATGTAAATGCAGCAGGCAATGTTATCTTCCCAAATATTTTCTGTCAAGCGTGGATATGTTTCTGCAGACTTTCAGTTGCATAAAACTTCACAGAGCTGCGTTTTGGCCTGGGGTCATGGGCTTGATGTTCCCTTCAACTGCAAAACGTTTTCTTTTGGGGTTGTTTGTACGGAAGGAATAATAACCCGGAGCTCCATGACCCGGGAGCCTGGTCAGGCGAGGAGGAATTGCTTTCCATGGCAGCGGAGGAGAGATCCCGTAAATCAGATCCCACCTTGTCTCCTGCACGGGTACTACTGGGTAGAGAATAAAATACAGCATCGCGCAGTAGAGGACGACACGACACGTGCATTGGCAGGACAAAGTTTGCAAACCAGGATTATAAATCACTGGGAAGAGAAGAGGCGTTTAACTTAAAGCTGCGGAAATTTATTAAAACTCGCTCACTTCGTAAATTCGGTTAACTTGTATTAACGTGGGAAGATGCGCGGCTTTTCTTCTACGCGGAGACGGATGACATTTCCAGAACTCAAGTCGTTAGGCTTTTCCGAGTTCTCATTGAAAAGCCAGAGATAATTACTTTTCCAGGGACGTAAAAATAATGACTCCACATTTACAGAACATGGTTAATAACAGGTCTTTTGGTATTCAGAGTCGCTTCACTTACCACTGAAACGGGGCCACCTCCGAAGCAGCCCATGGAGCTTTTTATCCCACAGCGCTGGGGTGATTTCCAGGCGTGATACCAAAATCATGGCTCGGAAAGGGACTTTAGGAAGATGCTGGCTCATCCTCCTGCTCCTCATGCCTCGCTCAAACCTCCTTCCCCACTTGCCTTGGCTTCACTGCGTGGGGGGAAGGGGTTTTCCCCCTTCTCTCTGCAGCAAACCTGGGAATATTGGGAAGCTGCTACAGCATCTCCTGCTGGATGGAAGCTGGATGGAAGCCCTCGTGCCCCGCCAGCAGCCCCGGGGGGGAGATTGGTCTGACTCCTCAGCCAGAGGAGCGGCTTCCAGCCACAGAATGCCTCTTCCCAGCCCAAGGAGTGTGGGACCATGGACCAGGGATGCAGCAGTGAGTGCCAGCCGTCACGAGGCTTTCTTTTTTTTGGTGGGAATACATCCTATCCCGGCTCTGTGTCTCAGTTTCCCCATTACTAAAGGAGAAGGATGTCTGCTTCCCGCCTTGTGCTCCATGGCTGAAGCCCCAGAGCTGACCCATCCAGCCTCATCCCATCCCCGCTGCTCCAACTCCCCCCTTCCCCGGGGCAGCATCGCCGCCCCCAGCCCAAAGCAGAAGCAGCCCCTGCAGGTCCCCAGCCAAGAAAACTCGCTCCTGAGCCCTGCCTGCTTCCCCGAAATACCTCCCCGGGCCGTGACCCCGCTTTGGCAGGCGGCGTCCCCCTCCCCGTCACCTCCAGCCCAGGCTGGCAGATGCCTCTGCCAGATGGGAGACGGCGCGGAGGCTCCTCTCTCCCCTCGCCGCTAATGGGGAAGGCTCCGCAGCCTCGGCCGAGCCGGTGCCAAATCCCGCTCCCAACAGCTGTATGTTCTCCAGCATGAGTCATCCCCACCCCGAGCTTTCAGCCTCTCCATAACAACATTCCTTCTCTCTGATCTCAGATCCTGGCTGTGATCGCTCGCTCTCCAGCTCTCCTTCCTCCAGCCACATGGTTCCTCCTGCCCGGGCTCGGTCCCCGGCCGAGGCAGCAGAGAGCGGAGGGGGCTTTGCCAAGGTCCCCGGAGCTTGAAACAGGGGGGACTCAGATCCCCTCCCTCCCCCAAAATCAAGAGGAGGTGCCCGCTTAGCAGGAGATTCATTTTTTTCTCTCTCTCTGGAGAGTGACAGTGATGTCAAGTCTTTTTTATATTGTTTTTTTCTGGTTTTCCCCAACCAAGACGTGTCCGATGCACTGCCCACCCTCTCCCGGAGATCGGGGAAAGTGCTCTGAGCCTTTGGTCCTGCCATGGGCCCTGCTCCAGAGCCCCTTCCTCTCCCTCCCTACGGTCACTTTTGTCCCCAGTGGGTTCCTTTCTCCTCTTCACCTCCCTTCTCCTCAGGAGGTGATCCCGCTGCCTGCATGGACAAGGGCACCCTCCACATCCAGTTCCTGCTCCATGAGCTGGGTCCTGCAGGGAGAATCTTCTGCCCTGAGCCCGTCCTCGTCCCCTGCACGGCCCAGCGTGAGCCCCTGGAGAGCCGCAGGCAGCCGCCCTGCGCCGCCGCCAGCATCTCGTATCGCGTTGATGGTAGATCCCCGGGGAGACCGACCCCTGGGGGCATCCCCACCGACCCCTGGGGGCATCCCCACTGACCCATGGGGGCATCACTGGACGACCTGCAGTTGGAAAACCGCTTTTGAGCAGGCTCCTGCGCGGGGATGGGCAGTGCCTGGGCGTGATGTCCCCCTGCCATGTCCCCCCCTGCCTGTGCTGCCAAAAGCGCTGACCCTCGCTCCTGAAGCTGCCGGCTCCCAGCTCTCCCCGCTCCCCCCTCCGGCTCTTTGGCCGGCTCCGCCTGGCACAGGTACAGCCTCTGAATAGAAGTCAAATTTTTGCTCAAAAGCATTAATTTCTTCTGGATGGTGGAGTGCCCAGATGGTCTCCAGTGGTGGGGAAGGAAGACTTTGAACGTGTTGCTCCAACAGCATGAAAAGCCCAAGTCAAACATCCTCCCTCCCCGGGCGGCTGTGTGCCTTAGCTCGCCCGGATTGCCGGGAGGAGTGAGGCACGGCGCCGGTCCATGCAGCTGGCACCTGGAACCCCCAGCTGTAATCCTCCTCGTTGCTCCAGAAGCTCCAAGGTTTCCCAAATGCTGCTTTAACGGAGCCTGGCAGGGGGCCGGGGGCAGACGACCCCGTGCAGCATCTCCGTGGCGTAACCCGCAAGCGGGGATTTTCTTCCTCTCCTCATTGACTCACTGGATGATGCTCCCCTGAGGAAGTCAGGCAAGAAACCCAGCATCCCGCGCCCCGTTTCTGAGCTTTACCCCTAAAATCCTTGCCAGGCCAGCACTCCCGGCCCTCGAGCCGGCTGGCTTGTGGGCCACGGGGTGGCAAAGTCCCATGGGGAATTGCAGGGTTGTGTTTTGTGGCTCCCTGGGGAGAGCAGGGGTCTGGTGTGACGCTCTTCGCTTCACCGCAGTTATGGGGAAGGGGCGGGGGGGCGATGGAAGCTCGGTGCCGTTTGAATTCAAGGCTGCTGAACAGCCTCTCTGCCTGCGCGACGTCGGTGGCTCAGGGGCGTAACGAGGCCGAATCTCCTCCGCTCTCACCCGCGCGCTGGGATGGTGCCTGAATGTGCCGGTGAAAGCTGGGACCGGTTGTTTCAGTGCACTGTGGTGTCCCGCCGGCGGTGAGAGCCGTGGGACACAGCTCGCTGCCCCATGGGGATGGGGATGTGGGGACGGGGATGCAGGGATGGCGACGTGGGGATGCAGGGATGGAG